>JAUTXW010001521.1:240000-840000 GCA_030620095.1 Kuschelorhynchus macadamiae
TGGCCCTACCCCATCGAATATCTGGAAGCTTGACGAAACCATTTTTAATGTAATTAGTGTCTGGTGGTCCAGGAATGTATATTTGAATGATTCTTCACTTTCCTTGGCAAGTAATTCATTTGTACTAAAATGTATGTAAAAATAATAATATAACACATTTTGTTACGAATTATATAAATAAGAAAACAATATTCTCCAATATTCGTTTCCTGGCGACACAAAATGTGAATTTGTTGTTTTTACTTGCCTCGTAAAAGTGAAGTATTGTAATTGTGAAAAGATTACCCTCCGTAATTTTTTCAGATCTTCACGTTTGAAGGTCCCTATACACTTAAAACATGTTTTCTGTTGGTCTGTCTGTCGGCCTGCCTGTCTGTTCGCAGCATAGTTAAAAAACTATTTACCTGATTGTTAAGTATCACATGGGACTGATCCGGTTACATTTTGGTATGAATCGAAGATACCAAAACAAAACGGCGGCTTAATAACATATTTAAAAAATCAGCCTGAAAAATTACTTTTTATAGATTAATTTAAAACTGTGTGCAAACATTAAGTATGACATAGAGATAAAATGGTAAAATTGTGGTACGAATTGAAGATGGCCAAATAAAATGTTTAAAAAATCAATGTAAAAAATCTTCTTGACTTGACTTCAAATTCTGCAGAGAAATTAAATGTAATGTAAAGATATATTGGTACGAATTCACCATGATAGAACCAAATAGGAGTCTTATATAATCAGTGTATGTGGCCTAGGTAGAAACTGATAAAATATTGATAGGCATTCAATATGGGGTATGAAATCGGCGCCCAATTAAAATATTTGAAAAGGGAGTATATATGTGTTTTAAATGACTATGTGCGGAACTAAATTGGATCACACTTCACTACTTTACATAAAAGAAAAAAATCATAACGAGGGAAGTTCCGGGTAAAAAAAATTAAACCATGGGGCGTAATTCATCCGTCACAAAAATACCTTTTTATATCGAATGCCTCTAAAACTTCTAAAAGATCACTTTTTTATAACATTCTTCAAAATACATAAAGCGGGGTGAAGGGGATGCTTGCCCCCCCCCCTGGAAAATGCAAATATTATATATTACTTATATTTTATGGTAAATAATTGGTTTGGCCCAGAACAAAATGTAATCTTGTTCCGGTCGCTTTTGGGGTTACATTTATATAGCAGGTGTATTATGGATGACCTTTTTTTTGCCCCCCCCCCTACGCCCTAAAAATTATTCTGCGGGCGCCCATGCCGCCGTGCGATTTCGAATCTCCAATTCCGTATTATTTGAGCCTGTAGCTTTAATATCATGCTTTTCTGAGGAATGTTTCATAAAAGACAATTCTTGATTTATACTTCAAAAAGTTCTACCTTTGTATATTCATGGTAACCCACGCAAGATTCTTTAATATTCTTTGCAAAATGATCACAGCCAACCGTTTTCTGGCTCGGCATGGAAAATTATTATCCTTTTTCCTTTATTTCACGGAGCTTTTATTTTACACCTAGCGGAAGAATCAGACATTCCTTTGGATGATGTTTCATACGTGTTAAACCATATTTCATCAACGCAAATTATTGGTCGATTTTCAGAACGGTAGTTTCTTACTCTGGTGTTGTATACTCAAGATGCCATTTTAGTAATTGCTGGGATTCCATAAGTACTTGCTTTTTGTCAGTTGCGCGATATCTGTACCCCATTTTAGACAATACTCTCCAAAGCTCATTTGCTATGATGCTTATTTGGGTTTCATCATTAATGAGTCGTTGTTTCAGAGTTTTTTTAATGTAGTTAGATGGTGTAGAATTTTTGCCTTAACTGTGAAATAATTTTTTAGAAATATTTATTATGATATATAATATAGATGCGGGTTCGATCCCCGTTCGTATCATAACCTTTTTATGATGATTACATATTTCTTAAAAAAAAATTCACAGTTTAAAAACGAACTGATAAAATACTTGTATTCAAAATTTGGCTTATATGGGCATAATGTAAACATATAAATTGTTCGATCCTCGCTCGTACAATAACTTTTGCAGTTGATTACATTTTTCTAAACAAGTCGCTTTATTGCAGTGAGTGAGTCAGAACCATTTTTCGTCAAATTTACTTTATCTGTACCTAATTTTAATCTCTAAATGATAAAATCTTATTATAAACTTGTTGACTTTTTGCGGTCTTATTTTTGCTTGTGTCACATACTATTGTAAATTAATTGATTCGTTTTCCCCTCATTTTCCTTTTTAACCAAAATAATGACCGCAAATGTCCACATGTCAAGCACTACTAACACAGCAATACTATTAAATTAATTTGTATAGAGAGTTTTATATTTAATAACCCTAGATTGAATTTAAGATATTCGCGGTTTATTAGCTTAGCCAAAACAAAGGATAGAATTTGTTAGAATACATGGTGTTAATCAAGTTATGTCGCCAGTTTCTGGAAAAGATTCCTGTGATGAAAATATCAAAAAAGTTAAATTAACAGGCGTCCGCAAAGCATTGTTTTTTTATATACAGGGCGTTGAAAATATTATTTAAAATATATATTCTTTTTATAAATAATTCCAAACATAAAAATAAAATTTCAACTACGCTTGCATGCAGGTATGGCTTTTCAAATTTAAACAGTGTTGGAAATATTGACGTACTCCTTATTTAATTTTTAAATATTTTGATGCCACTGACCATTTCTTTAAATTTCTTATCCCGATTGGAATATTCGTTGACTTTTTTAAAAAAATATTCTCGGTATTTTTTACAACTTTATTGTCTTTCCTACACCAACATTTTAAGTTTCGTTTATTTCAAAAATCCACTTTTTTGTAAGAATAGAAATTGAACGAATATTCTAATTGCAATAGGAGTTTTTAAAAATGATTTGTGTCATCGGATAACTTAAAAAAATAAATTCCTTCCTATATCTACAAAATTTAATTTTAATGTTTTGAATTGTTTAAAAAAATATTTAATTTTTTTTTAACATTCTGTATTTCCATAATTAATGATTTGCGGACCCCTAATAATATAAATTTTATTTGTTATGTCCATAAATTCACCATTGTTTAAATTTAAAAAATAATAAATCTGAATTGAAAATGGCATCGGTATGCATAAGGAATTCGCTTTCTGGCCACATCATTGGACTGGTCTCTTTTTTTGTCTATTCATGTAGTTTCTTCGTTCGTTCGTTCTTTATTGTTACATAATTTTTAGCACGGATGAATATACAGGGTGATTCAAGGTCGATGGTAGGTTAGACGTTTACGGAAAACGGGTAGTAGGATTGTTCTGAAAATTTGGTTTCTTGGGTAAACGGACTTGCTCTATCGATCTAAACATTGCAACAAAGAATATAGTAAATTCTAACAATACGCATTTGTTATAGAAAATATGGTTAATTTAACATTTTTATCCACTGAAACTTACAATTTTTTAAATAGTCAGGATAACAATATCAATATTATTAAAATATAATTGTCATTATAACAATTAATTTTGTTTAGTATCACTAACAGAAAGTGTCATAGTTGTAATTTAATATTGTTATAATAACCTCCATTCTTGACAGTAGTTGTCGTTATATTTTGCTATGTGATTTTAGTTAAATTAACTGACTGATTTTGTTACATGACACGGCCAGCTAGAATTTTTGAATTTCGCGGTTCAGTGCTGCCATGTCTTTGTCGATGGCGCATCAATCGTATAGTTCCGATGCGCGTTTCCAGCAGTTGCCCCTTGCTCGTTACATGTGTATCTATGGCGTACCTACCTAACCTACTTCCACATTTTTTTCACGAATTTTTCCACAATTCGCCGTTTTATTGTGTGTATGAATTTAAGCAAATATTAGATGAATGAAACCTTGGTCACCTGTATAACATTTTCGAGGGTAAGTAATAAGTATTGTTTCATATGCTTACCTAAATTAGGTATGCTTTTTCAAAGGGTTCTTATCCACTTTTAATGCGAAAATAGAATAAATTCTATTGTTTATTGGCACAAAAAATAATGTCGGTCGACATTTGTAATATGCCCTATAAAAATCAAATAAACCTATTAAAAATAAAATGTTAAGGTGTAGCTTTTTCCTTTTCTTTCTTTAGTTTTAGATTTTATTCGTAGTAATAAGGATGAATTAGATAGTTAATTTATTAATATCTTTTACGGCTGAGGGTTAATAATTACTAAAACTTGGCCGATTCCGATTATCTGTTTACATTGACATTTGACATTTTTAGGAGGAAAAAGTTTGGAAATTTAACCCAACTTTTTTGATTTTTGGTGGAATCCAGGCCCAAGGCTTGATTTCTTTTTTACACAAATTAGATAATTTGTCTGAACCCTAAAAAGTAGATAATTGCCCAAACCGTTAATGGATTATTCTATTTCTGGGTTTAGTCAGAGTTTCCCCTTTTTAAATATTTACAAATTAGAGAAAGTTGTTGCAGTAGTATCGAATAACTTGTTTCTAATTTGAAGTTTATACTAGATAATATTTTTCTAGTTTTGAGGTTATTATTCCATACACCTACAGTTACTGTCATGAATACGTTTGTCAGTTTACTGTTTTAAACTTGTCTCTAATTTGTAGTTTACACTAGATCAATTTTTGTGTTATTTTTATATTTATTAACAATTTAAGATATCACTTTGTTCCACGCCACTTACCATTACTGTCGAGGTTACTGTCAAAAATACGTTTATCAGAGTTGGCTTTTTCAAATAAATATATGTGTTATAAAATTGTGTATATATGTTTTAATATCCATATGAAAACTTTATAATTCAAAGTCAACTTCTCCATTACACAAAACATTCGTGGTATTATCAAATTGAAAATATGACATACAGAAAAAATACTTTATTGTTTGTGTGGATGTGTGTACTTACTATTCACTTAATTGTTTCTAGTAACCTAAATTTAACTTAAAATGTTACTATAATAACCTACGACGGTTATTTCTAAAGGTGATGCTAACATTTAAAGGGTCCTGTCTTCAACAAGTTTTAGTAATTTAATGTCCAACGAAATTTGAATGATAAAAGAATTTTAACAAACAAAGTCACACTGATCCTGGAAGTTTCAATAAATGGAAATTATCTCCCTGTATCCTAAAAACGTGATGTTTCTAGCGTGATGTTTTTAGAAAACATTGTATTCATGAAAACGCTAACCAAGTAAGTTTTACATACCGGTTTAATATTTCATAAGTATACAGTATTATATTATTGATAATTTACAGAATAAATATTCACATAGTAAGTTTAACAACCTGATATTGTCAAAATAGTAAACATTATTTTAGAATGAACCATACAGAGGGTAGAACTAACTTTATTCAGTTAGTAAGTATAACAATAAAACATTGTAATTTCGACAATTTAATATTGTCACAAGCAGCAAAATTACGATGTTTACATAGTAAGTTTAACAACCTGTTATTGCTCTTATAACTACGTGCCTATCTTCAAAATAACAAATCTATATTTTGTAATGAACTATATGGATTTTAAAACTAACTATATTGGGTTAGTAAGTGTTACTATAATATATTGTCCATATAACCATTTAAATAATAAAAGTAACCATATTCATCAAGTAAGTTAAACACCCACATATATTTATAGAAAATATTATAAGAAACATTTTTAAATTAACAATTGCAAATATAGTTAAATTAGCAATAATTATTTAACTATATTGATTCTGCAACAATAAAGTTCTGCTGTGCCTACACTAAATACACTGTATAGTTACTTTAACTTTTTTTTGCTATTTTAACTGATTTTTTTTTCAGTGAAGTATTTTCCACAATACAGTGTTGTCGCTTTTACCTAAAAGTCATAGCAGTTTTGTTATTTTAAATAGAACATTCTGTATATTCTTAGTTATTCCGCATATCTTGGTTATGGTGCATACATTGCACACTTTAGTATATATATTGAGTAGAGAGTTAGGATCTTTTTGGTTTTGAATATTTCTCTGCAAGACTCCATGGGTTTTAGGTTAAAGATTAATCGTACAATCCTTTTCTGTGCGACAAAGATGCGGTTTATATTAACAGATTGTGACTAAAGCATAGAGCACTAGAGTTTCAGTATATATATATATATATATATATATATATATATATATATATATATATATATATATATATATATATATATATATATATATATATATATATATATATATATATATATATATATATATATATATATATATATATATATATATATATATATATATATATATATATATATATATATATATATTCATTCAAGTGTGTGTGTGTGTGTATCCAAACGTTTCTCGTTACAATAAGAAATAAATTCTACTTCGAAACACATTTCGACATTCGAGCAACAAATAGAACCGACAGTGTAATGCGCCTACATAAATTCTAATTAAATTATAAAAGGCATAGCTTCGCCCGTTGCGATCTCGTACCCGTCTCGGGATGATCGAGATTAAATTCGGTTTGGTGAAGATTTCCCATGTGAATCCCCGAGGCACGGTTACTATCCTGTTTGCCCTTTTTGAACGCCGCAGTCGATTTTTAACGAACATATTATTTGCTATTGGACAACCAGCTATCAAAGAAGATGATCTGGTGAAATAATTTATGTTGAGCAGATTAGTAATGGTTTAAAATGTAATCAAATGTGTCACCAGCTGTTGTTTAAGTTTAATGTTTTTTTTTGTTTTGTAGATTTTGATTGTAGATTCCAAATATCTTAAGTGCATTTTTTGTTTCACAGTTTTAGGCGATTTTCACCATGGCGATATTGACAATCAAGTCAAATTACGTAATTTTTGGGTCAAGAACTACAGATATATAATTAAAATAGATGTTCAGTGCTTTCGTTTATATTTTGGACACTTAGCTACAGCCTCAACTAGGAAAGATACAAAAAACTTTAAAAACGAAAGTTGTAGGATTTTTCTTATATTAGGTTTTAAGAATATCAAAAGCTTTTAAAAATCAATCAAAATTAAAAACATATACATAACCTGTATATTTTTCAATGGGCCACTTTGTGTATTATTATTTAGTTAAATGGCTTCGTATATACCAGGTTTTGATACCTATGAGAACGTTGACAAAAACCGTGTCATAAGAGGCAATGTATTGCTATTGATTGCACATTTGTTTTCGAAGGGAATGTTCTCTCACTCTCTCTAACGCATTGCGTCTTAAGGCAGAATTTTTGTCAATTTTCCCGAATGTCTTTAAAGATATCAAATCTGGCACATTTATAATCGATATGAAGAAGCCCATTAAATAAAATAATAATATACAAGGTGTACATTGAATTATTTAAGTGTTTTATGTGATGGGATGCAAATAAAGTAGAAAATAATGAATTACATTATACAACAATGTTTTATTAAACAATAATTCAGAAATAAAATTTTTAATCAAGCAGCGATAATTAAAGATATAAAAAACAATTATTAAAAGCAGCATTTATATGTATATATGATATATATTTCCTTCTGAATCATTATTATTGCTATGCTAATACTGATAGTTCGTTACATTTTTACAGTTACTGCCTTTGCACTAGAGAAATACTTAAACTAGGACATTTTATATCTGCACACATTTACAACCACATTTGACATGTTTTGTCATTTGGATGAAAGTCTCTCTAGCCGTTTGACTCGAGAAATACTTTCTTCGTCATTGACTGTTCCAAAGATGCCATCCTAGATGGGGTAGACATGATTTTGAACCATGTTGTTTGGGTCGGGGACCCGATGGTGGAAGGAAGATCGCGTTCGAATCGCCATCTTGGATTGAAGGTTCAAAATATAAGTTTTTACGATATCATTTCTTAACAGTCGGTCCTATATAAAAATACTTAAAGGAAATTTAGAAGACTAAATTTTTTTGTATATAAACTTTTTTTTAGGTCCAATATTTAACGAGTTTTCGCGGTGGAAACAAATACTTTTGATGAAAATCGTAAAATGCTATTTTCATGGTCAATACAAGGAAAATATTTTTAATATTACAGTTATTTTTCTTGTGTCATAAGATTACACCAAATATGCTAAACATTTTTTGTGAGTCATGGTCATCAAATAAATTCTATTGCTTATATATAGTTTGTAATATCTTCTTGTTCTGGTTCGAACTACATGCTTAAGAAAATAATCAGCGTGCACTCCTTACTGTGTAACACTTTATTCTGCCCTTTTTCTAAATCTAATTACAATGGTATAAAACTACTTAGACTAACCTAATTAATAAAATAAATAATAATTTGATGATTCTATAAACTATTACTCCATATTTACAACAATCGAAAAGCTGTGTTGGACATTGTTGCAATAAGTTATTGCCTTAATTATAGTTCAATGATATGGCCTACTTTTGCAACTTGGATTCCATCACACCTTCCCCGAAAAGCAAAAAAAAAAATATATAAGCAAAAAAAAAATATATACATATAGATTTTTTTTCTTTGTGGAATTAACTAAAATAATGTTTTATTCTATTTTTATGTATTTCTACATTCTTATTTTTAATTTTTACCACTACATTTGGATCATTATCCTCCAAAACTGGATATGGACCATTAAATAAAGCTTCTAATTTATTATTTCTACCGTTATTTTCTACTAAAACCATATCTCCTACATTATAAGTTTGACTTTTACAATTGTTTTTGTCATACTCAATTTTGCGTTTATTTTTTGATGTCATTAAATTATTTCTCGCGTCATTCCACGCTGTTTGCAACCGAAATTTGAGTTCCTTAGGATAATCATAAAAATTATATACTGGATCGACTTGATTAACGATGTTAGATGGAATATTACTGGATTTTCCAAATACGAGTTCATAAGGTGTGTACTGCGTTGATGTGTGTACACTGTTATTGTATGAAAAACACCAATAAAGAACCCAAGAGCTCCAGTTAATAGTTCCTTTCGACAGTTGCATGCGTAGATATGCACCCAAATGCTTATGGGTATTTTCAAGGGATCCTAAAGTTTGATGGTGAAATGCTGTAGAATTTAATTGTTTAATTTTAAGCAGCTTACAAGATTCTTTAAATATATTAGATAAAAATTCGGTTCCCTTGTCTGTTACGCAAGAAACAGGAATACCGTAACGCAAAATAAAATTTTCTACAAATGACTTTGCAACAGTCAATGCCTCTTTATTGGGAAGCGGATATGCTTCCACGAATTTTGTTAGCTCACATTGAAGTGTGAGTATATATTGATTATTTTCAATATCAACTGGTAATGGACCGACTAAGTCTAGGTATACTTTTTGAAATGCTGAAGTAGCCGTTGATGATATTGTCATAGGTTGTTTATTTGGTTTTGAATGCTTGTACCTTTGACATTCGTCACACCTTTTGACAAAATCCTCAACGTCATTCTTCATGGTTACCCAAAAGTAATATCTTTTTATATTGTTATACATTCGGTTTATCCCTGAATGTCCTCCCGTTGGTAATGTATGAAAGTCATTAAGAATTAACTGACGTAATTCCTGATTTTCTATCCTTTGTTTATCTTTTATAATACTGAGTTTAAGATTTGTCTTGAAAATTTCGTTTTTACATTTAATCATGCGCATGTCATTTAAAAACTGATTAGACTCATTATTTTTTATAATAATTAATTCCGGAATATCGTGTTTTTTACATAATTTCTCCAGATGCCTCAACGACTCACCTAAGTTCGACGTTGATCGGTATTTCTGGGATATGTACACTATCTTAGAATTGACGTCATACATTAAATTTTCATATTCAGTTTTTAATTTATTATTAAGCTTTATTTTCGTAAATTCATTTTCACGTACCGGCCGTAGTTCTATTATTTGAGTTTTAGGGTATTTTAATATTTCCACTGCAACAGGGTGATCAATCCTGTTTTCCATGGAAGTATTATCACTTGTCATATTGGGTTTTGTTTTGTTATTTTTTGTCTCCGAACGAGTGATTGCGTTTAAACTGGCACTCACTTTATTATTCATTTCTTTTAATTCGTTCGACTCTATACACACACGTGACAAAGCATCCGCTGTAACATTTTCAGCACCTTTCACATAGTGGATTGAAAAATCGTATTCCTCGAGCGTTAGCCTAAATTTTGTGAGCCTACTAGAAGGATTTGTCATACCAAATAAGTATATTAAGGGACGATGGTCCGATAATATTATAAATTTTTTACCAAATAAATATGGTCTAAAATGTTTACATGACCAAACGATTGCTAATAATTCCTTCTCTATTGTACAATAGTTTATTTCTGCTTTATTTAGAGTTCTAGAAGCGAATGCAATAGGCCTGTCATCTGAGTTCGACAATACAGACCCCAACGCGTACCCACATGCATCGGTTCTAAGAATAAATTGATTATCTTTTGAAAAATTTGGATACTGTAACAAGGGCGGACTAATAAGAGACTGTTTTAAAGTTTCAAATGAGTTTTGACATTCTTCAGACCATTTAAAAACTATTCCTTTCCTAGCTAGTTTATTTAAAGGGTGAGCAATTTCTGCAAAATTTTTAATAAATTTCCTGTAATAATTTGCAAATGCAACGAAGCGTTTGGCTTCGTTGCATTTGCTAGGATTTAATTTAAGGTTTACTTGTCTAAGGCGTTGTAGAATTTTAGTTAAATTTTGATTATGATTCTGTAAGGAATGTCCAAAAACTATCAAATCGTCTAAATAAACAAAACATGCCTCGTAATTTAAACCCGCCATTGCTACAGTCATCAACCTTGAGAACGCACTAGGACTTATTTTCATACCCATTGGTAATCGTTTCATTTGAAATTGTCCTCTGTCCGTTGTAAAGGCTGTACAGGGCCTACTCTCAGGATCAAGTTCTAATTGGTAATATCCTTGTGCTAAATCAAGGTGCGAGAAATAAATCGCACCAGATAGGGAATCTAGAATTTCCGTAATATTCGATAGCGGAAATACATCATTTTGTAGGCGTTGATTACATAACCTAAAATCTATTATCAATCTGTGACGTTTAACGCCATTTTTGTCCGGTTTTTTGGGAACTAATAAAAGAGGTGAAGACCACTCTGAGTGTGCTTCCTCTATAATACCCTTTTTTAGCATATCGTCCACCTGGTTATTAATTTCCTCTTTTTGAGCATGAGGTAACCTGTAAGGTTTAACGTAAACTGGAGTTGCGTCCTCCTTTAACCTTATTTTTTGCTTATATAAATTAGTAACTGTTAATGAATCATTTTCTAAGTGAAAAACATCCGCATATTTAGCGCATATTTTTTGTATAGAATTTCTCTCTTCTACGTTAAGGGCTTCTGTATTTATAAGATCTAAAATTGTATCAACTCTGTCAACGGAGATTTTATTTTTTGTAAAAGAATAAACATCATATTTTGATAGATATTCAACTTTAGGCTCAAAATTTCGCAATCTTATTTCTCTTTCATTCACATTCAATAGCCTTACAGCCACTTTACCATCTTTCGGTCTTGCAATACTATTTGCGATCAACACTCCCTCACATAATTCATCATTTAAAATGACACATTCATCTGTGAGACTGGTACAGCAATGTGTAATTATTTCACATCGGGGTGGAATAACAGTATATAAATTATTTTTGGACTCCAAAGGTACTGTTATTTGCTTATTTTGATTAAGCCAAAAAGAAAATAAAACCTTTTCATAATCGATAATTGCACCATACTTAAGGAAAAAATCTGAACCTAGAACTCCATGTATACTAGAATCGAAACTTTTAATAATTGTAAAATCATGAGAAATATATTCATTGTTCATAGTGAATAAAATATTTGCAGATCCAGCTGAATATGTTGAGCCTGCAATTCCTTTAATTTTAATTTTATTAGTTGTATTTATAATACTACTATCTTTCAAATAATTCTCAAAAAAACAAGAAATACTTGCACCAGTGTCACATAAAAATATCATTTCTTCCCTTTCATACCCGACACGCACATAATTTAAAGCATTCATATTAAAACTAGCTGTATCATTATTTTTTAAATTATTAGAAACGAAAAAACTTATTTCCTTGAGATTCCTCGCTGTTTTTATTTATGTTACTACTTTCCACATTATCAACAAAATATACACTATTATTTGAAAACTGCTGACGCCTACCTCCTCGACGAAAATTTGACCTACTAAAGCTGGAACGACCTCGGCCTTGGTACTGCGAATTATTTTGCTGTCTGCTAAAATTGTAATTATTAAAGTTTTGCCTACTCGGGTTACGAGATTGATTATAATTATGAATTTGTCTAAAATTTGTAAAATTACCTCTAGACCGATTTCCTCGATATTGGTGATGCCCACGCATATGAAATAAGTTATTAGAATAAGTTGGGGTTAAATTTAAATTTTCTTCTTTAGCGCCAGTTATCGCGTCCTTTAAATTATTGTAATTTCTAGCTTTTATTATTGTTCTTAAATCTGAATTTTTTAACCCATTCGCGAAAGCATTTATCGCCAATTTTTCATTCACCGGTTGTAAAATTTTTGCCGAATTTTGATCACCGTCCGCTTGCGCTAAGGTTAAATTTTATAAAAGTTGCTCGATAGTTTTCGCATAATCATCTATACTTTTAGTATCTTGTCTAACGTTATGCAACTGATTAGCTAAAGCTGGTGCAGATTGTTTTGTAAGAAGTTGGTTTTTTATATCTGTGACCAAAGCACCAACATTAGTATACGTCGTTTGTAATCTTAATTTCGCGTTTTGTGTTAATTTGGCCTTTAAAACATATTTGATTAGCAATACTTTCCCGTTGTCGTCAAGCAAGTCGTTATATAATTCAATAGCATCAATCAACATTTTCGTAGTTTCTTCGGTACCATCCATAGATGGCAACAAAGAAGCTGCGGTTCGCAAATCAAATTTTTCACTCATTGTTGAACTAGGATGAATGCCCAAAACCAAATCAGTCTCTGCGAGCTGTAATTTTTTTTTATCTTTTATGGCAATTAACCGACCTGATAAAATAGATCTAGCTTTATCTATGTTTTCTCTTATTTCTAATACATATTTTTGAAAATGTTCTAATTTATCGGTGTCATGCACCTGTTTACTATACTGATCTCTAAGCTGAAAAAATTTATTTTCTAATGTTTCTACGTTGCTACTTAATTTATTTACCCTATCCAAAGATTCTCTACGCTCTAATGACTCCTTTTTTATATTTATGATAAATAATGAAATAATGTTATTCAATTTATCCAAATCGCTTAAATCTACTACACTCATTAAATAAAATAATTATCAATAAATTTAAGGCAATAAATAATATCCAATAAAATTGTATAGTGCTAAAACTATGACTTACTAATTATGTTAATACTTAAGTATGTTCATTGTCCATAGTCGCCTAAGATAAGTCCATACTGTCCATATTCACCAATACTAGGGGCTTTATCAATCCCAACGTTGCGCACTAGCGGCCTTTTGCCACACTAGCACGTGCCCTCGTTGCTGACCACCGGATTGGTTCGGCCAGTGTCTTCTTTTTTTCTCGACTTTATAAGTCTTGGCTTCTTCTAATTTCTAGACGTATTTTTCTTTCCAATTCCTTTTTACTGCGACGGCAACACCATAAAACAATTAAGGTAACTGCTATCATTATAGCTACAACTCCGCAAACTTGCCAAAGAGAATAGTTACTGTTGCTACCCTCTGCAGTCGTACCACCACTGTTGCCTGCCTGGGCAATTATAACTTCTTCTTTTGACTGTGTTTTTCCCATGTTTTTCTTTTCTTCTAAAGCACCATAACGATATTTTTGCACTGTTAACTTAAGCACATAGGCTGCAGGGTCGCCATGTAATATCTTCTTGTTCTGGTTCGAACTACATGCTTAAGAAAATAATCAGCGTGCACTCCTTACTGTGTAACACTTTATTCTGCCCTTTTTCTAAATCTAATTACAATGGTATAAAACTACTTAGACTAACCTAATAAATAAAATAAATAATAATTTGATGATTCTATAAACTATTACTCCATATTTACAACAATCGAAAAGCTGTGTTGGACATTGTTGCAATAAGTTATTGCCTTAATTATAGTTCAATGATATGGCCTACTTTTGCAACTTGGATTCCATCACAAGTTGTTTACTAAATACTATAGGCGTATGTTTAGAATATCATGTAAAATTTGCCTAATAAAAATGCTGTAGTCTGAACCTGAAAATAATACTGAAGGTCCTCTAATTTTTGGTTCACAAAGTCTGAATTTTTTTTTAGATCAATCCAAATTTAATATGCAGAGGTGACCGTAATACCTTTTGGGGATCAACAATTAGTTCTTTGGTAACATTTTTAGTCCCTGAGTTAGTGCATGGGGTAGTGGCCACTGTTTCTATATATGATTACGATCTCGCACACAGTTGTCCCATTCGCAAACGAAACAGCAATGTTCGGTATACCCCAATTGCATGCCAAGAAGAAGAGCCATTAATGTGTATGATCTAGAAAAACTAGAAACATGTTTTCGCATGATTCCTTCATATGAACTGCATGAGTTATAGGTTCAGATGGATATTTCGTACCGTTGTGAACCAATACCACCTTTAAACTAAGTTTAGAAGAATCGATAAACAGACGCCAATCATTTAGATCATGTTTCCGTCCTAATCCGTGAAACAAATTGTTGACATTTGAACAATATAATAAATCTGCTTCTTGGGCAAATCAACAACAACAACAAAATGTGTGAGATATTTTCGCCGTTTTCGGTAAAAAGTAATGTTTAAATCACTTTGGAGAAGATTCCATCCTTTTAGTCTGGATGCTAAAAGTTCTGACTTCGATTTTGCTAGATTTAAATCTCGAATTAAGTCATTAGTTCGCCTTGTGAAATCAGATGCGCCGATCCTGAAAAGCCTAGAACATCAAATAAAGGGTAAATTTTCATTTCCTTTACGATCTCTGTATCACTTGAACTATTAGAAGATTCTTCTTTTTCATCTAAGGTCCAAGATTCTGGGGGCTTTGGGACAGGAAATTGATCACTATGTTTGATGAACCGTATAGCTGATTGTAGATTAAAATACTTCACAGTGTGCTTAGATTTTGGTCCTCCAAACCATCGGTACTGCAAAGGACAATTTACGATTTGCACCTTTAACACGTCTTACAACAGATATGAGGTGTCCATGCTTTGTCTTGGTCTCCAATTTTAACTCCGAAATAAAGTTCGTAAGCTTTTTAAACAAGAAGTGTAAAATTACGTTTTTAATTCAATACATAGAAAACGTAACCGATTCGAATATCGTTAGGTAATAAACGAGAACAGACTTGATTAACGGGTCATGTGCGTCGCCATGTAAACATTGCCACATGATGCAGTTCAAAAGGGAGTTGGAATCCAGAAAAAAATATAGAAAATCTGTACTGGAAGTTTGACACCAGTGGACTCATTTCCAGTTACAATGGCAGAGAAAGTAGCACCCGAGGATAGTGAACAAGTCACTAGCGGAAACTCTGATTCCCACGAGTAGACGCCATGAGGATTAGGGATACAACATATAGAGAAGAGGTCAACATCAACCAAACTAATGAAGTGATGAATTGGCTACTCTACAAAGAAAGGTACATATAAGACTATATGCACCAGGCAATGCTTTGATTTTGTATGGGATACTATTTGTCAACTTTAAAAAAAGTTTGACAGTTTTGTGAAAATTCCGGTTTAACCGGTGGCACTATCTATATATTTTTAAATGAAAACCCCCAAATTTTTAATTATATTCCGATAGAACTTGTCTATAAACATCAGTTTTTAGATTTTTAAATCCGGTCAAAAAATGGCGGAGCTATGAGAATTTGTTTTAGTTTTGGATGTAGCGTAACAAAGCTTAGTAGTTATGTAGTGTAAATAAGCAAAATTACGTCTAAAACAAAATCTGCTTAAATTTTCTTGAGTAAAATAACTGTTTAAAGTTATTTGTCAAATTTTTTTTTAAAATTTGGACTTAAATCCAAAATAGCAAAATATGTTATTATTTTATTTTTTTTTGTTAAATTTTGAATTGCTTTAGTGCCTCAGAGTCAACGTAGCTTGAGTAGTGTATTAAAATAAAATATGGAAATAATTACGATATTGTCCATTTTCAAAAATGTTTAAAATAATTTCTAAAACAATTCGGTTTTTATAAAAAAATGCATTGAAAAAGTGTTGCTGATATTTTGGTTTTTAAAACAGGTGAATCCAAACATTAAAAAAAACCTTTTTTTATAGATATATTATAAATTATTTTTATTTTTTTAACGCAATTTTCCTTCACTTCGCTACTATTCAAGTCTTCATTAGAAACCTAAAATTGTATTAAATTTTGTGTCATGACAAACTAAACAAAATAAAACAACTGCCTATAGCTCCACCATTTTTTATCTTTCAAAAATCTAAAAACTTACATTTAGAGAATTTTAAGTTTTATCGGATTGTGAATAGAAATTTGGGGGTTTTCATTTAAAAATTTATAGAAGACGCTACTACTACTAGTATTACTATTCATGTTTCGGTTTTTGGTATTAGATACATTTTTATAAATAGTATCAATATAAAATTTAATATTAAAGATACTTCTTTCACACAATGAAACGACATCACAGTTGATAGAATACCTTGGGAATAAATTACTACAGGTTTTTGTTGCTAGTGAGAAGAAAATTGTTGTTGGTTTTTCTAGTAAAACATACAGTTCCTACATGAATTTGAGTTGAAGTTACATAGTTCCAAAAGCTTACTTTTAAACATAAAATTGTATAATAATATTTTATTTTTAAATAAACTTTTAAAAATTTTTATAAGTTGTTTAAATATGAAAAAAAAATTCCTTATTAAAAAATAAAACATTTGATTTAGACCGTTTGCACAAAAATTACAGAAGACTAAGTTTCTAAATCGAATTGCAGAGTTTAACCGTTCTTTTAGATACAAAGATCTATAATTTGATATGCTCATTAGAGACTGCTATAAATATGTTTTCATTAAATTGAAAATTGAAAAATTTCCGGTCGTAGTTCAATGCAAAAACTCAAGATTCCCTTCATTTGTGAGCCCTCCAACATGTTTATTAAAAACATTAGAGCAATTTTTTTTCACGAAAATTTCCAGTAGATTAACGCCACTAATACAGTAAATATATATACATACGTATTATATGTATATAAAAGTGAATACACGGTATAAAATAACAATGTTTGCGATGTCTAGATCATGTCTTGACTGTTTATTAACTGTTTTGTATATTTATAATCACTAATATAAATTAATCTCATGCAAGTCAACATTCTTCTACATAATGGACTTAACCGTTTCCATGCATCGCCAATATTTGATAGGAGTTTCAAAAGCAAACTAAATTACCGATAATTTCTAGTTCAAGTTCGCTAATCGACCGACTCGGCTAACGAAGATTAATGTTGAGGAAAATTGAATAAACCAGCGGCAACTCCTGCAAGTGCGGTGACGCGGTGTCTTTCCTGCTGCCGCCACCACAAGCCACATGACAGTCGCGTGCCCGGAAGACCCATAAGTGACGTAACACAAAGGGGAATTAATACCCATCTCTTTTGCCATATGCGACTTTGTGCTGCAGGATATGCTTTACCTCCATAAGCCTCAAAAGTTGACTCATATGAAATTAGTATTAAAATTGTAAGGCCTTGCTTGCCCTGCTTTTAACTATTGTTTTTTTCTAGTATGTTTATTCTCAAAAAAATTATGAAAATTGGAAATTTATTTATTTTAGAATCATCATATATATGATTAATGAAATAACAGACAGACTCTTAGAAATATTTCATAATACCATTTTTGTCCTAATACAATACTTCAATATATAGAGTGGGCCATCGAAAGCTTTATTGCGGTTGCTAAAGAAAAAATTGTGAAACACATAAACCTGTTCAACGTCTTTTGAATCGTTGGTAATAGCTTCTTAAATTTTGACTGGGGGGAAAACAAAAAGTCGTGCATTTTGAGAAATATTTCACTGCCTCCCCATTTTATAGGAAGATCACGCTGATATTTTTGAACGTAACATTTCATAGACATTAACCATGCATAAGAAAGTGTTTCGAATTTTGCGAATATTTGCTATGATTAAAAAATTTAATTTTGTTTTGGTGTGATTTGCTCTATTTTATAAAGCGAATTAATCAAGTTGCTATTGCATTCTCCTTCTGAAATAGAGAACTTGCCCTGAAAACATGTACAATGGTTTATTTAGGAACTTAAATCAACAACAAAATCAGTTCTATATTCACTATATTGATTCATGTGAAAAATCAGAACACATACTATGGAATACGTCAAAGAACAATATTGATTTGATAAACATTCAAAACCTTGTTTTAACTTTACTTTATTTTTTACGTTTTACTTTAATCCTCTGGCCTTAATTCTAACGGCGCACTAAATTCGGGTTTCTCCGTATAAATCCAGAGTGCCAGTTAAAACACGATTTGAAATAAATGTCATATTACTTATCAACGGAAGTTCATTGTCTGTTACTGTGAAATGAACAGCATTGTTGATACTTTGTTGTATTCAGAATACGCTAATTCTTTAAAAAATACAAAAATCAGCTTGACTACTCAATAAACTACTAAGTTATAAATACTTGTGCATCAAGAATTAAATAACTTAATTTATTTAATAACTGGGTAGCCGAAGTGAGATGAAAAATGCTGTAAGGTAATATTATATAATTTTTATTTTCTCGGAATGTATAGAAGCCTTCTTTCTAGACTCTTGGACTTCTGGAACAGGACGAACTGGGATGACCAGTCGTAGGGACGATACTGCTCGCTGAAAACCGCCGTATAACTCTTAATTCGAGGCAGATAGGGAGTATTACAGGTTTAAGTGTCTCCTGCATGACCGCGTCGCCTTCACGAGCGCAATTTACATGCTCGAAGACGAACAGCGTGCCCCATGTATATTACTCCTGGGGATCCATTGAGCTGGAGAATAGCAGAATGATTAAATTTCACCTGTATAATTCTGATGGGCATAGCATTTAGTGTATAGGAATAAAGTTGTGTGAGAGAGTGGCGTTTGGAGGAGGCGGTGTGACTGTTTGGGGTGGAATCTTAAGGAATGGCGGAACATAATTGATTGTACTGATTGGGGAAAATATGACTGCCGCGACGTATGCAGAGTGATGTCTGGGAGATATAATTTTACCCCTTGCACAGAATTTTGGGGGTTGATGACCATGCTCATCCTCCTAGAGGAAGAATCGTCAACGATTTGCTTAGGAAAAACAATATCGCGCGAATGTAAGGTCGCCGGATATGAATCCTATAGAGCATGTATGGAGTAACCTTAAGTTACGTTTGAATCGGGAAGGGAATGAATATCAAAATTTGCAAGAATTAGTGAACGCGATTTTGCATAAATGGGAAGCTATTCCCGAAAAACTTCATTGCCGAACTAGTGGATTCTATGCCCGAGAGAGTTAGGGTAGTCTCCACTCCAGAGTATTTGTTCTCATTTTTCACATAAATCATTATAGAGAACAAAGAACTGATTTTTTTGTTGATTTAAGTTTTTAAATAAACGATTATACATGTTTTCAGGGAGGGTTCTTTATTTCAGTTGGAGAGGGATAGAAGTTAGCAAATAATAACTTTATAAAATAGAAAATTGGAGTAGAAACAAAATTTTTGTTCGTAAACCATAGTAGATTGTCGCAAAAACCCAAAAAACGTTCCGAGCCATGGTCAATATATATGAAATGTTACGTTCAGAAAATATCAGCATGGTCTTCCTGCAAAATAGAGGCAGTGAATTTTTTTTTCAAAATTCATGACTTTTTGTTTAGCCCCATATTATAGCTCCCGGTCAAAATTTAAGAAGCTGTTATGACATCAACAAAAAGACTTTTCAAAATTTGATTTGCTTTTTAAAATCCGTTCAGTATTTTAGAAATCACATGGTATCAAAGTTGAGTGAAAAATTTCAAGCACTTTATTTTTCTTTCCTCTACGAATAATGACTGTGTCATTAAATACACAGAGAAATGAAGCGGCTGAAATTGCAGTTGTTGGGCATATTACGATGGATCCTACACTGAGCACCAGACAGTTGCCTCAGGTATTTCGCTTAAAACTGAAATAAATTTCATCCAAAAAAAATTAAATTGGCCCAAGAAGTAAATGAAGATTCTGACGTTTAGAATTCTGCGAGCTGATAAGCGAATGAATCATTAACGATCTAAAATTTTGTTTAACGTTTTTTCTTGAACAAATATTCGTTTCCACGCGTTTCTATCATTGTTCTTGACCGGTAAAGATATACTATATATGTAAGCAAAGACGAAAGTATATAATTTTTCAAGTCCAAAATGGCCTAAACAGGAATTGCTTTTAATTATGTCACAGGGAGTCCTCCTGATCATGATTTCTGGGTCCAGGCACGTAGCCAGACCTCCTATACCTCCCCTCCAGAAAAATATGTTGATACAGGCATGCTTCTTCCTAATTTTTCTTAGGTTTAACCGTTTGGATCCTTCCCCCCGAACTGAATTTTTAGTTTATAACCCTCCATACTGAATCTGGCTACGAGCCTTCCTGGCATTTTACCCTAATCAGGCAGGCTTGTACCCATATATGTTTAAGAGGGGATATAGCCTGTATCATAAACACAATATAAAAATAGTGAAGCTAAAAAAGATACCGGAATCTATCCAACAGCGCAGGGGAAAGAACAGAAATGACCTTTACGTATTTGATAAATTATTTTGCAAATGACAATGATCCAAAAAATGTAAATAAAGCATTTTTCCCATGCCATATTACTTTTAACATGAGACCGGTTTTTTTTTCTGTGGCTTTGATTATAAGTGTTTAGTGTATCTGTTTGATACATGAACTGTTATCAAGAAACTATATGGACTCAATTTTATGCAGAAATTCTACAAGCGAAAGCTCGAAATAGAAAATTAGAGATACCGGCTCAACTTTCGTTTAGCTGAAACCAGTTATATAAAACCAATTTTTTTCGTCTTCTACAAGCTTCTCCTAATACAGAAAAATAAAAATGTTCCTTGCGGAAATACATCATTTTCTAGACTTTAGAATAGCTGGAACCATATACATGGAAAATTTGTTTTACTTTGCATTCTAAACATTTGTCTGAACATAAAACTGCAAAAATGTTCCTGCGAAAATAAATCAGTTCCATTTTCCGAGGAAACTCAATTTCCATTTCCCAGACTTTAGAATAGTCGAAACCAGTGGAAACTTTTTGTATTATAAACATTTTTCTGAACAAAAAAATTGAAAACCAGTTACATGGAGACTTTTTCTGAACATAAAAATGCAAAAATGTTTCTGCGGAAATAAGTCAAATTTCGTAATCTTTAGAATAGTTGAAATGTGATATCATAAAATATTTATTTTGACCTTTATAAAGCCTCCTTAATGCTGTAATTAAAAGAAATTTTCTGCGGAAACTCCCAATTTTTATTTTATTTATTTATTTTTTTACTATAAATAATAAAAATGCCAACTAGGTTAGGTAAGGTTGGGATTGGTTAGGTTTGCTGTAAAGAAAGCGTGCCAACTAAATTCCGAGTCTATATTAAAACAAGGTTTTCTTTATAACAAAACCTATACTGTTAGGTGGATTTATACCGTTAGGCGTTAGGTTAGCCCAGGTTCACATGTAAAACTATCATTAAAGCCAAAAATTATCATTTAAATAATAAAATCACATTAATTTATTAATCAATTATATAATAAAAGCAAATAAATATAAAAATTAAAAAAGAGTTTCTGCAGAATTTTTTTTAAGTTCCATACTGAGAAGGTTTTATGGATGTCAAAAAAATATGTTGTGAATGCATCAAATTCAGTTAAGAAAAAGGAAAAAAAAAATAGATAAAATAAAATTTGGAAATTTCCGCAAAGAAAAATTTTAATTACCGCATTCACGAGGCTTTATAGAAGCCAAAAAAATTATATTTTGTGAATATATCACATTTCAGCTATTCCAAAGTTTACAAAATTTCCTGTAAAAATGGAAATAATGTATTCCTAGAGGAACATTTTTGCACTTTTATATTCAGAAAAATGTTTAGAAAGTAAAAAAAAACAAAGTTTTCATGTAATTGGTTTCAGCTATTCTAAAGTCTGGAAAACGGAAATGAAATTTCCAAGGAAAATTGAGGTGACGAATTTCTGCAGGAATATTTTTTCATTTTTATATTCAGAAAAACGTTTAGAATGGAAAGCGAAACAAAGTTTTTATGTAACTAGTTTTAGCTAGCCCAAAGTCGGGAAAATCGAAATGATGTATTTCCGCAGGAAAATTTTTAATTTTAATTTTTATCAGCAGTAGCTTCTAGAAGGCAAACAAAAAAAAAGTTTTTTATATAACTGGTTTCAACTGAACGAAGAACCTAAACATTTATAAATCATCCATTTCAGTTCTTTTAATATAGATTAGGTTGGACCCAGAGAAGTATTTAAGGACAATAACTACTCGCCTAATTTCTAAAAATGCCTGCTATCTAGTGAATACTATTTTAAAATCTGAACATTATTTATTTCTGCATGTTTGGTTTTCATTTATGAATTAAAAACTGTAAGGTGGAAAAATTAATATTTGCGAGCTTTTAGCTAGCCAATAAGGTATCCCCATTACAGAAGTAGCTTGGGATAAGAAATATCGCGTCAATAACAGCAATCTCATTAGTCTCTCTATATAATTGAATGTTATTTAAATTATAGCACACTAATATCAAAATAAAATTTCCTTTAAATACAAAAATGCAGGCTTAGGAAATTATTTTTAATACACCACATGAGGGTAAAATAAATAATTGCAAAGTGCAACATTTTAAGAAAACTAGCAAGCAAACCGTTTTGACAAATATGTGTAATAGACCCTAAAAACGAGAACGAGGAGATCAAGATAAAAAATTATAAATGTTAATAAACCATTTGTACAAATACAAGTATTATATAAAATATCTTTATTAAGGAACGTCATAGCCTCACGATCTCATAAGGGTGTGCCAAGCTACCAAAATGTGATTCAGAAAAATAATCATGAAATCCTCATGAGTAAGTACGACATTTGAAAAAGTTGTTCGCATCTAAGAATTCGAAATGGAAGTTATAATAATGTTGTAATCTAAATATTTATTTAATTGTATTGGGTTTCATTTCAGTTTTAAACTAAAATAAATTTAAGAATTTTTTTACTTTTTACTTTAAACTTCATTTATCTGTAAGTTAGATTTTCTAATAAGGATAAAGTATTATAATCTGATCCAGGTAGATTTTAACTTTTCCCCCCAATGTAAACCATTCTTGAAACAGAATTTTTAAATTTAGGCGTGCAGCCATGTTGCTAGTCTGCTTCACAAACTGCTTTCTTACTGTCTCCACTTTTAGGTTAAATAGTTATTTTCAAAAACATTTTTGCTAAGTTTGAGTTGTAGAAGTTTTTCTCTAAACATAAAAAAAGTATCAAAAAGTGATACAATTATTGCTGGTACTGTATCGTCGAAATATTCCTAAAAAAAAGTTTCTATTTTATAGTGTTCAGATACTGATGGGGAAATATTGGTTCCTGTAAGTAATCGGTTATTGTTATTATTAATACTAATTATAACTATTATTACTATTTTTAGACAGAGCTTTCAGTACTTCAAATAAAATACTTGGAAAAAGTAATTTTAATACTTTTCGGTATTTGAAATCCTGTACTTCAAATAAATTTTATTTCATGGTAATTGTACTTGCAAATCAATTACACCCTAAAAAGTATTTAGTTTTTGGTACTTGATTTCCCAAAAAAGTATATGAATTAAATATGAATTTTACTTGAAATTTAAAAGAAATTGAAATACATACTACCAAAATTACTTCAAGCAAAGAAAAAGTATTTCAAATGCTCCAAAACAATTTCAAATACTCTGAATTTTTTAAATCAAGTATTTTGCGCGGTTAAATTTAAGTTCAAGAAATAGAGGCGATCCGTTTGCATTTGCCACTTCTACTCGCTTACTGGCGGAAAACTATGGTCCTTCTTTGACGCGTATGGATATTAGTTTCGTAAGACAGCCAGTAACGAAAAGAGAGAATGTAACTTGTGGATTGTGACTCGAGAATGGGATAAATTGGATAAGAAGTGATTAATATATTCAGTATATTCAATTAATTAGAAACTAGTGTAGTTAACGGGATGTTTTGAGTTAGGTTTGTTTATAAAAAAATAAAAATAAATAAATTGAATAATTATTTTTGCAATATCTGTAAATGTATTTATTTTGTATCACATGTTTTTGTCAGGACTATTAAAAGTTGCAAAAGTGTTTTTTCTTTAATACATAATTTCAAAATATTTATGTTGTTTTTATATATTCTCTTTTTTAACCCTTTATGATTTTTTTTTCTAATTTTACTCTAACAAACTCGATTTTTTGGCTTTAATAATTTAGTTGATTACATTTATTATTTGCAAATGTCAGATTTTGAATCTTTCCTATTTTGATATTCTTTTTATTTGACATCTCATGAAGATTGTCTAACTATGCCAAAAACAGAACAAAGATCGTCTAATGGTTACATTTTCAAGATGCTTTGGTGGTGGCAAAACCTGATTATGCGCCGAGGACACGATTCAACAAATGAAAAATAAGAAAACACCTAAATCCCAGCACTGCCTTCAGTAGATTTGGGCCATCGAAAAATATGAGCAATTTCTTTTCAAAACAAAAAGAATTCTTCGTTTAACTGAAAAATTGCCATTAGCAAAAAATAAGTTCAAATAAGTAATAAGAAACAAAAAAATTGTAAGTACATATTCTAAGCTGATTGTCACCCGGTACTAAAACGAGTAAAAATCACAAACCATTTGTAGCCGATCCATGCGGTCATCTGACAGTTTGCTGGTTGGTTTAAAATTTATCTTTATATATATATATATATATATATATATATATATATATATATGTAAATAGCAAAAATATATAATCTCTGCAGGTGCAAAACGGCCTATAAGAAGAATTGCTTTCGATTATTTTACAAGGTACCCTCCTGCGATCATGATTTCTGGGTCTCTGCCCTCATCAGGCAGGCTTGTACCCACCGAGATCTGAAATAACAGATTGCTCGATTGATTTTAAGTATATATATATATATATATATATATATATATATATATATATATATACTTAAAATCAATCGAGCAATCTGTTATTTCAGATCTCCCTGGGTACAAGTCATTTTGGCCAAATTTAGTTTATTTGACCAAAATACTTAAAATTGGCATATCTTCACCAGCAACAAACAACCAAATTGTAACTAGACGATTATTCCTGTATTTTATTGTGCCATGTAACCAATGCAGACCTTGATACAGCATAAAATGACTAAATAAACATGGTCATTTTTGCGCCACCTCAAATACTAAATTTTATACAGCATGAACTGATCAAGTCGACTTCATCAGTTTTTGTCCTATTACATGCAACTTGAGGCGGTAATTTCCAGGTTTAGTTTACCTATTAGGCCCTTACCAAGATCTCGCCATCGGGGCAGAATTTTCTCGGCCGCAAATTTCTCAGTATTTCATAATATTTGCTTTAATACCAATTGGAATTCTGAATCTGATAATGTCAACACAAACTTCAGAACTTTTTTAAATAAAACTTTAAGTGCTTTTAACAAGGCCTTCCCGCTTAAGAATATCAAACCTAAGCGGCATAAACCGTGGACCACGAAAGGAATACGAATTTCTGCTAAAAATATGCGCTCGCTCTCATATATAAAAAAATTCACCGACTCCTTTCTTATTCTCGACTATATCTCTAATTATAGGAGGATCTACACTACTCTTATTAAGTCAGCAAAAAAATTACACTACCGAAAACGTCTAACAAACTCTAATAACGTTTCAAAAGAAACCTGGTGCATCATTAATAACCTCAGAAACAAATCAAACCCTGTGACTCAGATCTTGCCAGGGGCTAATGGTCTAAATGATTATTTTATTAATGTAAGCAAAAATGTTACCTCTAGTATCTCGCCAAGTTTGGACCCTCTTTCGTTTCTCCCTCCTTCAAAAAATTTAGCTGATAGCTTTTTCTTAAGTCCCGTTAGCAACACTGAACTATTGAAGGTAATACATAATATCAAAAGTAAATCTTCGTGTAGCACTGATGGCCTATCAATTAGAATATTCCTGAACTTGCCACTCCCAGTCATAGAGGCCCTTACAACATTAATAAATGAGTCCTTTATAAAAGGTGTATTCCCTGATTGCCTTAAAACAGCTATAATTATTCCACTTCATAAAGGCGGCGAAAAAACTCTTGCAATTATCGCCCAATTGCACTACTACCAGTGCTATCAAAAATCATCGAAAGGCTACTGAAGAACCGTCTTATGCCATTTCTCCTGAAACATCAGATAATATCCCCGGAGCAGTTCGGATTTCTACCCAACAAGTGCACCAGTGACGCCATGTTCACGTTGCTTAGAGGCGTCTACTTATCTCTCAATAACAACCACCCAACTGCCTCAGTTTTTTGTGACTATGCGAAAGCCTTTGATTGTGTTAGTCATGAAATTCTGATAAACAAACTAAATTTTTATGGAATTCGTGGTACTTCTTTAAATTGGTTCAAATCTTATCTTGGAAAAAGGCAACAACTTGTAAGGGCTAATGGTTCCGATTCTGATTGTAAGTTGATTACAAGTGGAGTCCCTCAAGGTTCAGTCTTGGGACCTATTCTTTTTTTGTTATACATTAATGATATCACGAACCTTAAAATTAATGGAAGAATCTCCCTTTTTGCTCATGACACAAGCATAACATGGAGTGATTTTGATACAACGTCTTTACACTCTAGTATCTCCAAAGACTTGGTTATAATTAAGGCTTGGTCCGATTCCAATATGCTTTGTTTTAACGTCGATAAAACGGTGGCGTTATCTTATAAGGGAACTTTACAACCACTTCAGGTACATAACAGCAATATTGAATACGTAGAGTCGGTTAAATTCCTGGGTTTAAATATAAATAGCAACCTAAAATGGTCTAATCATATTGACACCTTAACTAAAAAACTTTCTACTGCCTGCTTCGCCATTCGATCAGTTTCAAAAGAACTAGACGTTCCTTCTGCCAGACTTACTTATTTCTCTTTATTTGAATCCCACCTCCGCTATGGCCTTCCCTTTTGGGGCTGCTGTACCACCGAGCAATTTCGTAGTATTTTTATGCTTCAAAAGAGAGCCATTCGTTATTTGTTTGGTCTAAATAATAGAGCTCACTGCCAATACTATTTCAAAAAACATGAAATATTAACACTTCCTGCATTATTTATTTTGGAAACGGTATGTTTGCTGAGAAAACATATAAACACCCTCCCAGAAAGGCCACAACATGTATACCCTACCAGAAACTCTAGGCATGATATTTATCTTCCCATTCCTTCCACAGAATTAATAAAAAAATCAATTATTTACAACGCCATAAAACTTTACAACAATCTGCCAGTACATTTAAAATCTATCCCTATGCTTGCACAATTTCGAAAAAACACCAAAGCATACCTCATTGAGAGACCATTTTACAGCGTTAATGATTTTTTTTTTCAGTGAGTAAGTCTCTTTAAATTGTCACTAAACTCGCTTGTTTACTTAAATCTTTTGTGAGTCATGTCCTAACTCGTAGCATAGAATTTTGTGAATCATTATATAGAGAAAAGAACTGTCGAACATTCACTTAAAACTTAATTATTTTTGTTAGATATTGGATTAAAAACAATTTAATTCTTTTTGTATACTACATTCTACACTAGTTCAATATACCTTCTGTTTAACATCACAATTATTTGTATAACTATAATAACATAGAGTTTAAGGTCGCATAGTTGCAATTTTGATTTCAATGTCATCGAAATTATTCACCTCATACATGTGTGTTTGTTTACTTTTATAAGGTTATCATGATTCATTTACTGTTTGCAACGTTATGTTATATTCTAACGTGTGTTTTACGATTTGGTAAATTGATAATTTACATTTAAAAAAAAAAGCACTGACCTGTCGAAATTATTTTCGATTAATGTTTTGATATGTCTTATTTTTAGGTATATTTTGCTTTGTCCATAAAATTGTAAAATTTTTCTGCGGCAATAAAGCATACTTTTCTTTGTTTGTTTGTTTGTTTGCAGCACGACTTTATCTATAATTTGAACGTAAAATCGTTTCACAGCACATATAGTATATATGAATTAAGATCTTTCTAGTGCCAGTTGAAATATGTGACCCTCTATAAAGATGACATCTAGGGAAAAAGTGCTGAACTTTGCAGTGTAATGCAGGATGCCGTTAACAACACTATGTGTCCAATAATAATTTAAATATTACTAAATATCATCGAAAAGTAGGGTTATTGTTTTCTTTATCCACTCATATATTATTATAAATAATGCTTCGTTTCTGATAATATTGATATTTAATAGAACTAAATGATAATAGCACGGTTTGTTTGTTTATACTGTAGTAATAGGTACAGTTCTATTCTGTTAAAAGTGGTACAGGTGTCACTTGTTTTCATATTATTAGCTTGCAACCGGCTTTTTATCTTGTTGCACCTACAGTTATTGTTATCGGAATTGACTGAAATTTGGTATACATACATAAACGCGATATATACAATATTATGGTCTGCAGTCGTGAAAAATCTTATACATCGAGAGTAAAAAAAGCTAAAAAGTACAAAATAAAAACCAGTTCCCGTTTTGGTACAAAAAATTATGCTTCACATAGAAAAGTTTCTCATTGTACAGTCGCGCTAGTGTCGCAGAACATTACAACTTGAACTCTAAAGTATCCATAGCAAAAATATTCGAGCTTTATGTCAAACAGGATAGCGTGTGCAGCGTGACATACTGCGTATTTTTTGTCAGAAATATAACCTTTCATTTTTCAAGCCAAAGAAAGATCTATGCATGATATGTTGGAATTGTGATCATCATAAACAGAATGCCGTCAAGGATGATGAATACAAAGCTAATATTAAATGTAGTAAAGATACTGACATAGCCAAAGACGATGACAAATTGCGAGCAACCTTAGACCAGAACTTTGTATCTGCAAGTTCCATCCTCAGATCCAAATGTATTATAGTAATAAGTAACAATATACGAATCTCCTCCCCCACGAAACGCATATTGCTGTGCATGGACAGAAATAAATGGACAACGGGGAAGCTTAGAGATAAGTACATGTTTAGTGAAATAGATCGAGTCTCTTCCACAGAATGTTACAGAAATAATTGATGTAATCTTTATGTACGTGGTTTTTACTTCCCATTTCCAAGTATTTCGGCATAATTTCCTAGAGTCAGGCCATTTTCAGAATAGTTCGGCCTAGAAGAGTGAGAATAAGTTAAGCAATAGGTATAAAGTACACCAGTTATCCTTTAAGGACTTCAAAGGCCTGAAATCGATATACAAATTTTGATATATGAAAAAGAAAGATGTGGCTGTATTATGTTTAAGTACAACTTCACAGGTCAAGATTTCAAGGCAAGTTTTTCAGCATAATTTCCTAGAGTCAGGCCACTTCTATATTGAAGCAAACTCTATGCACTCGGCAATAGAATATGCCAGTATGCACTATGAATAACTCGCTTAACATTTTCAGAATGGTCTGCCTAAAATAGCAAAAATAAGTTAAGCAATAAGTATGAAGTACAACAGTTATACTACAAGGACTTCAAGGGCCTGAAATCGAAATAAACATTTTGAGATATGAAAAAGAAAGATGTGCCTGTATTATGTTTAAGTACAACTTCACAGATCAAGATTTCAAGGTAATCGCAGTATTTGGACAAGGAAGATGCTCAAAAATCCCTATTGAATTAACGGGCCTATATACGGGCTTGTTGTCAATTTCGGAGGACAAAAAGAGCACTTAAAACTATGTACGTCTAATGCTATTCCAGAAGAATATCATGGGTGGTATAAAACTCTACCGACCGACAAAAATAAAGGTAGAGATGTTATGATGATAAAATAAAATAAAATTTCGTTCTTATACTCCTCTCCAATTTACTTATTTTTTTCAGTGTAAATTAAAAGTTTGTCTATTAAATTGAAAAACCTTTGAGAACATTACAAAGTATAGAAAACATATCAAAAAAAAAAATAAAAAAACAAGTCTTAAACTCAGTTTACGAGTTAATCTGAATTTTAAAATTAATATAAATGCGATTATCTCAAAACTTTGTTTTTTGACTTGGTCACTTATTGTATTAATCCCACGATATGTTGGTACTTGAAATACTTTTTAGCACTGCAAATACTTGTAAAAGTAATTGAAATACAAAAAAAACTACTTGAGTTACTTTATTCGACAAAAATGAAGTACAAATACCAGTTACTTGATACTCTATATACTTTTAAAATTTGGACTTGTTACTTGGTTCATGTCATTGATTGAGTATTTGGTACTTGTGCTTCAAATACGTTATGTCATTACTTGTGACAGCTGTGTTTTTAAATTCACAGAAGGCTGTTCTCTGGATGTTCGAGCTAAATAATCGAATATAATCGGCATAAAGCTCGTCTAACCAACCTAAGTTTTCCTAGTACCTATTACTCCCCTTCTGCATCCCCAGTACTCCTTTTTCTGGTATATCAAGTATCTTCATGTTTCGAGACACAGAGTCATAAACCAGACCGTTAGCAATTATTATGGAAGGTATGATGTTCACCTTGTTTAACCTCCATCCATACCTATTTCATTTCAATTTAATTTTTTGCTTTATTCAGTGAATGCAGTTTTTATGTTGTCATCTAGAATTATAGAGAAATCTGCGGCTTGCTTTATGTCTTTTTGTCACAACTCTTCATCTGGGCAATCGGCTGGTATTGTACTGTCTGTAGGTAGGTATCGTGATATTTCATGATATTTTTATCACTGTTTTCTGTTGTTGATTGATTTAAGTAAACATGTTTGGGAGTAATATTTTGACTATTATTATTACTAACACTACTATTAATAATAATATCGCTATTATCAAGAAAATACAAAGAGAAGAGTGTTTTTTTTATCAATTTGTATAGTTAAACCGTAAAACTTCGATTTTAATTTGTACTATTAAAAAAACCCAATACCACAACCGAAACCATAAAAGAAAAGGTTTTAACTCAAAATTGGAAAAACTAATAAAAATATTATCAAGAAACTCTGTACTGTACAAAATATGAAAGAAAAATATCCTAATCCTGATACACACCAGCAGGGAAAACATTTAGTCGCCCCTCTCCCCCCTTTAATCAATCCAAAAGGCATAACGAAAAACAATAAGCCGAAATACACGCGTCACCAAACTCACTTGCCGACGCGATGTCTTTCTAAAAGTAAAATCCACCCTAGTTACATAGCGGACTGAACAAGTGGAACACAGGGGGGTATTTGGGAAATCCACATTCAAAGCAGAATTTTAATGCGATTGATATCTTTAATATTAACATTATCATTATTACAAAAAGAATGATGGAATGGCTAACTAGCAACATCAGTACCTTGTAATAGAAACCCCAGATCTGCAGGACATGTCACAAGTTACTAACAAGCTATTTACGTATCTACCCAAGACTACATATACAGGGTGTCACTGTATATATAGTGGCCTCAATTTCAGGGCAGCGTATTACTATACAAAACCGTGCTTATGTATTGAGGATGAAGTTCAAGTCCCAGTTTGGAAAATTTGTCTGTATAAATAAACTTTTTATATATTGTTATATACAGGGTGTCCCAACTAAAAGTATCCACCCCAAATAACAAGTCGCCAAGACAAAAAAAAATAAAACGCTCGGACCCGTCGATTTTGCTTTTGAGGGGGAAACATTTTGCGCCTATTTTCAATTTCGCAACATCACCCTCTGAGCGGGGGTGAGATTCACCCCCAAAATATATTAAATGGAAAGGGGGGTCGAGTGATACCTTATTTTGAAGGGTTTCCGACCCTGGTTACAACTGCCAAGTTTGAAGCCTCTGCTGTCATTCCCGAAGAAATGGCAGCTTGTCCAAAAAAAAATATTAATAAATTAACTGCAAGAGTTGGCTGCTTTAAATTTAGGGGATGATGCAAGCTAGTGAAAAGATTTTAATAATAATTACTCCGGACGAGAGGAAAATAAAAATAGTAAATGTAAATTAATGGGGAATTTTTGCGTTTAAGAAATGTTTTCTACAAAGACTAAATTATTTTATGAATTGTTCGAAATGTTCGCCATTTACTTCCATGCAATGATACAGACGAGCCTCGAATTCCTCTCGAACATTTTGAAATGTTTCAGGTGTTAAATGACGGCATTCAGCTACTATTCGCTGTTTTAAATCCTCAAGTGATTCTGGCTGCACCTTAAAAATCTTTGTTTTCAAGTGTCCCCAAAGAAAGAAGTATAACGGCGTCAAATCAGGTGATCGTGCCGGCCATTCGATGGGACCTCTTCTTCCAATCCAGTGATCGGGAAAAGTATTAGGGAGAAAATCTCTTACCGGACGAGCGTAGTGAGGAGGTGCTCCATCTTGTTGAAAGAATATCTGATCTTCAGCTAAATCCTCAGTAATCTGCGGATCGATGGCATTTTCAAGTAAATTTAAATAACTTTCACCATTTAAATTGCCTTCTATGAAAAAAGGTCCAACAACGTGATTGCCTAGAATTCCCGCCCACACGTTTACTTTTAAAGGATGCTGGCTATGGGTTTCCCTGAATAAATGGGGGTGCTGTCGCTCCAATACCTGCAGTTGTGACGGTTTACTTCTCCATTTAAGTAAAATGTGGCATCGTCAGAAAAACAAATATTGTACAATGAAATGGTATGATTGTTTAATTTTTCAGAAATATTTTCACAAAACTCTACTCTGCGATCAAAGTCATCTTCGTTCATTTCGTGAAGCAATTGATATTTAAAGGCTCGAAACTTATGGGATTTTAGAATCCGGTGAACACTGCTTCGGGAGACTCCTGATATTGCAGCTGTTTCTCTGATGGAGTTACTTGGGACCATAGCAACATGGCCAAGGACTGCAACCTCAACATTTTCATTTCTTATTGGTCTTACTCTTTCATGCTTTTTATTGACAACTGAGCCGGTTTCGAAAAATTTGTTCCACAGTTGTAATACACTTCTATGAGTCAAAGAATGTTCGGGATGAGATTCATTAAAACTTACAGCTGCAGCTCTCGCACAATTATTGTTTCTAATGTAAAGAACAATAATTTCGATTCTCTCTTGTATCGTAAACGTCATAGGCAATTGTTAGAAACTTTCGTCTTTTAACACTTTCAGACAAAATAAATTTTAAATAAAATGCACAAACTGTAATAAACGCATGAATGCTTGACACTAAATAAACGATAACAATGTGATTTTATTTTGTTTGTTGCTGATGTTTTATGATAACAGTAAGAATGGAATGCTGATTTTTTTTTAATTTTGTACAGTGACAATTCGACAAGTTAGCTTAAACGTTTTGGCAACGGTCTGTTTCATTGCAAGGGAGTAAATGGCGAACATTTCGAACAATTCATAAAATAATTTAGTCTTTGTAGAAAACATTTCTTAAACGCAAAAATTCCCCATTAATTTACATTTACTATTTTTATTTTCCTCTCGTCCGGAGTAATTATTATTAAAATCTTTTCACTAGCCTGCATCATACCCTAAATTTAAAACAGCCAACTCTTGCAGTTAATTTATTAATATTTTTTTTTTCGACAAGCTGCCATTTCTTCAGGAATGACAGCAGAGGCTTCAAACTTGGCAGTTGTAACCAGGGTCGGAAACCCTTCAAAATAAGGTATCACTCGACCCCCCTTTCCATTTAACATTTTGGGGGTGAATCTCACCCCCGCTCAGAGGGTGATGTTGCGAAATTGAAAATAGGCGCAAAATGTTTCCCCCTCAAAAGCAAAATCGACGGGTCCGAGCGTTTTATTTTTTTTTTGTCTTGGCGACTTGTTATTTGGGGTGGATACTTTTAGTTGGGACGCCCATTATTCGACTTCACTACTACTCATCAGTAAGATATAGGCAAGAAAAGACACAAGGTCAAATTAGTCGGTGAAATTTTACATATAACAAAAGACAAATACATATTCTAACAAACACCAAGATCATATTAACAAAAATCATGCAAAAGTAGCTGTCTTTTATGAACACTTCATCATGCCTTGATAAAAAGGCAGCTGCTTTTGCAGAGAAGTATGTTTAAGAAGTGGTCTTGGTGTTCTTTGGTGTAAGTATTTGCGTTTTGTTTTACGTAAAGTTTTAATTTCAGTGATTAATTTTACCATGTGTCTTTTTTGCCTATATTTTACTGACGAATACTACAGAAGATGACTTCTTAGGTGAAAGCGCTTTACTATGACCTTTAACTAATTGGCAGCTGATATTATAGACGTTATACAAACATACTTATTTGTTTCATAATAAAAATGGTAAAAAGCCGTCTATCAATAAATTAATAATTATGATCAACTAATTTTAATTTCTAACGAAAAAATTTTAGGATTATCTTCGAAAATTCCCTTCATTTAAAATTAAAAACCATTTTGTTTAAAATTAATATAATTTGATTATTTTTTGGTTTTCAGTCTGCTTTGTTCCTAGAAATATACTATTAGACAACTCATATTTTTAATCAATTAATTTTCTTACTCTCTAGGTTGAATTATTCTACCTTGTGTTTCTAGTACTAGAGTATGTGTGCCAATCTTATATTAGGGTATGTTATGCCGGAAGAAACAAAATTTGTCTTAGATATTTATGTAAAAGGAACGCCAGAAACGTCAAAATCGCAACTCCATAGCATAACATTTGACATGAATTCTTCTTATAATGTTCTATTTAAATTTTAAATATTATACAGAGGTTACATTAAAAAAAAAAGAATATTATCAAAAATCAAAAGTTGTAAAACCATGCCATTTCTTTAATTTAAAAAATTGATTCTTGTTATCACTCTTAATAGAGGTGAATATATTCTAAACGTAACATAATATGGGACCCATTTCATTATATATTATTGCGCTTGCCATTAGAAGATCTATTAAAATAACTATAAACATATATGTTTCATATCTGTTCAGAGCAATATACTACAGAAAATAATATATTTAAACAATTCATATTCAAAAAAGAAACTTTTTCATTTGACTTTCTTTGTAGAAATGAGAAAATGTTTCTACTTTTCACTTCCCTCGTAAAATGGAAATATTGTAATCGTAAAAAAATCACCCTACGAGATTTTTCAGATCTTTACGTTCCAGGGTCCCTTGAAATGAGAAAACATGTTTTTGCAAAAAAATTAAATGTGATGTACGGATAAACTGATACGAATTCCACATGACGTAACAAAATGGCGGTGTGTGCCAATGTAAAAACCACTTATTGAATTTATTTTAAATTATGTTCAAGAATCAAGTGTGAGATAGGCAGAAACTGGTAAAATATTGGTATGAATCCAATAGGATGGAACAAAATGGCACCCAGTAAAAATCTTTGAAAAGACAGTAATAACTTTATACTGAACTAAATTGTACAACTCTTCACTATTTCAAATATAAGGAAAGATATGTGTTTTACATTTTAAATATATCAGACTTCCATGCCCCATATTATATGTAGGGGGGCTGTTAGTTCCTATATTTTTTGAAGATGTACTTTAGCCTTTTAAATGCCTTAAGAACCAAATTTAGAATATGCACGGTAACTGATTCCGTGTACAAAGTCCAGCCCTGTATATGCATACAGGGTGAATGGGGGTTACTCTAAGTCGACATTACACGGTTTCAATCAGTGGACTGGTGTATTGTTGTGAAAAGTCAGCGGAAGCGGGTTTGTTTGATTAGAAAAGCCGGGCCCGTTTTGTCCCTAATCATCGGTTCGAATGCTGAATGGGAGCTAGGCGGATGAAAGACCTTCCTGACCTGCCTTTTATTCCCTGAAAGAAATATGGACAAATGTTCGGATTTTGTACAAAAGCGGCGGTAATTTTCGCTAGCCTCGTATTTAGAACCCTTTCGGATTTCCTTGGGATGATTGCCCTTAATCGGTTTATAGTGCCTATAAAATTTCATGGCATGTGTTTAGTAAAGTTGTGGCTCTATCATGACACTATCACACACACACTTATTTTAGCCGAAAATGTCCCGTAAAACTTTATTTTATTTATGGTTTTTATGTTTTATTAATTAAATTTATTTGTGTTGTTGTCGTGTATTGTAAGTATATTTTTTTAAAAGAAGAAACTTAAACTAAATTAACTCAAAATAATACAAAAATTCCTGCACCGAAATATATTTCTTGTATAATCTGCATTCTGCAATGCCCCTACAAAGAAACGATTCTCAGAATTCATGAATAGAAAAGTCAGTTCTTATCAATTGAGTGACACGATAAATAAATAATGTTAAAAAGTTGTATTATCAAAAAAAAATGTCCATTTGTTTCCATCTTAGCTACAGTTTTCAGTTCATAAATTAAACATAAATTAGAATAAACTTTGAGGATGTATGTGCAAAACTTTAAATTCGTATTCACACTCTGCATTCAACATAATATATTAAAAAAAAATTGGTAAATTTCCTTTACTTGGAACTCCTTTGGTTACGAATTTTTCCTTTTATTAGAAATAGTAAAGTGTGACCCAACTTAGTTCCACACGTAGTCATATAGTAACACATATACAGAGGGTTTGGCTATGTACCTAACAGCCAATCTTTTAAGGCTTACAGCTAGATTCATGTTAAGATGCACGATTATGTGATAAGGGAAGTCTTAAAAGGACTACTGATCTCATACAAATGCTTAGACGAGTAAGAACTCTTCAAAGGTGGAGGCCGTCGTTAATAAATAGAAACGAATCCCGATATAAGTACCCGAAAAACCGCACATCTACTAAATATTACCCATGTACTGGTGTGGCAAATCTTAAGAGAGCAACAACTTTATTCTTATCACATACAACGTGATCAAGTTCTTTTGCCTAGTAACTTTACAAAGCGAGTTGCTTTATGCACATGGATACAAAATAAAATATTTATTAGCGCTCTTTTTTTTATCCCAGGTGTTTCTCCCGTAATGCAATCATGAACTTTGACAATATTGGGCTGAAGATAATCCTTACCTAATAATTGAAATCCACTTTCAATTAGGCCTCATTTTTTCTTTGTTTGGAATTACCTGAAATCGTTAGAGTATAATACACCAGTTCAAAATGAGGGAGATTGAAGAAAGAGAATATAAGAAAACTATGTTATCATAAGAATACCCCTGGTACGAGTCTGCCAATCGATGTGAAGGCGCGTAAACGCAGGCACTAAGCTCGAAGGAAGGTAGTCATTTTCAACAGTACTTTCAACAATTACTCAAGGATATTTTATACTAATATCTTGTATTATTGTTATTCTTCGGGTTTGTACCTGTTAGACATAAAATAAACTTTATTACTATTTTATTAAAGTCCACTTTAATTTCTACTTTCTTTTCACATTTATTTTACATACTAAATTTCTATAAAATACCAGAAGGGTTTTTGCAAATATTAATAAGACTACTTATTTTTTCAAAAGGCTTAATAAGATAACGTTCGCAGAGCATTTTATTTTTTTGGAAAACCATTATATAAGAAAAACACAAAAGGCGACTTTTAAGTACTTTTAGTTTTAATTGCGAAAATGCGATCAATTTTCAAAATAGACAGGGGCGGACCATAAATGTACAAAGATAAAAATTGGAATTACACTTATTTTACATACATATAAGTTCAATAAAATACGTTAAGATGTTTTCTAAATATTAATAAAAATTCTTATTTTTTTTAATAGTTTAATGCCCTGTATCTCGAGAATGGAGTTTTTCGAGTCTTATGAATATTTAGTCTTAAAATTAGCTCAGCAATAAATTTAGCTATGGATTTTCAAATATTTTTATTGGGCGCCATTTTGTTTCACCATATTGTATTTGTACTAATATTTTACTAGTTTCTACCATTGCCATACTTTATTTTTGGGTGTAATTTAAATAAATTAAATACGTAGTTTTGACACTGCGATTTTTTAACACCGCTACCAGCTTACCCTATATCACTTTTCATTTTTTTGCAAAATTTGAAGTTAATTACATAAAATGTTTGTTTTTAGGGTTCGTATCACAATTTTACCAGTTTATCTCTAAATCACTCTTAATGCTTGAACACAATTTAAAATTAATCTAATAAGGGGTTCTTCGGGCTGATTTTTAAACATTTTATTAGGCTGCCATTTTGTTTTGATGTTTTAGGTTCGTACCTAAATGTTACCAGTTCATTACTATTTAACACTTGTGCAAAATTTGAGGTAAACTGAGACCATTAATTTTTGATCAAAATCTGAACGTAAATATCAACAATCAATATATATATATATATATATATATATATATATATATTTATATATATATATATATATATATATATATATATATATATACAGGGTTATGATAAATTAAGGAATAAATTCATTATCTTGGAAAGTAAAAAGGTAATAGAAAAACGCTCGAACCCGTCGATTTAGATTTATTTTTACGCATATTTAGAAATTATTTTAAACTATACAGGGTCACTCACAAAAGTTGTACAACTTTCATCTTTGATTTTTTCAATACAACGCCTTATTTTTTTCTGCTGATTTGAATTCTCTATGAAATTCTAGACATTTTTGGCATAACATAACCTATACTGAAAATCAACAGTTATCGAAATATGTTTATCTAAATAAAACATAAAACACGTATCAGGAAATTAAATAAGAAAACTACTTAATTAAATTTTGAAAATGTCCACCATTTACAGCTCTACAATGCCCTAGACGATGGAAAAACTCTTGTTGCACATTAGTAACTGTATCACATTAAATATTTCTTATAACAGTTCGAATACGATCCTTAAGAATTTCAATAGTATGTGGCTTATTTTTATACACTTCGTTTTTCACATGCCCCCAAAGAAAAAAGTCTAACGGGCTTAAGTCCGGCGATCTTGCCGGCCACTCTATTGTCCCACGTCGCCCAATCCATCGTCTCGGAAAGGTTTCATTTAAGTATCTCCTGACATCAGCTGCAAAATGGGGTGGTGCCCCATCCTGTTGATACCATAACAGTTCACTGGGAAGATCCGGATCGTTTACATTAGGATGTAGGGTAGCTAATGCTGGTATAAGATTCTCTTCCAAAAATTGAAGATACATTTGCCCCGTTAGTGAGGAATCAAAGAAATCTGGACCTATAACTTTATTGCCTACAATACCTGCCCATACATTAACACTTTCCTGTACCAGTTAGGATTTTCTTGTGCCCAGTGTCTAAAATTTTGTTTATTTACTTCTCCATTGAGACAAAATATTGCCTCATCTGTGAAACAAATTCTTTTGACAAATAATGGATTATGATTACACATGTTGGTCATAATTTCGCAAAACTCGTTTCTGCGATCTGAATCATCATTTATTAATTCTTGAACGAATTTCACTTTATAGGGATAAAAATTTTCTTTTTTCAAAAATTTGGAAACTATTGTTTGATGTATATCATTATCATAAGCTGCGTCAGTAGTTGAGGAATGTGGATTATCTTGTAAAGTTAAGAGAACGTCTAGTTTCTTTTCATCTGAGATCCTAGGGCGACCTTTTCCAAAGCGGTCCGTAACACTACCAGTATCCGTCCATTTCTTTTCTATTTTGCTCACTGCAGACTAAGTAATAGGTTGCCTATGAGGATATCTGTTGTTAAACAGCTGACAAACTTCTTTTTGTGTCCTAGTCTTATCACCAGTACCAAGCATTATTAGAATTTCAATTTTTTCTTTCTCTCTTAAACGCATAGTCAATATTTGAAATCACAATGGCAGATCGTAAATAAATTATATGACTTGTCAACACGGTGACAGTGACAAAGTCATTTTTCTTTGGGATTACGCGACAGACATAGGTAGGGTATACAAATGTCCGATAGGTTATTAAATACACAGGTTTTATTTAGATAAGAATATTTCGATAACTGTTGATTTTCAGTATAGGTTATGTTATACCAAAAATGTCTAGAATTTCATAGAGAATTCAAATCAGCAGAAAAAAATAAGGCGTTGTATTGAAAAAACAGTTATACAACTTTTGTGAGTGACCCTGTATAGTTTAAAATAATATCTAAATATGCGTAAAAATAAATCTAAATCGACGGGTTCGAGCGTTTTTCTATTACCTTTTTAATTTCCAAGATAATGAATTTATTCCTTAATTTATCATAACCCTGTATAATATATATATATATATATATATATATATATATATATATATATATATATATATATATATATATATATATCCATAAACATATGTGTAAATTAGAACAAAATGGAAATTGCTTAAAATAATTTAAATAAACCTATAGGAGTGAATGGGAGGATGCCTCTCCAATAATAGATCATGTGGGCCAAATCTCATTTCACTGGTAATATGCAGCTCCTTTAATAAATATTTTAAAGAACAGAAGCATTGCGATAATTTCTTCTACACTCCCAGAATTTAAAATACCTATTTACTAGGCCGTCCAAAATCATTCACATTTAGCACAAGTATACATAGTTTATTGCAATGAATAGTAAAAAATGTCACTTTTTTTTTAATTAGTGCCACTACATGCAAGGCTTTAAATATTCTTACATCTTTGTGCCACTGAGCACTATTTTATTTTTTGAAAAGATTATTTCTTTAATACCAATTTCTCGAAAATAATTGACTATTGCTTCTTTATGTATTTATATTATGAAGATGATGTATTTGTATGACACAAAATGGGATATTTTAGTAAAAAAGCTTCAATCTCTTCTAAAGGTACGAAACAAAGAATAAGACGTGTATGTGAGGAAATTACTCCCGCTGTGCATTTAATTAATTAATTAATAATAGTAATCGTGAAAAAATCAACTTCCGAGCTTTTTTCAGATCTTTAAGTTCCTAGATGCCGAAAAATATGTTTCCTGTCTGTTCGTCTGTCTGCGGTCTGCCTGTTCACGGCATAACTAAAAAACTACTTACCCGGGGATACATTAACATGACATGTAAAAATCCAATATTAAAAAACTACTTATCCAATTTATCTAAAACTTTGCAGTGTTTTAAATTATTATGTTAAAATCAACTGGTAAAATTTTGGTACGAATCCAAGATGGCAGCTTAACAAAATATTTAAAAATTCAGCCCGAAAAAACTACTTAATGGATTGATTTCAAATTGTGTGCCATAACTAATTGTGGTATATGGGTCAACTAGTAAAATTGTAGTACTAATTCAAGATGGCGGAAAAAAATGGCGGCCAAATAAAATGTTTATAATCGTGATGAATATTACCCTCTCAGGTTTTGCATATCTTCACGTTTTAGCGTCCCCAGATGCCAAAAAATATGTTTTATCAATTCCGTCGGTCCATCTGTCGGTCTGTCTGCCAGTGCGCGGTATAGCTTAAAAGCTACTTACCAGATTGACTTCACAATTTAGTCAAAAATTAAGGCTCATATTGAAATGACATAGTACTATTTTGGTAAAGATCCAATTTGGAAGAACAATTTCAAAATAATTATATATAAACAAAATAGCGGCCTAATAAAATATTTTAAAAGTCAGCCAGAAAATACTACTTATTAAATTTATTTCAATTTTTGTGCAAGAATTAAGTGTGATTATAGAGATGGCGGAATAAAATGGCGGCCAAATAAATTTGTTAAAAAATCATTGTAAAAAAATCTTGTTCAATTGACTTTAATTCTTGCAGGAAAATTAAATGTAAAAAATGAGACAAACTGGTGCGAATTCTTCATAACGTAACAAAATGGCGGTATGTGTCAATGAAAAAACTACTTATTGAGTTTATTTTAAATTATTCCTAAAAGTTAATTTTGGCAAAGGAATTCAATATCAAGAAACAAAATGGCGCCCAATAAAAATGTTTGAAAAGACAGTGTATATAACACATATATACTGTGACTATGTACTGAACTAAATTGGGTCACACTTTACGATTCTTAACAAGTGTAAAAAATCATAACGATGAAATTTCCGGGTAAAGGAATACCGGAATATTAAAAACATTATTACTAAAAAACTATTTAAACAATTTATCTCAAATTGAGTACAAACATCAAGGATTATGTTGGAATTGATAATATCTAGTTGATCGATTTCAAATTGTGTGCCATAACTAATTGTGGCATTTATGTTTTAAAAGACAATATATATATATATATATATATATATATATATATATATACTGTGACTATGAACTGAACTAAATTGGGCCACACTTTACGATTCCTAACAAATGGAAAAAAATCATAACGATTTGAAAAGACAGTAACGTAAATTTACCGATTTTTTTAATTGTGTTTATTTTTAATACATTTGTGAGCTAGCACATATTTTCAGATTTATTGACGTAAGTAAGATTATTTTGTATTCAATAACTAGAATAAATGTTTGTTTAAGCATTGAATTAAACAAAATATATTCTGCGTACCCTTAACTAATGGTGCCCGATTATAAGGTTCTAGCAAAATTTTTAAAGGCTATCTTGAATTTGAATAGACTTTAGGTTTTATCAACTGTAGGATTTCTAAGACACTCAGTGCAAAACGTATTCATCTCTCCTGCCTTCGTAATTCTGAAAACTTAGAAATGGAAATTGTAAAATTCGTTGCATTTAGGAACGGAGTCAATTCTTATAAAGTAACGCCATATGCAGAGTTTTTAGTAAACCCTGTAGAGAATAAAATAAATCAGAAAAGTATATCTTCGATTCCTTAAAATCCAACAACAATTTTATTAAAATATTCAAAGCCTTTTATACGATTGCTTACGTCCTTAAACAAACGCTTAACATATTCTGAATAGTATTTCATTTTCCAAATGTATCAAACGGATGTTTAAAGTATCTAATTCAATTCGCTAAAGTAAGTCAACAAGCAAAAACACAACTATAAAACAAACAGTACATTATCGCCCCCTCTAATCCTAAACAGTAACACTATAATACATATCCTTTTCTACAAACTGGTCCTTTTAGTACAGGAAATCTGCCTACTCTATTTTGAAGCACGTTTGTCCGATTCGAGTTGATTTTAATCTGTAACATTGACAATGGTTACAATGAGTACATGAGAGCCCTTTCCTATAAGCGTTACGACTGACACGCGACTTTACTAAATACTATTGAATTAAGCCCCTAGTTCCTTAGAAAGGACAAATGTTTGTCCACATGATGAAATTTTTGGGAGTGGTGTAATTATATGTTTGGGTTTGTTGTTAATTCAAAATGATGATTAAATTCTGCATAACTTTGTAGTTTCACAAAAATCTGAATGATACGGGATAATTATTTAAATGTGTTAATTGCATCAGATAGTTCGGCTAATTTTAAATTCAAAATTTTCTCAGTTTAAAAACCTTACAAAAGGTATAAAACACGTCAGTATTACATACGCAAAAATACTTACTGAAGCGGCCGGCCTATTATATGTATTCATCCACTTTTAATCATCAGTCACCTACTTTGAATATGGTTAAGGTTTTTGTCAGTTTTCAGTCCTTATTTTAAAAGTTAAAAAACAAAAGCAATGAGGTTTAATCTAAAAGTGACAGTGCATCCAACAACTAAACAATGATTTATTTAATTAATTGTAAATAAAGAACAAATGGAGAAACCATTAAAACATAAAAAAGAAATCTATCGAGTTGCTTAAAAGTTGACAATTTGTTCGGCAAATTTTAATTTTTTTCTGTAATTTGAGTAGAGTAGTGAAAGCAAATAAATAAAAATAGTTTTGGCAGACAAAGTAACTCCCTCATATATGTGTGTACGTCAATGGATGTTTTCTAAAACTGAGGTTTATGTGCCAAAAAAACACAATAATGTGTCGTATTTTGCCGTTTTTTAAAAATATTGTTAGATTGTCTACTGAAATTTTTACCACAACAATTAAAAAAAAGTTTTAAATTTTAGTTTTGTGTTTAAGTAGCCGTTTCACCCTTATATAAAAGAAAAAACTGCAAAAAATATATTTGCCCTGTTTCACCGTTATTTTTTTTAAATTAAGCGTTATGGAAATAAAAAATAAATGCTTTTAAAAGGTTTTTTGACATGACATATTTGGTTTTCATTATTTAACCGCTTTGAAACAAACATTATTTTTGTTTCTTGTGGGCTGCTTCTTCTCCCTAGGGCTACCCTGTATATATATATATATATATATATATATATATATATATATATATATATATATATGATGTCTTTTCATTTCTGGTGTACATCCGTTCACTGCTATCGTTCTGAAAAGAACAGTTTTGCTGACGTTTCGCCAAAATCACATTTGGCATTTTCGAAGCTTTCTTTCTCGCGTTTGAATAGAGACCGAAATCTTAGTGACTGGGAAGCATCATTTTATAATCCCATCCGGGTCCGAAGGTTATATTTGAGCGGCCGTTGCGTTGGTCGTTATTCGTAATTTTTAGATTTGTCGAAATTGTCTTCCATACTGCTGACAGTTTTAAGGATTCGTCCCCTGTTTTTAAATCACATTGTTTTTCAATGCCTATGGTTTCTCGGATTATTCTGGTCTTACAATGTTCTATATGGGTAATCTCCCTACAGCCATCGAAATTAATTTTGTGGCCGGTTTCCTGGTGATACAGGAATAGGGCCGAGGTTGTTTGTTTTTGATGCTACGTTTATGCTCCTCTACTCTTGCTGACTAGCTGCTAGTAAGCTGAGGCAACAACTGATCCCGTTTGGCCGAACTCGCACGATTACAAATTAACGAACTTCTTGGGGTTTAGCTGTCGCCGCTCGCCGCGAGAGTTGCTAGTCAACCAAAACCAGTGGACGCAATGTTTATTTATATCTTAATTGTTATGTTTTATATTTATTATATCGCAGGTGAAATATTCTAAGACAACAAAAAGCATTCTGACGATTCATTTACATATTCAGTTGCGATGTATTTTATATCAAGATTCAAGAAATCTACATTAAAAAAAACCAATTTTTATCTTATATCTTCATGACCCTCACAAAAAAAATATTATTTATATATAAATATAAAAATAATATCGGTTTTTTGTTTCATAAAAAATGATCTTTTTAAATACCCTTAAGCTCTTTCTGGACTCGATCATACCCATTTGTTGTTATTTATTTTGAATGACATGATATTGAAAATATGAATAATATGCTCTTATAAGAAGAATACCTATAGAGGGTGTCCCAAAATTAAAGGTATCAAATAGAACTTCAGATACCTTGGATAAAAATATTGAGAATTGGCCTAACTTATCTTAGCTCAAAAGTTAATAATTTATAACCGAGATACAGGCTGTCCAAGTGATTTTTTCATTTTTCGATTTTCCTAGTTAATTTATTTTCTAAGCAATATTTTTGCATGAAATTTAAAGATTGGGAGTTTTTTGAGGTGGGAAATTTGTATTTGTTGATAATTCTGACGTAAATTGTAGAAGGCGCTCTCTGCTGTCCTTTTCTCGTTTTTTAATCAAAGTTGTACCTTTTAAATGTCGTTACGAGCAACTGTTTTCGAAATTTATATATTTAAAGAGCCCAATGTGCTATTCAAAATATTTGAGGTAGATCTATCGCTGGGCCTTCACCATTTAATTTTTTATCAAGATATTTATTTACCAACATACTTTAATATGCTAAAATTGACAACATACTTTAATATGCTAAAATTTCCAACTGCCAATATTTCGCAAACAGTGAAAAATAGATATAGTATATCATACATGAAACATATCTAAAAATTTCCTTAGAATCCAAAAATGCAATAATATACAGGATGTTCCATTTAAATAAGATGACGGTGATATATTCCAGTATTAGCTAAAAAATACAGAAATAAAAATAAAAATCGACGTGTCCCAGCGGTTTTATTTAAAGTTAACCTGTTCACAGATATTCCTATTACTCCATACTTTATCAGGAAAAATTAACTTTATTAAAAATTACTACTATTATTTTTACAACATAATAAATTATAATTATTGAAAATTTATATCAATAAACAACGAAAAATGTTTGCTTGTTCTATCCTATTTCGACAACTTTATGAAAAACACAAACGTGTTCACAAAAATAGAAAATGCCTATGGGGGCACCTAGCCCACATATTCTTGGAAGCAAATCGGCCAAAAGTTGAAAGTTTTTCCGATATGCATAGATTAATATACCGATATGCCACTACCAAAAGTTCTATATTATTTTACGTCTCCCGCTACATTCAAACAAAACAGCCGTTGCTTGGGTCGATACTCGGGCACGTTCGGCTTAACAGGATCAATTGTTGCCTCTGGTTACTAGCCGCGAGTCTCTTGCTGATATTCGCCTGATAGTTTGCCCCACGAAATTTTTCACAGTCCGGGCTAGGAATGCTGTATACTCCATGGTTTTCCAATTTGATTTTGTCTTTTGGTTTTCCAAGTAGTTTACCTATGGTTGTCTGTGGCTTATGTATTATTTGTATGTTGTGTTTTCTAAAATTTCTTCTCATTCTGTCTGTTGTACCTTTGATGTATTTCAAAGCACTTGTCTCGTCTCTGTTTCAGTTAATCGCACGGATCTAGATATTAGAGTATTGGCCACAACTTGAATTTGTGCTGGGTGATGATGTATCTTGTATTTAAATATCTGTCGGTATGTGTTGGTTTTCTAGAGACGGTGTATTCAATATGTCCGTAATGCCTTTTTGTCACCAGAACATCTAAAAATGGAAGTTGTTTTCTTCTAACTCTAGAGTAAATTGTATTCGGGGATTCATTGAATGTGAGTTAGAAACTTTTCGAGCTCTAAATGACCATGTTGCCATACAATAAATATGAAATCCACATAACGAACCCATAACTTAGGCTTGAAACTTCTTTCTCGAAGTATTCGAGTGAAACGCTCCGAGTTTTTTACATATTAATTTGCTTCTTCGACAGCTAGTTGCATAATTTCAGCAAGATATTTTTCTAGTTTTTGTAGCGGCGAATTAACAGCACTGACGATAGGTCTGATGAACGGCCCTTGTTTGTGTAGTTTTGGTAAACCATAGAGTTTAGGACATCGGTTGGACTGTGTGGTGTGATTTTTTATTTTATTTCAGGGTTTATCTGTGAACTTTTTATTTTATTTTTAATTGTTTTTTCTAGGTACGTAGTTGGGTCTCTTGAAACAGGCTTATAAGAATTGTCTTATAAGATACCCTGCATTTTTTGTATATATATATATATATATATATATATATATATATATATATATATATATATATATATATATATATATATATATATATATATATATATATATATATATATATATATTATATGTTCTTGATTACGGGCGTGTAACTTTACAACTTGACAAAATCACGGGGAATTCGGCCAGGAAATGTTTACTTTTTTTTTTGACCGAGCTTTCGAAATATTTTTATTTCTTCAACCATCATGGATCTTTAACACTTAAATAATTTAATTTAGTTAATAATATATGTTTCTCAACTTTCAACATATAGTAAAAACGAGAAAAACTTGTATAGATTTTGATAAAAATTGTTGTTTAAATAAAATATTTTTACATACAATTTTGAGGTCAAACGTCAAATGACAATAAATAATTTGTTTTTTGTTAGTGAAATATGGTAAAAAATTGAAATTCTCAAATTTTAAAGTTATCAGAACGTTCATATTTGAACAATTATAATATAATATATTTTATAACATTCCATATTCAAACTAGTCATGATGTTGAGATCTGTAATTGTCTTATATATTTAGTTTCCGTCATTGCAGAGGTACCAAAAACAAAAATCTACTTAAAGTAAAATATTTTTTTAATTAGCGTTTAATACTTTTCTTAGAAACTTACTTGTACTGGTACTTAAAATTCCAAATTTTGGTTGAGCATTACTTATTACTTAAAAAATGTACTGCGCAATAATAATCTACTCAAAAAACTTTGTAGAAGTACTTAAGTATTTTTAGTTAAGTATTTGTAAATAACTAAGTCTTTTTCTAAATCAGGTACTTCAATATTAAAAAGACTTAAGTAATTTAAAAATTATTTTAAGTATCTAACTTACTTTATGTATTTTATCAAAAACTAACTCGTAAAAACCTATTTATATTAATATAGAAATCTAATAAATACACACTCAGTTTTCGTTGACCTTTTAAGTAGGTACGTAATGTGTATACCGATTACTCCGGGATACTTTCACCAATTGTGTTTCATATTCCTCGGGGTTTTTAATGGCACAAAGTTCAGATTTACCAAACATTTTAATTTTTGACAATGCGTATTGCTGAAGTTTTATAAATATGCATAGAAGGCGCTTTTTATATAATATTAGTACTGTGGCAAAATAGACGACCAAATAAAAGAATTTTGCATTGAAAACCCATAAGGATTTTTTTTAGATCCATTTCATTTCTACTTATCGACTTAAGATGTAATACCTTGTATCTACATTTTTTAGGTTAAGTGGGATATTTACATCAAAATTTGCAGAAAAATTGGCCGAATCTTTTTGATGATACCTCGTATGTGTATTTAGAAAATATTTCGAACAATTAAGACAGTAGTGACATCTAATAACTACTTAGCAAACTTAAATTTGTGACAACTCGTATGTGTGTCATTTTAACGGTGTTTGGTGAACGAAGTAGATTGTCGTCGGTAAGTACAACAATTTTAAGATAATTTTTACCATTAGTTAAGCATTTTATGGAAAAAGTGTTAAGCAGGGAATGTGTTAGTTCCTGTTTTAAAAGAATATGATAGATTTTTTAATCTAGTTTAAAGGTAAAGCCTCTATTTTTGCAAGAAAGTAGATACGAGGTATCACTTAAAAAAAAACCAAATGAAATACAGAAGATGCGTGTTGTCACGTTTAGTTTAAACTAATTTTTGCATTTTTTGCTTAAATCATTACAAAGTAATATGGAATTTACAAGCAAATACTCGTCCAGAAAACAACTTTCATTTTTGGATGTTCTGGTCACAAAATTACATAACGGCCATTTCGAATACACCGTGTATAGAAAACCAACACATACAGACTACATGCAGATATTTAAATGCAAGATTACCCCATCACCCAGCAAAAATTCAAGCTCTGGCCAGTAATCTCCAGATCCGTGCGATTACTTGAAACACTGACGAGACAAACAAACTTAATATAACATCTAGTGCTTTAAAGAAAAATAGCTACAGAAATCTTACCATAGATCAGACAGAATCGGAGGAATTCTTAGGAAACACAACATACAAATAATACACAAGATACAAACAACTATAGGTACATACTTGGAAACCCAAAAGATAAAATTAAACTGGAAAACGTGGGGCAAATTAACAGGCGAATATCAGCAAGAGTGGAAGAGCATAAACTCAGCATCAGAAACATACAAACAACCTCAGCTCCATTCCTGCATCATCAGGAAACCGGCCACAAAATAAATTTCGATGGGTGTAGAAAGATTGCCAATACAGAACATTATAAGACCAGAATAGTCCGAGAAGCCATAGAAATTTAAAGACAAGTTTATTTGAATAAAAGGGACGAATCATTAAAACTACCAACATTGTGGAAGACAATAATCGACAAATCTAAAATCACAAAAATCAAGCGCATTTATTGCAAGAGCAACAACACCATCCGGAAAACATAAATATCGACCAACGGCCGATGAGATATAACCTTCGGCCCTCAGTGGGAGTCTAATTCACTGACATTCTTGCCCCATATTTATTATATACGTTTAAAGCAATTGTACAAAGTAGCTAGATCTATGCCTCAAAAAACAAAATATTTTCTTTGTGATAGCTTAATATTATCCCTTTTTGACTACTGCGATACTATTTATGGGGATTCTTTGACTACTGTAAGCCTACAGAAACAAATTCAAAAAGTTCAAAATTCTTGAATGAGATTTGCTTATGGTATTCAATATAGAGAGCACATAACCCCACACGTAAATAACCATAATATTCTTAATATGAAAAATAGTAGAAAACACCATATGTACTCGTTTATCTATCGAATTATAAAAATAGGTCAACCAGCTTATTTAAAACAGTTCGTTCCTTTACTACATCAACATAACACCCGTAGCCAAACATTTAAAATACCTCCGCATAGAACCACTAACTTTCAAAAATCATTCTCTTATATAGGTATCAGTCTATGGAACACTTTAAGTAACGAAGTTAAAACATATCCGCCTAAGAAAATTTCGAAATACACAAAAACACTATTATTACGAAACCAACAACTTGCAACATAACACATTTTTGTCATCCTCTGTCATGGTTTCTATCTAGATTCTCAGATGTGCTGATTTCTGATTTTTACAGCTTCAACGTAAGGAAAGATTACTATTTTCCGTCTTTTTTACTTGCCGTTAGTTTGCCTGTAGCACTCCCCGCCGGCCGCGCCGCTTCCCGCTTGCTCCGTTTCACCGCCGTTTCTGTCCTCTAGTCTAAGCATTTCCCCAATATTACTATTTAGTGGTTAATACTATATTTGATTGGATAGTTGTTAGTTTTAGGGCTGCATCACACTTGTACGTGGTTAATCTGCGTGCAAGATGTTAACGGTTGCTGTAATCGCGATATAGTCCTTATTGATGAGATAAACGAAATATCTTTTGCCATTACTTTTAGAAAAAGCATGTAGTTTGTTTTGCTAATAAAAGTATTTTGAATTTGAATTGGAGTATAAAATATATATGGTGGATGATTTCAAAAAATACAGGAGTTATCAAAAATCGTATTTAAAAGTTGTAAGGGTTTTAAAAATCTACATTTCCCTAATAAATTGGAATATACCGGTTCGCCCACAAAATTGTGGAAAATTAAAGTTATATATTATGACTTATTTTGATCGTCCAGTCAATTTAGAATATTTTTAATTAACCATACGTTATGCCTAAATTCATTAATTTCCTAAATATCGGCGTTTCAAAATTTCAAATAATAACGAATAACAATGCAATATTCGAACGTAGTAGTACCTGGTCAACAAATTAGGTATAACTTTTGACAATAATGATTTGGGGTCAGAAAGTCAAGTTCTGCCAGAATTAAGTTAAGAAGGAAATAGCATGGCGTTTTTACTTACTAAAACAGAGAGAATTGTTATTTTAATTTTAAGAGGGCATGGCGATAAACAGAGATGATATCAGAAGGTATGTGATATTTATAACAATTTGCATCCAGACAGGCAATTAAAACAAATGCAGTTTTTCGAACCGTAGAGCGTTCCAGAATGACTGGAAGTGTTAAAAAACGATCAAGATCTAGAAGGCCTAGGAGTGCTACCGCCGATGATAAAAAATTAGACATTCTGCTTTGGATACAAGAAAGTTCCAGACAATCCACCTCATCAGCTTGCCTTGGATCATGAAATTGATCAAAAATCCGTAAGAACCATTCTTCATACTGAGAAAAGGCATCTATACGAAGTTCATGTTGTATAAGAACTTTGTGACGTTGACTGTGATCGAAGACTAGAATTTTGCAAAATAATTAGGAGGAAGATTGAAGAGAACCCACATTTTCCAAACAAGATGGTTTTTTTCGAATAAAGCGACCTTCACACTGCACGAAATGGTCAAATATATAATAAACAAAATTACCCAAAATAGTATGAAGGACTGCATACACAGTTCCCAGAAAAAGTTAATGTTTGGGCTGGATTGTTTGCGTGACATGTAATTGGACTCTTTTTTATCGAGAGCAATTTGACCGGTGAACGATATTTCCAGCTTCTTCGGCAAGAAATAGTTACAACTATAAACAATTTAACTCCCGATATTAACTATTAGTACCAGTAAGATGAGACTCCCCCGCATTTCACCCATGAAGTTAGACAATATTTAGATGTCACGTTCCCAAATAGATGAAAGGAAGAAGAGGACCTATCGAATGGCCTTCACGATCCCCCGATCTTTTGCCCTTAGATTTCTTTTATTAGGGTCACCTGAAAAACAATGTTTATCGGAACAAATCCAATAATTTAGAAGAATTAAGAATTAAAATTTTATCATCATATCATTGTCAGTTAGTAAATGAGGGCCATTTTCAACATGTATTAAAAAATAGAGCCATGTTTTCATGACTTGTTATACTGACTTTTTTCATGTTGACTTACTAAGTTATTTATTGAAATTTAATGAATTTAGGCATAACGCATGGTTAATTAAAAATGTTCTAAATTAACTGGACGATCAAACTAAGTAATAATATATGCAGTGTTCCATTTGAAAAAATATAACTTTAATTCTCCACATCTTTGTGGTTTTATATAAGACATGTTTTGATAACTCCTGTATCTTTTGAAATAATCGACCGTTCTGGAAATTTCTCCTAACCCTATATTTATTTATTTTTTAATTTTTCAGCTTTTTCCTCGCTTTTAAAAGTTTTAGTGGTGCTTCAAAACATACGGAAACATTCTATAGGATGAATTAAAATGCATGCTTTAATTAATATATTGTGTATTCGAAATGAGAATGTTTTAAATAAATATTAAAATATAAATATGTATGTCGTTACTCTCCAGATCAAATTGCGTTTCTCGCAAGGTATATAGGTATCATAATCATAAACCAGTATATATAAGTAATCTGGCAATATTGCACATACAAAAATGTTAATTTAATATCTAGATGAAGGCAATATCGAAATTATAGTAAGGTTGTTTAAATTAACTACAAATATAATTCAGATAGGTTAGTTGTTCGACATGCGTAAACCATGCACGTAAAGGTTCTTAATTATATTGTATGCCTTTTCTTCCTTAACATTTTAATTTAGCAGTAAAACAATATAATTGTGCTATTACAGCGTTAAAAATGTAAATAATGCATTTTTGTACAGAAAAACTTATAAACTCGATGTTTAAATTTAAATACATAATGCTTTATCAATTTTGTCTAGTAACTATATTGCTTATTTTCTTCACATGCAATGAATTTTTAATGCAATTTTCTTTAAAACTAATTTTTCTTTTCTTAAACCAAAATATCACTAAGATTCTCAAGTATATAAGCAATACTCATGTGTTTAAAAAAGTCCTGACATAATAATTTTTGTCATTATTTAGTTATTAATATAAAAAATAACTTGATTATGATTGCGGTAATAATTTTTTTAACGTTTCACTAGGCCGCCATCTTTTTCCGGCATATTGGATTTTTACAAAAATATCACCAGATCATCCCCAAATGACCTTTAAATTTGGCTAAAATTTGAAGTCAATCTGATAAGCAGTTTTAAAGGTATGCCGCAAACTGACAGACAAACCGATCGACGGTCCGACGGAATTGATAAAACATATTTTTGGCATCTAGGGACGCTTAAACGTGAAGATATGTAAAACCTGACAGGATGACTTTTTCGCGATTACAAATACTCTATTTAACAGCTATTTTGTTCCGTTATTTTGAATTAAAACCTCTGTTTTACTAGTTCATCTGTATGCCACAACAATTTGAAATCAGTCCATTAAATACTTTTACAGGCTGAATTATATTTTACTAAGACGCCATTTTGTTCCGATATCTTCGATTCGTACTAAAATTTTACAAGTTGATTTCTGTATAATACTTGATTTTTGTGCAAAATTTGATATAAATTGGATAAGTAGTTTTTTAGTAATATTTTGTTTTGCTATATTGGATTTTTACTAAAATGTTACCCTTAATTTTTAACCAAAATTTGAAGTCAATCCGACAGACAAGCCAACAGACGGATCGACGGATTTAATAAAACATATTTTTAGGCATCTAGGGGCGCTAAAATTTGAAGATATGTAAAACTTGAAGAGGTGATTTTTTCACGATTACAAATATTTTATTTAGCCGCCATTTTGAATTAGTATCACAGTTTTATTAGTTCATCTGTATACCACAATTATGTATGGCACACAATTTGAAATAAAGTTTTTCGGGCTGAATTTTTAAATATTTTATTATGCCACCATTTTGTTCGCCTATCTTGGATTCATTAAAAAAATGTACCAGTTGATTCCTACATAATACTTGATCTTTGTACAAAATTTGGGATAAATTGGATAAGTAGTTTTTTGGTAATAATTTTTTTAACATTTCACTAGGCCGCCATTTTGTTTTGCCGTATTAGATGTTTACCCAAATGCTACCTATGACCCTTAATTTTTCACCAAAATTTTAAGTCAATCGGGTAAGAAGTTTTTTGTTTTTCGGCATCTAGGAACCCTAAAACGTAAAGATCTGAAAAATTCTCACAGGGTGATTTTTTACACTACTACAGGACTTCCCTTTTACGAAGTAAAAAATCGGACTGAGTTCTGAATAGCCCTGTCAGGCCTTTTTTAGGTTGAGATACAAACAAGTTACGGAATATGTAGCATTTAGCATCCCGTCTCTTAGGTTTGTAACCTTCCAGTCTACCCCGCTCACACGTGGCCGTCACAACGCTCAACTTGACCGTATTCTTTCTATCTCAGAGGTCTTTAGACGAAGCAAAGTTAAGAAAATGTGTTTTCCTGCAACCTTCTAGAACACAGCCCGGACACCGCGCTCTGCAGCCGCAGACAACGCCCCTTTAGGCCTTAAACTGCAATACTTAATGTTTAAATAGTGTGCTGAGTCCCGAATAACCCGCTAAAGGTCAGGTAAAATAAAGTGTACGTGAGATCAAATCTGCCCAATCGTTATTACAAAGTGTGTTATTCATAACATTGTTCTTTACTTCAGTATAAACGAAGAATCTGCCAGTTTTTCCGAATCTGCGAAACGGTGTCGTCTAACTAGAAGTATACGTATCGAGAAGCCCGGGGAAAAATAAAATAGAATTGTGTAATTCTTGTTCCCACGTTGTATTTTTCACAGCATGTATGTTTTTAATTAACTGCAACTTCAAGAGATTATTGCTCCAACCCAAGACTTTAATTCTACACTCTCGGAAAATTTAGAGGAAATAAATTGGCTGCCACAATCCCAAATCGAGGGTTGAAATAGATGATGTCAGAATAATGGATCAAGTTTACTATAGTATATCTACTTCTAACACGTGCTATCCCTATACTAGAAGTTGACAGCCTGTCAAATTCAGGCAATGACAGTGCCTTAGACTAACTCTAAGTCGTGAAAGTTTGAGGAGGATAATGTGACTGCCACAACTCCAAACGAAGCGTTGACGCATTGAATGGTTTTATGTCAACCTAGCGACTTTCCACAACCCCAAGTACAATCAATTATCGCCCTTATTGCTAGGTATGGAAAAAATTCATATATTGTCAGCAGTAACATTCAAATAATAAAGGGAGTTCCATGGGACCCAAAATACGTTTAATTTGTTACATGTCCTTTGATTTAGTAACAACTAAAACTAATTTTTCTATTAATCGGTTTATTCGATTAAACGATTTTTTTGATTAATTGAATTTTGACACTTAATTAAATTGAGAAATTCAATTAATCGATTCGTCGAATATTTTCGTAATCAAATAATCGATTTTTATGAAACTGACACCGGTTGTTTCGTACATCAACTAATTAATTTGTTTACCAAAATATTTTTTCGTAAAAACGAGATTTTTATCATTTGAAAAGTCAATGTTTAATATCCGAAATATTGATTAATTGAAACAAAAATGTTTAATATGAACATTATTCAAAAAACTTCAATAATCGAAAAATCGATTATTCGATATATCGATTAATTATTAATTTAAATTTGCAGTTTTCAGAGTTAAACCTTGAATTTTAGGCTAGACAACAAAAAAAAAAGAGATCAGCGACGAAGATGATGCAGATATTGTGGAAGCGGCAAATGAAACTTTAAGCGTTATATTGCAAAAGGCATTACAAGACACAAAGAGGTACAAAAGCAGACGAAAATAAATAGTAAATTCCCTTTACCCGGAACTTCCCTCGTTGTGAATATTTTATTTTATTAGGAATAGTGAAGTGTGACCCAATTTAGTTCAGTACATAGTCATTTAGTTACGTCAATTCGTAACATTTTATCCTTATCACATTTAATGTTTTAAAGTCAATTGAATAAGGTTTTAATTTATCTAATGAGTAGTTTTTTCAGGCTCGTTTTTTAAATATTTTATTAGGCCACCTATTTTGTTTTGCTCTCTTATATGCATACCAAAATGTTACCAGTTCATTTCTGTAACACTTAACGTTTGTGCAAAATTTGAGGTAAATTGAATAATTAGCTTTTTTTATAATAATTTAAATAATAATTAAAGCCATCTTGTTCCGGCATATTGGATTTATACCAAAATATTACCAGGTCATCCACATATAATCCTTACTTTTGGACAAAAATACAAGGTCAATCTGTTAAGTAGCTTTTATGCTACCCAGCGAACTGACAGAAGGGCCGACGGAATTGATAAAAACATATTTCTTGATATCTATGTGAAACCTGAGAGGGTGATTCTTTTCACGCTTACAAATTGGCATGGCACACATTTTGAAATCAGTACATTAAGTAGTTTTTTCAGACCAAATTTTTAAATATTTTGTGAAGCCGACATTTTATTCCACCATCTTGGATTCGTACCAAACTTTTACCTTTGATTCCTACATCATACTTGTGCAAAATTTCAGATAAATGCTTGCAAATTTTACAAAAGATGGCAGATTTCTAATGATCTACGTTATTTATTTTTAAAATAAAACTGCATAACAGATCAATTGAATAGCTATGTTTGTTTGCTAACAATTTCATTAAAAAGCTCTCTGTATATTTTACTTCAAGCATAGATAATTCCACCTAATTAAGTCCCTGAGGAAGGCATCCGAATATCGGCATATAAATTAGCCCGTTGCATAGACTAAAGCTTTCAATCCCGAGGGACAACGGTTGAAAATGAAGGGATGATTTAGACATTGCGTGCGGCCACACCTGTCTAGGTTTTACCATTTTTTCTTAAGGTTACCTGCTACTGATAAGGCAGATGTTTTAATGCGGAATAAATTTAGTTAGTAGAATTAGGCAGTGTTACTTTTTAACTAACAACTAACGATGCTTATAAATGGACATTTTCAAACTACTTACCGGTTTAGTTGTTACTAAAGCAAAGGACATAAAGTAACAAATTAAATGTATTTTGGGTTTCATAAAATTTCCTATAATATTTTGATATGCCGTTGATGACAATATAAGGGTTTTTTTACTATTGCGCCATACTTCGCAAAAATATATATAAATCCAATCCAAATCCAAATGGTTTTTAACTTTTTGATTAAAAAATATTGCATGGTTTAGATTTATTATCATGACGTGTCTTTAATATTTATACATGGTAAAACAATAATGTGTGGGCATTATTTTTTATTTCAAATAAATATTGTGAAAAGAATTAAATATCGATCTGTTATAACTATAACCACATATTACACAATAGAAAAATCAAAATCTTATTGTTGAAATAAGTTGCTTGTTGTCCCAATTTGTATAGGGAAACAAAAATATACAAAAATATGTTAGGTACTTTAATGCTTTTTAAAAAAGAGTCTTCTTAGGGCATTGATACTACCTTTAATAATATAAATATGAGATGCATAATTCGATATTAACATAACAACCTATTTATAATAATAGTGCCCAAAAACGCAACCAAACTATTTATTTTGTATGTCCAAATGTGAAAAATATGTAGCGTTCCTTTAAATATCCCTTGAAAACAAAACTTCCTAATCCCATTAATCGCCCGTGTCACCATTTAATCCTAGTATTAGCATGCACGCAACAATATTTTCGCGGTGTTACCAGAAGCGTGATTTAGTCTACTTGTTTTGGATATATAATAAGAAAATGATGCTTAAAAGGGGTAAATAGGATTACAAGGTATGACATGCGTCGCAGACTTGCAACTCTGAGCGTTGAGCTATGGGGAGATCTTTTGCTGGATCTGGTTTGAATAAACCGAGAAAAAAGCAAATAAAAAAAATTAACCCTGTTTATTGAAAAGAAAGAAGTTGTGGACCTATGTCTCTATTATATTTTTGAATTATTTTATCAAGCGATGGCCTCTGCTTTTCTGAAACGACCTGTATATTAACGTATTTAACATATAGCATTGACTAGTACCGGATTTACGGCGCGGCAACCCGCGGTAAAAACGTCAGGTCCCCCCTTTAGAAGGAAGCTTCCAGAAAATCTTGCAATTTCATAAGAAATTACAAGAAAAAAAATAAAACTCGACTAAAAGTCGATTACATAACGAAGAATGACCATTTAAATAATAACCAAGATTTTACTCTTATTATACAGGATTACTATCCCTTATTAAAATAATAATAATATATATATATATATATATATATATATATATATATATATATATATATATATATATATGTACATATATATATATATATATATATATATATATATATATATATATATATATATATATATATATATATATAAATTAAGTGGAATAACGAAATAACGGAATAACGAGTGGCAAACTTATAGAAGCAACAGTAATACTTTCTATTTCAAAATACGTAAAATTATACCAATTAAACTTTGGTATTATAATAGTTCGATGCCCAGAAGTCTGGTATCTGCAATAAGTCGTATAAAACTAAATCATGGCCATTTTCCCAGCAATATACATAAGTTCGGAGTAAAGGAAAATGCACTTTGCTTATGTGGGGAGTATGGTGAAAACAATTTTACATTACCTATATGGCTACCTGATATTTTAATAACAAATAATATTAATGTCTTCACCAACTTATACAATTGGCATGATTTTAAGCACACCCTGATTTTTTCCTATCTTTATAATTTTATTCGATTAAAAATAGCTATTATACACCCACAGACAAAAATATAGCATAATGTATAAAGCTTCAGAACGATTATGAATAAAAAAAAGTGAATATTTTCTATAAAAAGATAGATATCAAAGTGATCAAATTCAGTCCGATTTCAATAGAATGCTGCTATTGTTGTTCATACTTTCTATAGTGCATTTAGAAATCTCGTTATAAAAATCAACATTTTACATACCCTGTATTAAGCGAAAAAACAATTTGAACTTGTAACTGTGTGTAACTCCTGTTTATCATTTTATGAAATTCTAAATCTGGTTTTTAAAGTCTAATTTGTCTGTTAGCTTAATATAGCGTGAGTAAAATTTTAGCTGTTTTACTATAGCAGCGTGCTACTAAAATCAGACTGATGCCTTGTCCTTTCTTAAGGTTTCCTTTTTTAATCACTTCTTTATCTGCCTTTTTATAGAAAGTATTTTTTTTATTGCAATATGTTTCTCTTAAGTTTTATGTAATTATTTTGCCTGTGAGCGTATTATTATTTAGTGGTCTTTCTTGTTTGTCTCGTTGAAAGTCGTCCTGATAGACCCCTGGACATGAAGCGGGAGTCCACGTCTATATGTGGCTAGAATAGAATTAACATTTACAATTAAGTGCATGTTAAGAAATTGACTGATACGCGTTGGCCTTGTTAAATTGATGACACATGAGCAATATTCATTTGTTTGAAGGTTGTAGACAATGTAGGATGTTCATTAAACTTGTTCTATCGGACTAACAGTATCCTTATTATTTCGGTTTCACAACGTTTCGAATGGTAACTATCTCCAATCGATTTTAAGTGTAAACTAAATACTAACTTTTCGGAGTCCTCTTCGATTCTTATGTCAGCCGAATGGCTATTGCATCTCTTCACTCCTCGGGAAGACAATCAAATTATAAGGATAGGTGAAAAAGTCATAGAAGGGGGGATCTCAGTTGGGGAGGGAGGAGGTAGTTTAGATTCTTTGTAAAATACAGTCTTTAGGGAGCTTGTATTTGTTACGTGGTTGAGAGAAATCATGAGTATTGATAATGAGGTCATTGTTAGCAAGTTCGACCCTGAAATAGTTTGAATTAAGTTTGTTAATGAAGTCGCCCAAGCTTTCAAAGTTTGTATCCCTGTGGAGAATTGAATTTCTGACGAATCTGTCTGCGTTTAGAATAATCCTGATTATTTTATTTTGTAGCGATTGTAGCCTTTTTGACTGATTTTTGTTCTCCACGTGGGTGAAACCTAAGTTAGAATTGGTCTAAAAAGTGTGATTTTGTTTCTTATATTTAGACTACTTTTTTGGTACAATAATGCTTATGATTGAGCTCGAACACCTCTAGCTTCCTTAATACTATAGTCAGTATTTGTAGACCCCCTAAGGCCTTTATCAAATATTACCTCCAAATTAATTAATTTTAATTTGCTTAGACCAATTAATCTCCTGTCATCGAATTTTTACTTTTTTAGCTATAGAGATTCTACTATTTTTTGTGAAAATAATAGCTTGAGTTTTTGAGGGATTAAGATCCAACTTCCAGTGATTCATCCAGACTTAAATAGCGTCAACGTGCCTTTGAAGCCTGGATGATATTAAGTTTTTATTTGTAGACATTAGAGCGATATCATCTGCAAAAAGGGAGAGGTTGGTGTAATTGGAATGTCAGAAATAAAAACCTTAAATAATAGGGGAGAGCCTTGTGAGACTCCCGCCCTTAATGGCCTAGGAGTGGGGGTGAAGCCCTATCTATATGTACCACGAGTGTTGAGTAAAAGAAAGTGAACTGCTTTAGCTAAATAGTTTGAGATACCTGCTCTATTGAGTTTTAGCACGAGACCTAAGTGCCATGTTCTATCAAAGGCTTTTTTATGTCAAGGAAAATGGCGCCATGTTTTTTTTTCCTGTTAAAACCATTAATAAAGTCAGCTGTTAGTCTAGTTGTTTGATTAATGATGCTAATCGTGTTTCTGAAGCCGAACGGAAAGTCTGGAAGAAGGCCTTTGTTTGCGACTTCTTCGTAAAGTTTAATTAAAATAATTTTTCCCGTTATATTACCTAATATAGAAAGGAGACTAATTGGTCTATAGCTATTAGTTAGATATGTACGGTAGGCATTAACAGGAATGAAAATCTTTGCTTGTGCTTATATCCGGATTCCTGGATTAGAAAAACCTCAATTGATGTTGTGGAGTTGAAGTGAATAATTTCCAATGTTTTATTGCACTTATATTACACAAGATTATTCTAATAGAAGAAAGGCGAAATTTGTTGTAATTCATTTGGTGATGTGACTGTAAAGTAGTCATAAATTGGTTCATAAATATTTGTAATTGATTATTCATATTAGCGAAGAATTGAATCAGTTGAGGCATTGCGCAAACGTCATTAGTGCTGGGATTAACTGTCTTTTTGTTACTTATTAAGTTGGGAATGTGGGGGGTGGGATTCTAAAGGGTTGTTTTGAGTTGTTAGGATGTTTGTCATAGCCTTAAAATTTTGGGGGTAGTCACCCCCGCAGTTTGCACATGTGCATTTTATATTTTTATCGACTTGACAGAAATAGGCAAAATGATTTTCGGCGTAAATTTTGGGGGTAGTCACCCCCGCAGTTTGCACATGTGCATTTTATATTTTTATCGACTTGACAGAAATAGGCAAAATGATTTTCGGCGTATTTTAAAAATTTGGGTTCGGCACAACACTTTGCTTGTGAGTGGCCATGAGTTAAAATCTATGACATTGGATAGCATTCCATTTATTTCTTTGTGATTTCATCTTTATAGCCATATCATCAAGACAAATCAAAAATAAGTTTTTTGGTGTTAGGAAGAATCTTCAAAAAATTTAGTAATTTTCCTGTAATCTGAAGGATTCGGAGGATTAAATCTGATTCCTTCTGATACATTTGTGGTGTTACCAAAATTAACATTATTTAATTTAAAATAAGCAACAATATTACTATACTTAGCCTTAACTCCTAAAATAATCGGAGGGATCTTAGACGACTTCGTCTGTGAGGAGGGGGGGGGGATTAGGTTGGGAGATTTGAGGTTGGGTACTGCTGGAAGACTTGTTGTTAGAATTATTGACGTTAGTAGTCTAAAGCCACTGGCTTAAATACTAGTCGTGTGCGGTGATATGTGATGCCTCTGTCCCTAGTTACTTGAACCGTAAAACCGCTTCTAGCTCAAACTGACCTCCAGTTTGAGCTAGAAGCGGCTTCTATATGTTTGGAATATCGACGCTAGGCTTACTGGATATGTTTTGATTCCTTTCTATAAAAGCTGCTTCTATAAACTTTCTTTTTCGCCAATGCTGCTCCCTATGTCTGCAAAATTTTAGCCTCCGACCACTGCATCCGGTGTTGATTTGACCAGACGTGTTTCGCTATGCCCAATTTGGACGTCTCTCCATTTTGAGTATGATTAAAATGTTCCTTGACTTCTATACTAATTCTGATGCCCTTTGCAGATCCCTTAACGAGAACGTCAAGAAAAGGCAAACGGGATTTGCCTCTTTCTCCATTGTAAACTTACTACATGTTCTTATGCTGTTTAAGTGATTGAAAAATGTTGTCAAATAATTGTCATTTGTCATACAGAACAGTAGTTTTTAAGCAGGAATTCGAGTTTTGCAGTGGCACCAAACTGCAGTAGTTATGGACACCGAAACATATGACCAGAAGATCGAAGACGAAAGAAAATTACAAAACACTACCGTAGGATCCCACAGGAGCAATTGAGAGCAAGGTATACATAACATTGAAAAAATATAGTGCCTACATACCAAATATGATAAGCAGCAAGTTAACGCCACATTACAGCAAGCCACCTCATCTCTGCCAAAGATCCACAAGCCGAACTTGCCTCTAAGACCAGTTACTAGCTCCAGGAATTCACCAACACGTGCTTTAGTCAAATTTTTGTTAAATATCATTCAACTTTTACAAGGTAAAACGATTTCATTTATTCAAAATTCGAACGATTTTGTTAATATTCTTAAGGACATCACATTAGGGCAAGAAAACAGATTTGTTAGTTTTGATGTAGAAAGTTTATACACAAATGTTTCGATATGTGAATCATTAACGTAACTCCAACTTTCAAATGGAAGATAGGTTTTACTTATAGGATGATGGTCTTCGATGGGGTCATCCTTCTCTCCAGTGGTAACCAATATTTATATGGACTGGTTTGAAGAGCACGCAATAAACACTGCTCAAATCAAACTTTGGCTTATAATGTGGATGATACTTATTATTTGGACTGCAAATGATAATAATTTGATGGAATTTTTCAATAACTTAAATATCATAAGAACTTGTATTAAGTTTACAATGGAGAAAAAGGAAAATTCCTCTTTGCCTTTTCTTGACGTTTTCGTTAAGCGATCTGCAGAGGACATCAGAACTACAGGATAGAGATATTTTAACCAAGGTTCTAACCAGTCTGCTACAACAAAAGAGGGCATCATAAGGACATTTTATAACAGAGCTGTAACAACTTGTAATAATGCGATGGACCTAGAGGCAGAAATTGAAAACATAAAAAAAGATCTGTTGCAGAATGGTTACTCTGAAAGGTTAATAAGTAATACAATATCAAAAGTACAAAATTATCGTCATACTAGGACACATTCTGATCAACAAGACACAACACCAGTTCTCACAATACCCAATATTAACGGAACATCTAAAAACATTCGGAGAGCCAGACATTTCAACATAAAATCGTTTTTAAATCAGGAAATACATTAAGAGGCCTTCTAACAAAAACTAAGCTAAAGAACAGTGATACAAAAAATAATGCATTTACCAAATTCAGTGTGAATGTGGTAATTTGTACATTGGAGAAAGAAAACGCCCTCTTAGTATGTAAAAGGCATTTTAATCATACTTAAATGGGAAAGATGTCAAAATCGGGCATAGCAGAACACGTCTGGTCAAACCAACACTGGATGCAGTGGTCGGACGCTAAAATTTTGCATAGGGAACAGCACTAGCGAAAACGGAAGTTTATAGAAGCATATAGATAGGAATCAAGGTATATTCAGTAAGCCTAGCGTCGATATTTCAAACATATGAAAGCTACTTCTAACTGAAATAGGCTTCCTAAAACTTAGCGCTTAGAGGGCGGAGACTTCTCGCATCACAGCACATGACTAGTATATATGCCCGTAACTTTAGAGTTATGATTTACGCTTAACAACGATTGGAAATAGTTACCATTCGAAACGTTGTAAAACCCAAATAGTAGAAATAATGCAAGTCCGACTGAACGAATTTAATGAGCACTATTCATTAATACAAAAAGACTTAAAGAAGTTCTTTTAAATCGATCTCAGTATCAGAAAGACTTCGTTCAAATCAAGGCAGATAATCTGTTGAAGAAAATGAGTTATGAGTTCCATATGATTAGACTATACGCTTTATTCTAATACGACTGCTCGAGCGATTCAGTGCCACAAACAAGGTTCTACAGAACTCTACAACGCTTCTAAGTAATGTAGTAGATGTACTCTGAAAACGAGAGAAAAGTTTCGTAAGTATGAAGAAGCAGCGGGAACATTATTAGGCTCTAATGACTAAACACATTTAAGGAAAATAAATATAAGGCTCAATCCACTTGATTATACAAGATCTTCGAATACCCAGCTGTCTTCCAAGAAGAAGTTTAAGGTTGAAAGCTCTTTTCTAGTAATAGATTCACTTTCTTTATTATTGATTGAAAGAATACGAGCTTACGATAATATATGTAATAGATTTTTCTCGAATCGTTTTGACGATTTAAGAGCCTGTAATTAACTCAAGACTGTCTTGAGAATGTGCAGGCACAACTTTCATCTTTATTAGATGTTTTCAAGGAAGATATGTTAATAACTTTTTTAAAAAAAATCTTGTTCATCATAATGGTTCACCAAAACATCACTAAAAATATATGTGCTAATATGAGTGTCCAATTGTACGGGAAAACGATATTTTTCTAAAATAAAGGTTATTAAAAATAGACTGAGTACAATTATGAGACATATTTCATAATCATCATTGACGACTTTGCTTTAAATAAAGCAGGATCAATTCCTTAATTCAAGTTCTACAATTTTTAAATATAAATAAATAAATACAAAAATAGTTTTAAAAATTACATCTAGGCCAATGGGGGCCCCTATTGGGCTTACTGCCCTGGGGCCTTCAGATGCTTTACTTCGGCTCTGGCACTGATAGAAAAGAATGCGACAATTTTTAACCATAACAGTATTTCGAAAAGTTCGCAAGTTAACGGGCCCACATAACTCGAGCAATTTGACTCCCAGAGGCCAGTGCTAAACCCATGAGGATCAGATTCACACGCGAGATAAAAAGTTAAGTACAGTGTTTTACCCTCCGAAAAACAATTTAATAACCGTGCGAACGCGGTCCCGGCTACCATATTATCATATTAAAACCTCGTACAGTTACAAATCAAATGGCGATTGCTCGTCAAGCCCATAATTACACAGTGCAGCAAAGTGGCTGCGGCTCCAGGCCCACCCTCGACGGGTGTTTGCTGCTTTTCGCAGCACGTGTGGACGGCCGGTTAGGCACGTGAAACGGGAGTCTGGTTACTCGACTGGGATGCACCCGGGGGAAATCACGGTCACGTGAATGTTTTTCTGGGAAATCTTTGATGTTATAAAATTTTGCTTTGCGGATAATGTTTTTGTTTATATACTTATACAGGCCGACCCAGAATAAAAGTCCTACATCTACAAAGACAACAAGGTTAAATTAAAACTTTGAATAATACACGTATATAACAAATATTTCTCTGTTTCTTATTTCGACTGCATTAACTTTTAGTTCAATAAAATTTGGAACAAAAATGGCATATTATGTATAAACATATACAAAAAGTAATTACGAACAAGTAAATTAATAATAATAATAATCTTTTTTGTCTAACAGATACATCCATTTATAAGACATTTGAGCATGAAATAAAAGACAAAATATAAGTAATAACATTATCACTTAGATAAGCTAGTATCAATAAAATTAAATATTGTTATAATTTAAACTAAAAAAAAAAAGTGAAACAGAATTCTGCCCCTAATTTGAAAAGTAATTAGAAAATTATTAAAGTGTGACCATAAAACTTGTTTGCATGCACGACATGTCACCATTAATTATCATTGAAGGCACAAGAATCTATTTTTTAAGAGGGTTGTAAGCCTAGCGTGTGTATGATAGTAGACGTCAATATCATTACAAGTACTGTTATTCATAGCTTGATATAATGGCGTTTTCATGAGAAAATTGGTTGATGGGGTCGGCAAATGGAAAACTGGATGAACCTAGCAGGAACGTGAAAGTGGACTTAATGTATCAACAGTCGACGTAGTACCTACATAGCTCTATGAGAAATGTAGCCATATCAGCATCTACGGCTCGCTAATAACGGAAGTTGAAATTGCTTGGTAAGCAATCATCGATCCCTTTAGGAAGATACACTGATTATCTATTATATATACTAGATTATCCCACCTAAAGACGAAAAACTTAGCAAACTTCCTCTGGACACTCTCTAATTGGTTGATATATTTATTATAAATCGGATTCCATATAATTGAGCCATATTCAAGTCTTGAGAGCACGTAGCTGGAATATAAAGTCTTAAGTGTTGAGATGTTCTCGAAGCCGGAGGAATTGCGAATTATAAAACCCAGCGTCTTTAAGGCTGAATTGCAAATAGGTCAATGTGGTGGGCAAAAGAGAGCTTAGGATCAAAAATAATTCCTAGGTCCTTAAAAGTATCACAACGCCCAATATTGGTATGATGATATCGATAATAAAAACTAGAAACATAAGTGGGGCCAGGTTGCTCCCTTGTGGAGCTCCATTTGTGGCCGTAAATTTTGATGAGTTATGTCCACGAATTTCTACATATTATTGCGAACGTTTGCTTAAGTATGTCTCAACAAAAGAAACAAGATCACTGCTGAACCCCAATATGTCCAGTTTGTGTAAAAGTATGGAATGGTCAACCCTGTCAAAGGCTTTGAAAAAATCATTGTAAACCACAGCCACTTGCATCCAGTTTTCCAGGGCATTACCGGCAAATTGCGTGAAACATGCCAAATTGCTTATTGTATTACGCTTACTAACAAAGCCATGTTGATTCAGAAATATCACCTGTGTGAAAATACAATCTTTAACCTGTGTGAAAATACAATCATATATCGACATTTCGAAGACCTTAGCAAATATCGGAAGCAAAGAGACTGGTCTGTAGTTCGATATTACATTGACGTCCTCTTTTTTAAATACAGGAATGATTTGAAGATATAAGACAAAGGTGTCAGCAATGCATGAGCACAATAGTTTACCAAGAAACTGGTAGTATTGTCTGGGCCAGAGGCAGGTTTGTCTTTTAATGTCTTCAGAGCAGCAAGTATACCCAGCTCCGAGGGGTGATCCAGAAGTTTGAGGAAAAAATATCGTTAAAAGGAATACGATCTGTCCGTGTGACATACACATTGCCAAAAAAGACAGCAAAGGCGTTTGCGACTTCATTGGGATTGGAAAATTGAAAGTCTCCATGCTTAAGAATCTCAGGTATAGCCGTGGATGATTTTTTTTGCTCTAATATATGACCAGAAGGTGGTTGGATCATTTTTGATAGAGTTCTCCACTTTAGATATGTAGTTTTTATATGCCTCTTTGATCAATCTCTTGATTTTTCCCCGTAGCTCATTAAACTGCTCACGGTGATATAATCGCTGTGAGTTTTTGAGTTTTTTAAATAATCTATGTTTACGCTTTATACATTTAATGATTTTAGCTGTGAACCAAACAGGAAATGTTCTCTTACGAATGACTGACCTGGGCACACACAAATCTAATATATTGTTCAAACTCCTATAAAGTATGCCTTATCAACATCATTCGAAAAATAGAGGTTTGCCCAGTTAACATTTAGCACCATATAGTAGAGGAGCGGAAAGTTGGCTTTTCTAAAATTGAGTTTACTCTGAGCTATATTGACAGGAAAGTTTTTAAATTTAGAATTGACATTTATTAAGATGTTCAAAGGTGGATGATGACCATCCACCTCGACTAGAGGGAGCATTTCTCTATTTACATTACAATTCACATTAGAGTGAGCCAAATCTAGAATCACATTATTAGCATTCGAGAAATTGTTATAATGTTCCAAAGAGAGCAAGTTAATGAAATTTGCCAATATTTCGACTTTTCAATCTCCAAAAGTATTCTTAATAAAATTAGTTACATTAAAATCACCTAATATAACCAGGTTGTTCCTGTGTATAACCTTGAGGGCCTCGAGGCATTCAAACAAAGATAAAAAATCCTTTATAGCAATAGATGGGGGTATATATACAACTAAAATATAAATAGATTCCTATCTTAAATGAAGTTTATAACCCATTTAATCAACACCTACAACATTAACACCCTGAAGAGTAACCTGTATTGGTTTGAGTTCCTTTCTTACTGCTGGTGCCACTCCACCGTCTCGTGATTTACCCATTCCAATGAGGTTTCTGTCACATCTAAACACCGAATATCTGTCATCGAACAGTTCACATAAATATATGTTGCCTTTAATCCAACTTTCGGTGATGCCAACAAGATCATAATTACTTCCTCATATCGATTTATAAAATGAATCAGTCTTTGTATTAAGTCCCCTAACATTCTGATACATACACTCAATGTCACGGCTAAACGATGACGACAAGCTGTTGTTAGACAACTTATCTAGTTTAAATAAAGGATTTTTGGAATGCCTTATTTTGAGGTTAGTTTCACTATTTTGTATGCGGGCTTCCATAACTTCTTTCAAGGTCTTGAATTCCTCTATCTGTTTGGGTGTTCTGTCGAAGCTCATGGTGATGTTCTTGTATTCATCATAATGCCTCAGATCTTTCGCTTGTCGAATAATGGCCCTGACATCGTTGGCTGAATTCAGTACAATTTTCATAGGTCTGACCCTTGACGTAAATTTGGCATTAGGACAGATTTTCAGCACTATCAGTTGCCTTCGCTACATCTGAGTCTGTTGTTGATGATCCGTCTGAATGAGCAGGTTCACTTATACCAAAAATCATTAGATTCAGTCATCGCGAACGCGTTGTCATGGCAACGTAGTAGGAAAATCGTAAACTAAACATAGCACCTCCAGCAAAGTCGAAGCGGTTTGCGCCACTGTTATAGTTGTTATAATAAAGTTCGATTGAAAGTTTTAAAAAGACATGCCGCCAACGGTCAAGTAAAATATTTATTCGAGATGTACAGTTTATTTTTTGCCAATTAGGTGAATAAATGAATGTAAAAACTTTTTTAAATTCATTTTTCAATTTTAATAGATAATAATAAATATGGTTAGATGTTTGCTTGTTTATTTTTCCTGGTGAAGTAGCACTTCACCTACTTCACTTGAATAGCCGTCACTGTCTCTTACATATACTATTTCTCTTTAACTCTTAACCGGATCATAAACTTAAGACTCGGTAAGTCACGATACAGGTGATATTTTGGCTATTTTCAACGGTGCATCTTTATCGTGTGAAGTTCCTTTTGGGGGATCCGCTATATTATGTTATTATAATATATATTATATAATATATAATATATAATACATAATATATAATATATAATATATAATATATAATATATAATATATAATATATAATATATAATATATAATATATAATATATAATATATAATATATAATATATAATATATAATATATAATATATAATATATAATATATAATATATAATATATAATATAAAACACAAGAAAGCCTGTATATTCGAGATTTTTAAAATACCGATACGTTTTATAGATTTTGTCAGAAAATAATGACACTCAATTCTAGCACCTTACTGGAGTCTATCAGGTGTGTATCAGTGGTCACTAATATAAATATAAATACGTACTTGACCTAATAGCTTGTGATTAAAAAGTTAAGGTAAATCATAATTTAATTATTTTTTTGTCTAAAAAATGTTTTGTAGATGTTGTGTTTCTAAAACTATCGTAGGCAGATTTACGGTTTACATACTTTATGAAACAATTTTACATGTATTGTATATTTATATATATTTTTTACGTTGCAAAAAAGCTAGATTTTTTAAAAAACATCCTCACAATCCTCACCTCCTCAAAACAAATTTTTGTGAAATTTCTTCCGATATTTCACTTGCGTAAGTTAGTTTCGAAATTGCATTTCATTCTAATATTTATATTATACAATACTTTTTCCTCTTATCAGTTTATAAACCATTTTTTTTTCGTTTTAAAATGAACCCGATGTATTAATATTGTAACAAATACTGTAGCGCTACAAAAATTCGGTAATAGAGCGCACTTGCCGTCAGAAACCGTAATGATTTGGTACCGCAAGAACACGAAAATGACATTTTCCCGAAACCCTCAACAAAAACGTAACCTTAATTTTAATATTTTAATTAAACTAACGTGGAATACCACGTAAGTTTTGTAAATGTTGGTAAAGGTGACCAACAAAATAAATAAGACCTATATTTCAATCAAGAATCCTATAAAATATGAAAAAATATATTTTCGAAATAAATGTTGGCATTGTTTCTCACCCTAAGACCACCCTTTCTGTTCAGTATGCATCGCTGTCTGACAGAAGAGGTCAAGTATCTGGGAGTCATCCTGGATATCACCCTAAACTGGAATAAACATTTAAGTGAAAAATCAAAGAAGGTCACGAGAGCTTTCTGACAGTGCAGAGGAGCTATCGGCAAAGTCTGGGGTCTGTCGCCCAAGATTGTCCTCTGGCTCTATACGGCCGTTATTCGACCTATGTTCGCTTACGGAGCCATTGTGTGATGGATAAAAGCCAAGCAAGTTGTAGCCCAGAATGAATGAATGAAGAAAATGCAACAGCTACAGAGATTAGCATGCCTGACAGTTACAGGCGCGATGAGATCCACACCTACGATGGAAATGCAGATGCATCTGTGCTTCCCGTCTCTTGATGTATTTCTGAAAGGTAAAGCAGAGAGAACGGCAGTCAGGCTGGATGCCGTTGACCTGTGGTGAGGAAAAAACTGGCGTCTAGGACACGCCCGAGTATTCTTGGAAGCTGTCGCACGATAACCTCTTGTGTTAAAACTTTGAAATTGGCATCAGGGGCTTAACGGAAACAAATAGAAAAAGAGAGAATAACAGGAAAAAATGCTATTATTCTCACAGACAGCAAACAACAGACTTGAAATTGATACTAGAGTGTCAACAGAGGAATACGGTCACAGTGTCCTCGATTAAGCAGATAGGTTGGCGCGCAACGGAGCAAAGGGCAAACCATGCGGCCCTGAACCCTTCGCGCCGCTATCCTCTAAGGCGATCAATCTAAAGATAAACAAAAGTCAACAAAGATTCTAAAAGAGAGATGGGAGAGACAGGACTTTAGATACTCAGGTCAGAGTACCTCCTCGGGTTCTCAGAGTACCTTCTCTGTTTCTCACTCTTTATCCAGCAGCCATTTTTAACATTAATTATGTATGTTCGAAAAATCGTAACTTCTAAATCACAAAAGCATATACGTTGCGGTTTTTGACGTCATATATTTTGAATTTGAAGTGAAATATGAAAATTAAGACGCAACGTTTAAATTCAATTTGAGATGAAAAAATTATCATTATTTGAAGTGCTTTTTGTCTAAATATGATTATTATTCGGTAAATTAGGCAGTTCACGTAATAAAACCTTTTTATTAACTTAAAACTTACAACCCTGCTTAAAGTATGGTTCTTGCTGCTTTGTTTAATGTAACAGAATGTGCCTAAAACTCTACAATAATATCAACTTGAATCTGCGTTTAGTGATTATTTAAATAAACCGCTAGATGTGAATTTAAATATATATAAAAAAATGTCTATTTTTTAAACCTACCTTCTAATGTTTTATTTCTAGCTAACAGAGCTAAAAGTACTTCAGAATTTGGTGGACCATCAGGGGCGTGGGGAGCCATTAATCCGGGTGGAGGAGGTAATCCAGGGATATGTGGTAGAGTAGTCCTAGTTTGGTCCAGAATTGACATCTTTTGATTTCAGCAATCCTAGAACATATGGAGAAAATGCAAGATATAGTACACGTCAAAAAGACTTAGAGATAGTTGTAAATTATGTTAATTTGACAAAGACCCGATTTTACAGACTGGACAATAAAAAAATACATTGTACACTTTATTATATATCTACATATATTAAGTTGTTTTGTTAAAAACTAATTTACATACAAATATATTTCTTTTCTGAAACAAACTGATTTACCAGTAGCGTTTCTACAGGCAAGTAGTAGTTTGTATTTGTGGCAATTACTAAAATAAATGGATAGTAAAAAATTTGTCAACATTTTGGCCCTTAATAGAGAATATTGTTTCGTCCTATTCGTATTCTTAGTAGTCGGTTGTAATGGCGGCATTGCGATCTAAAAAATAAGTGTAGCTTCTACATTCTTTTCGCTTTTTTAATTATGCTCTATAAATTTCTTCATCACTTTTGGCAATAGAATTGCTTTCAGGCCTGAAAAACACTTTCAACACCCATCCTAAAAATAGCGTTAAACCAATTCTGTTGGATTTAGTTTATAATGCTTTTGTGGACTGTGATCTACTATACTACTATTTTGCCTGAGAGCCATTCATGTCTTCGAGATAATCACTAGCTCTTTTTTATAATTTCAAGTAATTGCTTTTTTTATATATTCTTTATATGGGATTTTCTTTTAAAGTAAGCTACAGGATAATAACATGTTTTCTCTAAGAAGCAGTACAAGTAGTAATTTTTCAAGCTTTTTAGAATAGTAAATAGTGTTGTCCATAACGATAACCGACTGAAGAGGAATAAACTCAAAATATTCCCCCACATTTACGTCTTGGAGATAATCACTAGCTTTTTTTACAATTTCAAGTACTTCCTTTTTTGTGTATCTTTTTTATATGGGAGTTTCATTTAAAGTAAACTACAGGATAATATGTTATCTCTAAGAAGCAGTAGCAGTAGTAATGTTTCTAGCTCTCTAGAATAGTAAATAGTGTTGTCCATACCGATAACCGACTGAAAAGAAATAAACTCAAAATATTCCTCCACATTCATGTCTTCGAGATTATCACTAGCTTTTTTGACAATTTCAAGTTATTTCTTTTTTTTCTATCTTCTTTAAATGGGATTTTCATTTAAAGTAAACTACAGGATAATAACATGTTTTCTCTAAGTATCAATAGCAGTAGCAATTTTTCAAGACTGAAGAGGAACAAACTCAAAATATTCCTCAACATTCATGTCTTCGAGATAAACAGCAGCTTTCTTTGACTTAAATGCTAGTAAACCGCTTTCAACACAGTCATTCTTACTACCAGTAAATGTGATTACTAATCACTTTCCGTTTCCAGAAGGTGCTTTAATTCCCATGAATCATGAATGAATGAATCATCCTTTTAAGAAAGGGTGACGAGAGCTATTTTTATCCCGTCATATTTTACTTACTGTTTATACCCATTACGCTACCAAATAATTTCATCCTTTGCCACTAAAAAAGAATTTCTACTTTGCAATTTTAGGTAAGCAATATTCTTTTCCAGCACCTCTTCAATCTCTCCACCGCTCAAATAGAAAGACCAGGGATTCCTCTTTCCTTAATCTCCAAACATTTGAAATGAATCTCCACAGTGACATTTTGCTCGTAGATGGAAAAATTTCATATTATCTTCAACTTCCACTGGTATCCTGATTAGACCATTTCCTTCCTTGCTAATCTATAGATAAATAAGCTTGAAATAATTTTTCCTAAATAGTCCAGGCCCTAACGGGTTTAAGGAGGTATATGTATGTTGCATAAATAGTGTAGGGGCCAGAGAGATCCCAATCTCCTCTTTAATTTTTACGGATCTACCAAAGTTTTTTTAATGTATTTTGAGCCCATGAACAATAATTTTTAGGGTAGAACTCTGCCAGAGTCGGCAGAAAATTGTTATTAAGAAATAATTATTGTTTAAATTTTTGAAAACGCAATTTTCGTAAAACTATTCAGTCGTATTCTCTGTGTGATTTTAAACAAAAAGGATCCTTATATTTTTTTACGCAGGACGCTTAGTTTCTGAGAGAATTAGCGATAAACAATAAAAAAATTTGATTTTGCCGATTTTTAAACGCTTATAACTTTTGAGTGGATAAACTTTTTTGGATTTTGAAGACGGCGATAGAAAGATCAAATCAAGATATATAACGAGTAATCATTTCCATAAGTAGAAATTACGTCTTCATTGTTTAATTCCAAATTCCAATCCAAAATTAGAAAATAAAAAGTCAAATATTGAACATTACGTTTTTTGTCCTTCAAATGCATCATTGAATGCTTAATATGTCCCTACAAACATATTTGTTTGTTTTGAATTTTTCGGGTAACTTATTTTATAGTAGGCTCTGGAAAAATAGTAAGTATATTAAACGTCAAATAGTTTCTATTATTTGTTGATAATTAACGTCAAAATCAGGTTCTTGTTTTGTGAGCTTAGAAAGTAATTTAGTTTTTGCAACAATAGTATGGTAAATATGCAAGATAAAAAAATATTTTTTTTCAAAACTTTACCATTGACCCTGTATTTTGGAAACGAACCATTTGCGGACAGTTTTATTATCGGTCAGTTTTATAAAACTTTGCAAAAACCACATTTTTTAAAATTCGTAATGTGCGCTCCTAAATACGCATTTGTACCAATTTTGAACGAACATGTCTATACTCGTGTTTATATGTTACCCCTCTCCACCCACTTAGAGGGGGAGTTGTCAACTTCATGACATCATAATATTGTTATGTCCCAAAACTATATCTACCACGCAACGCGAGGTTGGATTCCGCTTGTGACGTCACGCGTGTTGCAAGCTTAGACAAGGAATTCCTTGTCTAAGGTTGCAAGCGTTTGCCTTTTGTTATGTATTTAAATGGAAAACACGATTGAATATTGAGTTTAAACTTATTTTATTGTCGTAATTTTATAAATATCTGTATTTTAAGCTTTATAAAGTCTACAGATGGTTAAAATAATATTTAAAACATTTAAAGTTACCTTAAAAGCTTTATGAATAAAATAATCAAGATGCCCTTGCCTGCCGTGTCACACGCGTGACGTAAGCAGCTGACATACCTTGTATTTATTGTATCATGCCACATACCACATTTAAAGGTAATCGGGTAAGTACGTAAAAGTTGGTCAAATGTTAATTAAAATTTGTCCAAAGCATATACGTCAACATTGTCAAGTTAAATAAAAGGTTATAAAAACAGCATTTATTGCAATTTGTTGCAGCTGATTTTAGTGTGATTTGATTAACCGAATATATCTCAACAGTATACCGGTCGATTTAACTGTAATTGAGTGTAATTTGACAATAATATGCTTTACCAACTTAAACATATAACAAAAATACTATACTTCCCATCCTGAAGGGATGTGGAAGTAAAATATATAACAAACGTTTGGTTATATAAAAAATACTAGATAATAAAATGTACTTACCTTGCATATTTACCATACTATTGTTGCAAAAACTAAATTACTTTCTAAGCTCACAAAACAAGAACCTGATTTTGACGTTAATTATCAACAAATAATAGAAACTATTTGACGTTTAATATACTTACTATTTTTCCAGAGCCTACTATAAAATAAGTTACCCGAAAAATTCAAAACAAACAAATATGTTTGTAATGTTCAATATTTGACTTTTTATTTTCTAATTTTGGATTTTTGCCTTCTGTGCGACGTCATGTATGGCCGACAAAAATATTGTATTGTTTTGTGCATTTTTTACAATTTATTTAGTAATATAATTATCTGGGTTATTTAAATAATGAATTTTTGACATTATTCGAGTAAAAATCATTCACTGCATAATTATGAACATTCAATACCTCAGAAGAAAAGACGATTCCTAGTTACAAGTGACGTCTAATGCTCAAATGATCATAGCATATGATGAATGTAAGGAAAATCGTAATATATAAGAATTTATGAACCTAAAATCTTTTATTTTGCAATACTTATAAGGGAATTTTAAATTGTTTGAGTTAAAAGCAATAAATCAATGGTACAGGCATGTCAAAAATCGAAATGAATGTAAAAAAAATGTAAAATGGAAATAATGAATATAAAAATTGACCTGCTTCAATATGTGAACCTCCTCATTTCTCGATCACTGCTTTTATATATTATTCTAATTACAATTATTATTTTCATCTAAATATATTAAAAGAAAACTAAAGAAAAAACAAATAGGTACTTTACCATCGGTTTAGTAATGGAACTACACAAAGCTCTTAGAATGTAACTAAAGTATGTTCAATCTTTTGCTGGTACAGATGCAGATAAACCAGAACAAATAATACATAAAATAGATATCAAGTAAATTTGCTTTAACCGATTAAGCACTTGTTAAAAAGCGTTAAATAACCAAAACTATAAAAGAATGCAAATACTGCGGTTTTGACTTGTAAATCAAGTAGATTTATGATGGGATTTTAGAACCAAATCGAAGGTGTTTATTCAGTTGTTGACAAATAGTAAATCGTAGCTTCTGTAACATATGCAATTCAAAATCTCTATCTAAGAATCCCCATAAAAATGTGTTGTAATATTTAGCAATAAGATTCATTTAAAAATAATTTAGAATTTAATGCTTTTTTGTTTATTAGGCTAATTTAATTGTAAATGCGGTATTAGCATTTACACATTCGCAAAATGTGTAAAAGGTTGATTCGTCATTTGCTTCGTGGGGTCGAGTCAAAGGCGTATAGCGAAGCGAGACGAGGCGAACTTAGTGTTTACGCTTTATCAAAATTTCATTTGAAATTAAATTCTGCCATTATGAACCACGCCTCCTTTGCAAATAAACAAAAATAAAGTTCAAGCCTTATTGAACTGGACGTCCAGTTTGAATATAAGCAGTAGTGAGTTGAAAACAAAACTATATTTCGTCGAGAGGCATTAGCTAGGAAGGAGTCTATGGGGTCGGAACCTTCTTGAAAGTCTGAAAATATTTTGGTTTTTTTACTTTCCTCGTAAAAGGGAAGTATTGCAATCGTAAAAAAATCACTATCCGAGATATTTTCAGATCCTCAGATTTCAAGGTCTGTCTGTTCGCGGGGTAGCTACAAAAACTACTTCCCCGATTGACTTCAACCTCAAATTTTGGTCAAAAATTAAGGGTCATATGGGGATGACCTGGTAACATTTTAGTAAAAATTTAATATGGCAAAACAAAATGGCGGCCTGGTGAATTGTTAAAAAAATTGTTATTAAAAAACTACTCATCCAATTTATCTCAGATTTTGCAAAAACATCAAGTATTATGTTAAAATCAAGTGGTAACATTTTGGTAGGAATCCAAGATGGCGGAACAAAATGGCGGCATAATAAAATATTTAAAAATTGCGAAAAATCACCCTTTCAGGTTCGCGGCATGGCGTAAAGAGTACTTACCCGGTTGATTTCAAATTTGTATCAAAAACTAAGGGTCATATGGGTATGACCTAGTAATATTTTGGTAAAAATCCAAAATGGTAAAACAAAATGGCGGCCTAGTGATAGTAAACAAGTATTATGTTGGAATCAACTGGTAAAATTTTGGTACCAATCGAAGATAGCGGAACAAAATGGCGATATAATAAAATATTTCAAAATTCAGCCTGAAAAAGCTACTTAATGGATTGATTTCAAATTGTCTGCCATAACTATTTTTCGTATAAGGCTCAACCAGTAAAAGTGTGTTACTAATTCAAGCTGGCGAAACAAAATTGCGGCCAAATAAATTTTTGTAATCATGAAGAAAATCATCCTCTCAGGATTTACATTTTTTCAGGTTTTAGCGTCCCTAGATGCCAAAAAAGTTTGTCAGTTCGCGACATAGCTAGCTTAAATACTACTTACCCGATTGACTTCAAATTTTGATCTAAAATTAAGGGTCATATGGGGATGGCCTGATAATATTTTGGTAAAAATCCAATATGGCGGAACAATGTTAAAAAAAATTGTTATAGTGGTATATTATTTGGGGTTAGAATCCAGTAAAAAAAATTTTTTCAATTGTCGACGTTTCGCAACTATATTGTTGCAACCTCAGGACACATACATTTTACATTCTGCAGGATAGCCAACAGATATTAAATTTCGGATTGGTTTTCGCTAATGATTCTCTTGTTGTTTTGTTAAAGTGGTGTATTATTTGTGGTTAGAAAATATCTGCGGGCCAACGGAGTAGGTAAAGACTAATATGGGTTTCATGCAGGATATAAAATCTTTGTGCAACTTCGGCAATTTAAAAAAGGGCCTTTGTTTTCTTAAACATATTGGTAGGAATCCCATATCTTGGAACAAAATGGCGCCCAATAAAAAGGAAGAGACAGTATATGTTACTCATATATACTGTGACTATGTACTGAACTATCTTGGATCACACTTCACTCTTCCTAATAAAAATAATAATTCATAACGAAGGAAGTTCCGGTTAAAGGAATTTCCGATTTTTTTCCATAATTTATTATACGGAAGTAAACTTCCAATTACTGCTGATTAACATTTAAAACTTAAGCCTCAAGAAAATTAGAAAGTTTATATTGCTAAACCGTCAACAAGTGTAACAAGATTTACAAATAAAAGTTCCATATTTGCGAATATCTGCCAAAATATTGGATTTATGTAAATGTAAAAAATGAAAATGAGGTTTCCATAATTTGTTTAGTATCTGAGATACTTACATCAATTTTCTTCCACTATTATTATTTATTAAATTATAGTATTTACAAAATCTATAGTCAACGGGATATTTTATTTCATCATCTGAATATGAATATTCTTGACAGACTGTGACTTTCCATTATTCAAGGTTGAAGCTACAACTTACGGCGACAATGACAATGACGATTTTTTTTGCGTTTTGTCTTGACCATTTTTGTCTTATTTTAATATATTCCATTATCCACTTATACTGATTCACTAGTAATTTTTTAATCCGTTAGGAATAAAAATTTAAAATATTTTGTAGAAAATCAATAAAAAGCAAAGATATTCTACGCGCAATAACACTGACTGGTTAAGGTGTTGTTGTGTTGTGAATACCAGAATAAGTTGATGAAAAGCTGCTCCTCGACACTAATATATTCATTGAAAATACTTTTTCAAATGTCGATGGATGATGGATGTTTTTCTTCGTTATGAAAGAATTCTAATCCCTTTCCTGTTTTTAAATCTGGAGATAAATCAAACGTTGCCAACTATCTTGACATACCTTTGCTCTCTACCATAGCTAGAGTCCTTGAAGCCAAGCTTATTATTGAAATATTTAATACATTTAAAAATTTCATAATATCTGAAAAACATGGTTTTACTAAAGTCGCTCAGCTGCTACAAACCTCGCTATTTTGATTGCATCTATACAGACTTATCCAAAGCTTTTGATATCATTTGTCGCCCTTTGTTGATGAAGAAACTCCCTAATATTTGTATAGCGGGTAGTACCTGGAGTAAATTGGGTCGTGTCTGTTTCAACGCCGTCAGCGTGTGGTTGTAGCTCTGTTTCACACGAAGTGTTTGTGTCATCTGGTGTTCCCCAGGTTTCGCATCTGGGGCCTGTACTTTTTTTTTATTGTTTGTTAATGACGCTGTATTCTGTTTTACTTCATCTCAGTGCCTTTGCGAAATGGTGTAGTTTTAAATTTTTTATCATTAATGTGTCTAAATGTAAATCTACTAGCTTTACATTTAGATTAGCTTTTGTTTAATGAATTTGTAGTAATTTTTCAATCTGTTTTGACTTTTAATCTTCATATTGATAGCGTAGTTCTGAAAGGTTTTATACTGCTTGGTTTCATTAAAAGACTTACTAAGCTCTTCTCAACGATACAAGGGCGCTTACTTGTCTGTATAACTCCTTAGTTCGTAATACTTCAGAGTATTGTTCCATCATATGGTCTCCATTTTTGCTTTTCACTTAAATAAAATTGAAAATGTTCAAACCAAGTTTGTAAAATATCTTTTGTACAAATTTAAATTTCCTTCTAGTAACTTAGCCTATGAAATCAGACTTTTACTGTTACTGATATTAGCCTTCATTTAGATATTGTTATGCTTTGCCACTAAACTTCAGCCCAAACTAATTCTATTAGATTTAGTTCACAAAGGTATGGTGAATAAGGAAATATAATTATTAAATCCTTGTGCCACGTTTAGTATGTAGCCCAAATTTCTATTAAATTGAGGAAGGTATTTCTCTTCGAAAATAAAATAGCCTAATAGATACAAAGAATTGAAAATGTGCTTTGGCAAACATATTACTTCCCATATGGTTCGTCAATAGTTGAGGTTTATATACAAAATCTGACATGTTCACATGGAAAAAAAATATATTTATAAACATACAAAAAAATAGAAATTTGACCTGTTTCCCCGTTTGTTAAAAAAGCTGAAGACCTTTGATTTTTTTTCCGTTTTCAGGGAACTGCTTAATTCTCCTAGGCCTACCTTCTTCTACGACTATCCATGTAGTTGAAAAAAAAAGTTTTTATATTAAAAAAAAAATAATTGACACCTTATTACAAATACAATTATTTTCAGAAGCCCTTTTCATCCTTTTAGGGCTACTCTTTATAGTTGAAAAAAAATGTTTTTATATACAAAAAAAGTAAAGAAATTTGACGTCTCACCGTTTTTTGAATATTTTTTTTTTATTTGCAGGGTGCTGCCTCATTCCTTTAGGACTACCTTGTATAGTGGAGAAAAATTATTTTGTAAACAAAACAAAATTAAATTTCAAGTGTTTTTGGAAATATTTTGTTTTCTTTTAATATATGGACTAGAAAAAAAAAGTCAAATATCTACGCCAACGACTTCCATAATTTTTCAACGCCAAAACATTTACTCCAACTATTTTTGTTTTTAATTTGACACAAAATTTGTTGCAAAATTATCCGTTCTGAAAATATAAGCCTTATGAGTCACTGCCCTAGACTATTTCTGGTGCAAATTTGAAACGAATTGGTTTAACCGTTCCCAAGTTATCTTTCGCGCAAATTTTGTTTACATACACACATCTATACAGACATAATTATTTTCTAAAAATATGTTCGTGTTGTAGCGACACTAAAACGTCAAAAAACCAACCATATATATTTTTCGAAAAATTTTGCATTTCCCCTTTATAACCTACCTATATAGTATATTAATAATTCAGTATATTGGCTATTATATAGGATAGTAAAAATAAAAATACTCTAATTTACCAAAACTAAAGCTTTGCCCTTAGATGTTTGAAAACTGTATATTTTCAACGTTTTTCCAGAAATTCGGGTAATCTCTTCTATTATTTTAAACTTTGCGTTTTTTACACTATACAAATATAGTACAGTAGCACTATGTTTGAAAGTTTTAAGACAAACACGAATATTATAAAGAAAGACCTTGTTTTAAATTGCGAAATAAAAAATCTTGATAAGAAAATTTGAATAATAAAAGAAATTATTTTAAACGTTTGATTTTTCATAAATATTTCATTTATTCAAATCATTTGATTCATTTGATCAATTGATAGAAGCAATTTCTTAAAATTTAAAATACAAGATAAAATAATACCTTATAATAGATATTTACATACACGTTTTATTCATACATATACATATTTCATTAGAATTATTGTAAAACTGATTCACGTTAAGAATTTAAACCAAGCAGTGAAAATTTTACCTTAAACAGGTATATCACATTAAAAATCCATATTTACACCCTATCTACATTTATCACAGGAGTCTATGAAATTTTCGGGTAAATCAGTGTCCGACTCAGTGCCAAAAATCCCGATTTCTCCGACGGGACCGCATTAATTCCCTTTTCCTTACGTTCGGTCTCATACGTAAACGCTATATTTCTCAATTTACGTTGGATCTCTTTAATTTCACTAAGAGAGTGTTCACCCCCGACCCGATCTCCAGATTCACTGATTCGCCCCTCCATGCGACGCCATTATGAAAAATAAGTCTCCGATAATGGTGCGTGACGTCACGGGATTTCAGGAGTCGGCGCTCACACACGCCACGCCCCGTTCGGTTTTCAGCGGTTTTTCAGGACGCGATTACATGTCTGTCGCAGGACGTATGGCAAGATTTTTGGTGGGTATATTCTAATTCAGGGGTGAACGATTTTTCCTTTGTATTATGTATTATTCAGAGAGTGAAAATATTTTGGTTTTAATTTTCTATATGACAGTAAAGGCCATATCGCCTCGTGTTTTTTTTTATTTTTAAAGTCCTACAGAATTTAGTCAAACGTATATGGAAAAACAAGATTTGACCCTAAATATTGCTTTTATTCAAATAAGCTTTTTTGGCATAAGAATAATCACTTGCTTAATTTTGATGATAAGATGAGTAAACATATTATTGCTTTTAAAAATGTAATGTAACCTGTAGCAGCAGTGTACCGATAACGTTCGGGATCTGGTTCGATAATTAAATTTAGGTCCCTGACATCGTCGGTATGTCAAGTAAGTTGTACCAAAAAAAAACACATAATAAAATTCAATTATAAAAAATACTGTAGAAATATTTTTTTTTAAATATCTTTTGTGTATTTTACTGGTTCTTGTACCTAGGGTGAATCAATATTTTAGTGACACGTTGTGGTTAATTACAATTTTTTAGTTTCCATTAGAGTAGTAGTAATAGACTATGAAAACAAAAGTGATTCTCCAGTTTGCTTAAAACTCCTTTAAAAATGAAGATTCCATGAAATAAACATAAGAACCGTTCTTATTTTTCTCTTGTAAATGAACTTAACTTTTTGGCAATTCTATGGTCTTCCTAAAAAAAACGTTATTTTATAACTTTCTTTGCAAAGAAGGCTATTTTTTTTAAATATGGTGTTGGATTTTACGTCTACCAACAGAGCTTTCTTCGATATCTTAAGCGGTGGGGGAAGTTAGCGCCAATAATTTTCAAGGTCGGTCCTATTGTAAAAAGTTACCATCCTGCCAGGATTAAGCAGGCTAGAGAAAGATTAACAGAAATTAAACAGAAAAGAAATATTTTCATTATTACCTTGATCCAGTTTTGCGAAATAAAAAAGTTTTTATTACCAAAAAATTATAGATATTTTATATTCTAAGAAGAATTGCTACTTAGTACAAGGTACTGCTCGCGATTGAGAAACCGATAGCGCTGCGGCATTAAAATGACTCTGAGTGAAGGATGCCTAAAATGCTAAAAATAACAACAAAACAACGTCCACATAGAATGTGAAAAAATTAGTTTCAAAAAAATAAAAACATACTAGATGTATGGCATAGAGGTAGGGCAGGGGAGAGGAGACGAATATCTAAATAGCTCAATTCGAATATTTTGATAACTGTTAAGTCGCCAGGAAATGTCAGTCAATGTATTTTATCAATTAAATTTCACTCTTTTCTTGACATATGAATAAAACTTGTTCAGCATAAGAGTTTTAATATCGTTTGGCAAACCATTCCACAATTGTACCCCGACTTCAGCAAAAGATTTATGGAAGTTGCTTGTTCTGTGCTGAGGTATTCTAAAAATGTTGTATTGTGAGGATGCGTAAAAGATGCGAATAATTTATTTATACAGGACGGCATACCTATTCTAGGCCTCAAAGCGAAGGCTAGAATCAAAAGTTAACACCAATATTTTGACCTCATTTGCAACCGGAATTACTTTCCCATTAATCTCAATATTAATATTCTCAGACATATATCTGAAAGTATTCGAATTACCACCGTAAAAAATTATATTTGAATTAGCAGGATTAATTTTTAAATTATGTGGACTGGCATATTCAACTATACCTAGAATGTCTGAAATAGGAAATGATGATACTTAACAATTTTGAATAGAATATTTTGTGAGACAAACTAGCAACTAAATACATTGTTAAAATTAACGGGCCATTGCTTCCATATGGCTCAAAAAAACACCCAAACTATCAATCCATCGACACTCTTGTAGTATGGTGTTTGATATTTACTACATCCAATATGTCGACATTACAGACAATTATAAAGCCCCTCTAAATGTCATAACATTTTACACAATAGGAATTAACTCGTCCTATCACCCCCGAAGAAAAAAACTGAAATTAATATTTATGGATCCTGTAGTTTACAGTGGGTTAGGACGCACACAAGGCAGAAAAAATCAATTTATATTCAAAGTTATATTTGGGTATCTTTAATACAGTAAAATAATATATGTTCACTAAACAAACAAAGAAAAAATATTTACAAAAAGGAGGAAATTGGATAGAACAAATTAAAAAAGGTCAAATGTGGACATGAAATGAAATTTTCGAGAAAAAGTTATATAAGATAAATGCATGCAATTTTGATACCTATTTAATTCTTTGAAAAGGAGATATTTAGAGGTGCTAGTAAGTTAGATTTAGTATTCTCTACCGACATATACTGGGAGTCCGATTTCTATGTATTTACGAAATGTCTTTACTCCTGTAAATAATATAATAAATGTAGAGTCAATAGAAATATATTGCCACTTATGATTGGATTTTTATCAATCTTCGCGGTGTCTTTGCAGATCAAAAATCAAACTTGGTATATTTACCAACACATCTAGTGAAACAATATTCCATTAAAAAATTAAGTTGTTATTAAAATATACGTTTGAGTTAGCCTGAATACTCAAATTTTTACTAAAAGTAGTTCTTGCAGCTAAAAACTTATATGTATGTACTTCGTCTATAAATAAATACATCCTTTGTAAATAAATACCAAAAGCTACATTGGAAAAATATTTCCACTTTCCACTGTTTATTTCTTTTTATTCTGAAAGGACTTTCTCTAAACAGCTCCTTAGGGCTAATAAAAGGTCATTTAAGCCTTCAGAGAGTTGTAAATACTACAAAACTTAAAACGCCCAACGTTACTTTCCCACTTTTACTAAACACAAAACGACTTTTGGTGTAATAGACCGCAGTAGGCAAATATTTGTTTTTATTCCTTGTCTTTTCTCCAGAGGGTTTCGTTTTACTCCTTTGGTCAAACTCTAAATTCAGACCTTAGACGACCATTCGCAATGGTTCAGATATAACGGTGCAGAACCTTTTCTGGTAAAAATTTTATGGTCGTCTATTTAGGAATTATCTGTCTTACCACTTTGCTTTAAGTCCAATGAGCATCAGGTTTTTTAGTGCAGTCTAACTATCTCACATCTGAAATTGAAATCAGCTCACTTGGGAAAACAATGCATTCCTCGTAAAAGGCTGTACTGATTTTGTTTAAAATAATTAGCAATATTTCTAAAAAAAAACTTTAAAATTTTTAACAACTGTGTGATTGCTTACCATTTTTTAAAATATTTAGGCCTTTTACAAAACAATGATTTATCATACTTAACTAAATAATGTTTATTTTTTTACTCCGTACTTTGATGTTCATAAACTCATCTTTTTTAAAGGAGAACTCTTTTTTCAAATATTGAATACATTACCTGGACTGCATAAAAAAGTGAGTTAATAATAATAACTTGAATTCGAAACATCGCAACTGGAATTAAAATTTTTTGAAGAAAAAAAGCCGCTTTAAATTAAAAGTAAATGTTTTTTTTAGTTTAACTTTATTGTCATACGATATAAAAAATTTGCTTAAGAGGATATCGGAGGTAATTTAAATTCTCGCTTCTGCTTTTGCACATAAGTCACATGATATCTGCAGTGTGGCGGATCGATGTGTGTCAGCAACTAAAACCTCATTAGGCTATATACAAGATATGGCTGTTGACTTTATTCGGCACATTTTTTTTCTACGACGGTAAATAAGGCCGTTTTAGAGTTACTTCGATATCTTCTTAAAAACCAAGTCACCCTTGTTTCTTTATTTTGGCCAACTGTCGGCATATCTACACCATTCGCTAGCGCTCCGTAGGAGGTCGCTTCGGTCGCAGGAGGCGTAAAGCGAGATTCCTGCTGCTTGATTTATTTATTGTTTATTAAAAATATCAACGGGCTTGCTGGTTTCGAGCCCTTAGGAGCCGTTTAGTAATTTGATTGCTGCAACTATTACACCGGAGGGAGTAATTGAGAGCCTTTTTATTGAGCTGCAGATGCAACGAAGAATTGTTTGATTCTTTTTATAGTTTTAATATATTTATTTTTTAAAAATGTGGAAAGCTATTTAGTTAGGTAATTTCGTAAATAAATATTAGATAAAAACAACGCTTAATCTCATATGGGTTAAACGAGTATAATCTAGATAATTTATATATGTTACTTAAATATTTGTATTAATTTATGGAAATATACAGGGTTATTCACAGTGACTGGTAAAAAAAAAATCTAAAAATGTAATCAAGATAAGAAACATTTGATTTAATTTGATTTTCTCCTAATGTCTAAAAAACTGATTTTAAATATACAGGGTGTTTTAAAAAAGCGTGACATGGGTCAAATAATATTTCTAATTTAAATTTTTGATTCTCGTCGAATTTTTAAACATATTTCATGTAGCATTTTCTATATCTAAGTTCAATTGTTTTCCAAATATTCACGCTTACAAACTGAGCATGACTTGTATAGGCTCTCTAAAACTAAACGGTTTGGCCTAAGGCAAAGCGAGTTACACATTTCTATCTTAGTTTCTTATTATACATATTTTATTATGGCCTTTAACAGTTTAAACAGAAGTAAAGGTTTTTCTGCTTTTCAAAAAAAAAAACGGAATTAAGAAGAAATTGTGTGCAAATGTTTTTAGAAAATCAAATCGGAAAATTAATCGAAATGAACAAACGTTAAAATAGCCTTAATAAAAAACTAAGTTACCCGAACTCTTAAAAAAAATTATAAACATAGCGGAAACATTCTATGTCAAACGCTATAAAACTCATAATAACTAATTTTGAAATAACACAATCAAGAATCATGAACATAGTTTCAGAATGAAATAACGACATCGTAGGAATTTTTGTATAATTCCTTAATGATGATTCGTATTATCGTGCTTCGGCGAGGCGTCTAACTTGATACCTATCCACCTAGTGCCTTCGCACTGTCGCCCCACAACGCATAATCTGGTTCCAACCTGGTACCGATACACCCTCCGAATATCTAGTTCAATGTTCGAAGGATACATCTTTAAGACAAAATATCTAATAAACTGTATCATAAACTGATATTTTCATAAAATTTGTCAAATTTCAAATTTAAATATTTCCCTTCTTCTTAGGAATTTTAGCAATTTTATTGAAGTGATTTTTGAGTGAAATAACGTGAAATAAAAAAAATGTATTATTTTAATAAGTAAATCGTGTATTCGATAGATTACATTGCTGAATTAGGTTCAAAAGACGTGGAAAGACTGCATAAGGTTGTGAACTTTGATAATGTATATCACTGATAAAAATTGATGGATTCGGCCAAATGAATGGGTTTCTTGCTAAGTTTTCTCTTATGGCAAAGCCAGAGCATTTAAATGAAGAGTTTGACTCTTCATCTAAGAAAATTGAGTTTTCTGGTCCAAATTCTTCATTCTTTTGCCAGTTTATACTTTCATCTCGAGATCACAGTTCTTGTTATTAGAATATATTAGAGCTGGACTTCTGTAAAAATTCCGAAAATCTGCCTGAGAACGAACTTCTTCGTTTTCGTTTCATCATCGCTTCAGTCGGGATCACGGCGCGACACTCCGACATTCGCTTGGCGGCATTTTTTCCGCCAAGGTGGGTAATCGCGCATGCGCAAGATACTACAACTGAAAACAGAAGTAAAACCCTTAAAGTGTTTCTAAATTTGTGGCCCACATTTGTCGTTAAGTATACATTATGTAGTATATGTAGTCCTTTTTTGACAATTTATAATTCAATAGGAAAGCAGAGGTTTTGAGGCTAGTGAGTGAGTGATTCGGTTCGCGTGATCCGATCTTTGATTTTAATGAATGACTCGAGTCACTCATCTTAAAATCACTCGAGTCTCGAATCTCAAACGACTGCTAAGTTCACTTACTACGTACACTCTCTGACTCCTGTTTCATCTCTCGTTACTCTTGTGCAGCGGAACAATCTGTGAACCGTTCTTTGTTTCATGCCTGGCAGTCGGTCCCGGATGAATTAAATATTATTTAATTGTAAATTTTTTTACATAACTGATAGACGGAAATCCAAGTATGCTCTGAACTCCGCTCCGATAAATGACTCGATGAGTCGAGTCAGTGACACGATTCATTTAATGCTGATGACTCGACTGACTTGACTTAATAAAAAGACTCGCTTTTGCCATTTCTATAGGAAAGTACATAGGCATGCCATTCGTAGTCTTATTTTTTATATATCTTATTAATTTTTGAATTATACCTATCTATTATCTATTACATTAAATATAATAAAGCAATGTTTTTACATTTTTTCATTGCTTTAATGAATAGGAACGTTTTATTTATCAATTTGGCCAAGAAGTCATAAAAAATGCAAAAATATAGGCGTGCGGACAATAGTTTTGGGTTGTATAGCTGTTTGCCATTTTTCGAAAAGAAAAATGACGAATTTCTCTGCCAAAATTATATAGTTTTTAAGACAAAGAAATGTTCATTTGTAAAATAAGTTTATAGTTCTTCCTCGAAATGAATAGAACCTCTTTGATTTTGTTTACAAATCATATTCTTTTGTAGTTAAAATCGCGAGTTTCACTTTGTTTTTCTACCTTATTTGCGAAGTAACCTTGAAGTAGCCAACCAGAGGCTCTGTTGTAACGGCATAAAGCAGACGATTTTCCCAGAAATTATGGTTAAAGCGGAGTTCCCTTTTTTGTTTGATTGTCAACACCACGATGTTACTGTGGATTAATTACCTAATTTGAAATTAATAGCCCTGGTGATGACACAGATTGGTGCCGAAACGTTAGTTTTGTAATAAAAGTTTGTATAAGTTGTCCAACAAAGCTGTTGTTTTCATTTTATCAATATCAGTTACCTTTTTTTTAAGATTCCAAAAGAGCAGTTCAACTTTAACTTTTCCTGTTTCCGGCTCTCGTGCTTCCAAGATCAAGCACCAAAGTTAGCAAACAACACTGGAAGCCTTCAGTTGCCGAAACTAGAGAAACTATTGAGGAAAAAAAGAAATAAGAAGTCGATAATAAGTATTCTAAAGGATTGACTGTTCAACCATATCTAATCATATTAGGTCAGAGTCTAGGTAGGGTTAGTTGGGGTAATGGTAAACGATTCATAAAAAAAAATTTTAACAAGGCATAAATTCGAAACCTTGTTGATTGCATAGAAAATTCTAAATGGGTATTTTTTTAGAGCCTTTACTGAATAGGTGCTTTCATGAACAGCTGGAAATTTTCAATACATAACAAAAAAAAACTCGTTTACATTTGCTGAATCAAAAATTAAAATTTTATCATATTTTGGTGTAAATGTAAACGCACTGTTTGTTCTATAAATAAAAGATAGGAGGTTTTAAATGAGTTAATAGTGAACAAACAACTATACCATCTGTTCTTACTCGGATTATTAGGTTTATCGATGTGTTACAAGTGTGTTTACAATTCCCCCATGGAAAAAAACGTTTGCTTTAAGGACATAATATTTATTGGATATGAATAACAACAACGAAACAAATAAAAACTAAACTTTCTCAAAAACATCCATTTTCCCGGAAAACGAATATATTATCTTTCTCTCCACAAATTTGGTTTGTGGCTCTGGGAGAATTGCTTCAACCATATCAATATTGACATATGATATTGTGGTTTCGTTAATGTAGAAATCTGTACGTGTCTCATCTATGGATTTTGGGCCCATAATTCCAATTTCCCCATTATTCTCATCTTTTTGGTGTACTAAGCATACACACTTATACTCAGTGTTTTTAGTAAATCCTTTATATTTTACTAGAACGAATGTGTCCATTTGCAAGTCATCATCATTGTATTTGACAGTTTTAAGGTTTAGTGAAGTTGAACGTTTTTTATTAACATAAACTGAAAGTGGTAAATCATCATCTGATGCGTTATCATTACATAAAATTGTTGCAGGTTCACTTACAGTAGCACTAAATTTCAATGCCATTTTAACGTTTCCTTTTTTTGAGTCTTTTTAATATTTGTCCTGGAGTTTATTAGTCTTCTTTGTTTTATTTGCTTTAATCACCTTTTTTGCTCAGCTTTATTATCTTTTCATAATTTCCAGTGTTGTTAAAATTTCGCCATAAGTGGACTGCTTCAAACGGGGAATCACTTTTTTGGGAGCAAGAATATCTGCTGCAGAAGTTCCCACTTCACATAATTTTTGACTGAAGATACGGACAAAATGATTTGGAGAAGGCTGTCCTATGACATTTTCTGGCAGTGTCTGATTAGGAAACGTCACAGCATGATTATTTTGATCCTCTCTTTGAACCTTACTTTGCGTTGATTCAATCGATCCTGGTGAACATGGTACTTTTTCAGAGGCCGATGCTATATCTTATATTTAGCTAATTTTATGGGATCAAAGTAATCCTCGGAGAACATAGCAGCATCGACAGGAAACATCCCGGTGTTTTTAAATCCTGATACAACATTTCCTTTTGTTATGCCATCTGTCCAAACTTGACCCAATAGTTCAACAAACTTTCGTTTACTTAGTCGTCCTGAAAATTTTTCCAGCTCAGCTTTACCATGCTCCACTAGCAATTTGTTCCATTTAAGTTTGACTGGTCCGAATACGCATTTATCCAGAGGTTGTATTCGGTCAGTTAGGTGACTAGGAAATCGAAATAAAGCTACGTTGTGCTCGAGAGCAGCAGCAACAATGCGAACACTTACGTGATTCGAATGACCGTCAAATAATAGAAGCGCTGTCTGGTTAGGAGCTTCGTATTTTGTTTATCAGTGAAGCTAAATAAAAGCTTTTAATAATATTTTGGGGTAAATGCAAACACGTGTTTACTATTACTCCAAAATCAAGTTTACAATTACCCCGCCTCGTAGTTTATTAGGGCATTTGTAAACACCTTTGTATTTCTTTTTCCGTGAAATCTAACCTAAAATTATAACATGCACTTTACAAATACAACAGTAACTAAAACCACTTTGTAAATAAATTATCTTACCTTATTCACAAATTAAAATGTTTTACAAAATTTCACTAGGCACTAAAGATGTTTTCAAATTTATGAGCAGCTTGCCGACAAAACGTTTCTACACGATCAATAATTTACACTGCAAACTCGTTAAATCATGCCAATACACTTCAAGGATGGGGGCGCCACTGCAGCCAGTCAACTCATTCTCTGCCCGCCAAATTCAAAAGTTATACAGTTGTACAATTGCCCCTGTTTACGATTACCCCAACTGACCCTAATGTAAGTAAGTCATATGTAGTAATAAACCATGTTATTTATGAATGTTCGTCAGTAGCGGATACGCTTAACTTAACTAAATAATATAGAAACAAAAGAAACGCTCGATTACCTTATATTACTGATTTGGTATATAAGGAATAATAATTATTACTCTATATTTTCGTAAATTGTAATAACCACATTTTTCTCTAAAAAGCAATGTCACAAAATCGTTTTATGCTGTGAATTCCAATCTCAAGGATGAAGGTTAAGAAAAACCATTTTTTATGCGTATACAACGCAATTACGTAACGCAACATTATTCCACTGAATTCACTCCTGTTTTTGAGTTAGTACTACTAGCCTTAAGCAGCCCTAAATAGATTAGCTGTCAATAAGTGTAACTGTTACCTATATTATATATTCTGTTAAGTATTTATAAGACATTTTTATTAGGATGTTCGTTATATTTCTAGTTTCAAAAAGTATTATTGTAGTTTTCTTCTGTAGCTATATGTAAACCGTATAGATAAAATATTGTTAACAGTTCAGTTTTACAGATTTTATTACTTGTTTTTTTTTTGGGTTCCGAAACCTATAAGCAATGTTTAATAAATATTAACAACAAAATACTCTGTGTTTCAATAAAAACAGTAGATACCTAATATGTCATTTTCGTTTAAAAAGTTTGCATACGTATAAGACAACATTCTCCATTAGTAGATGAAAAAGACTATTTAGACATATCTGTATACTGAATCTTTTTTCCCGTTAGGTGAACTCATAATCGCTAAAACACTTTCATTCAGTTCTCTTGTTTGTTATAAAATGCATAAAAAAAGATTTCATAATTTTATGGTGATTTACCCACCCGAGCGATTTTTTGAAAAATTACTCATAGAGCAAGTTCAATGTATCGGTCGGTATACAGGGTGGCGTCCTTACTCAATATATACATGAAATATTTTTGCACCTTTACATGATTTGGAGGGCTAGTATGACAAAAATATCTTGGTTTTAAACCATAGCCGCTAGTCGCTATAAATATACATTTTTCTCTCCACTGAAATGCTCAGTATTTTAATATGTAAATGTTGGTGTTCTCGTTAAAAATGTTTCAATTCATTTAGGTTTTGTAGTATTTCAGAGTGGAAAATGACCACTTTTCAACTTGCAATATATCGAAAATAGTTAAAGATAAGCGTAGAAGGTGTTAATAATGTAGAATAACAATAGAGGCATAAATAATATCTGCAGTAGAATTTAATTTTTTTTATATTTAACAAATTTATAGGTAGTTGAGTATCGGGATTTGAGATGAGATTTTGGAGGTTTTGTAAAAAGTTCATACACCTATGACAAGGCACACAAGTCCCTAGCGCAAGAATATGCTGGTTTTAAGATACGATTCTCTACGTTTTTGCCAAAGCCTTATGTATTTATGACAAGACACGCATGTCGTTGGCATCAAAGTAGATACTTTTTAAAAAATGTATCATCTTTTATCCCACGTTCATATATACTTGGTAAAAAAGAATGTACGAACTGATTACAAAGAAACTAGGGTTGTCTCGCAAAGACTCAATTCAGTGCACGAAGCATTTGGAGTAATTCCATACGCCTTTAAGGCAAATAATCCTTTCTATCAGTGTATTTGAAAAAAGAAACCTCGCCAAAAAATGTGATTTTAGTTTCGAGATCAGCGCCCCAAAATCTACTAGTGTACAAAAAATAATTAACATCAGCCAGGGTGAGCTTAACTACAAATTTACCAAGATCATATAGTACTTTTGATAGCCAATGTTAAAAACAGATACGCTGATGTTAACCAGATTACGTTGAAAACTAATGAGAGGCATTATTTCGAAAAGCGTGGGTATGAGCAAAACTGAGAACATATATAATTAAGATAAATAGCACGAGACAACTACAATAAATAAAAATAAAAGGTGTATGGACAGGGTGTCTAAAGATGTCCTATGCCCTTATCTGGAGAACTACAATATATAGAGACAAATTTTAAAGACTAATATTTCTATGTTTCTTCTGAAGTTTTAAATTATATTGTGTTTATTTATACAGGACATTTCATTTCTCATAAGCTGATAGGAACTTCCTTATTTTAAACAGGACATATTACAAATTATGATGTGCGTTTAACGAGCTAGAGTCAAAAACTAGCTGCTTGCCAAAAAACTTGAAATTTGTCTTTTGAGGATAAACAATATAATTCATATATTTCAGCCTAACCTTGGTCTTATAGGAAACTATATTAAAATGTTTTTAGATTAAATTCTTGTTAAATGTTATTTAAATCTTTTGTTATTAATTATAACACATTATAAAAAAAACTTCAATTAAAATCGAGACATAAAGTATCAAAAGAATAAATAATTGTAAAATATACCTAAAGCAAGCTTTACACGTGTCCCCCGTTTTGAATAATACAAGTAATTTATAGCTTTTATTACAGAAGAGCCCTGATTTAATAACTGAATTTCTTAACTTATTTTTTGCTTAATTTGCTAAAGATTTTGGCACCTATTTTTATATACTTGTAAAGTTACCCATAAAAATAAAACAAGAGGGCAAGATCATGTTGCCTTGTGGGGGGATAGGGAATATTTCCATGGGGTTTCATAATTGTTGTCTATAATTTGCTGATAAAAAAAGTTGATCCAAGTCAAAATACGTCAAGTTATAAATAACAATTGCACAGAATTGATTGGGTCCAATAAAAATAATCCATGGCTCCCCAAGAGTCCTTTTTCGGCACTAGGAAATATTTTTTATAGAAACTTAGAAAAGTAAAGGTATAAAAATAGATGCCAGGAGCTTAAGCAGCTTAAGCAAAAAATAACTGAAGAAATTCAGTTAAGAATTATTTTGTTTGTTTTTTCGATTTAAACACCATATAATAAAAAAAATAATCTAAAAACTTTTTTATATAATTTCATATGAAGTCAATGAAATAATTTTTCAACTAATTGTATTCTCTTAAGTCTTTTTAAACTGACCGTATGACTATGTCAAGTAGTTTGTATGTTGAACACGTAGGCCATGCCAAAATAGACCGAGGAACGTTCAGGATAGAACTAAAGTTCGAGAAGCAAAGACTCATAGATAATGTGGTCAACATTAACTCCACTATACAACTGGTATACATGCTTTGTGAGCAAATCAAATCTCTAACAGAGAACTCTCAATGCACGTCATTAATCCAGCATTTACAAGACAAGGAAAGGCAAGTTGAATGGATGAACAAGGGCATTTAAGGCATTATGGCAAAACGCTCAAAACGAGGTATATTAGGAAAGCTACTAACATCCGTATTCGGGGTTAATGATGAAGTCTATACAGACATCGCAAACTTTGACCAGAACCAACGCGAACTTATCAAAGCTGCCAATCACTAAGCTAAGTTCATGTTACAAGCAGTAGTCACCTTTAATGATACCGAAGTAAGAATCAACAACCTATTGAACATATTTCAGAAGAAAATCAGTTCCAGCCTGGCAGCCATAACCAACATGCAGAAGTGGTTCAAAACTATCGATGAGAATAAGCTGAATATTTATTTGCTCGGTATTTACCAGGTAGTATCCAATTACATTGATGAAATAATGGATTATCACAAAAGGCTATTAGATATTCATTATCACCGAGGACACCTGTTTGAACTTATATCAGCCACGCAAGTAGAGGACACACTCGCATCAGCATCAAGAACACTTCCCTCAAACATAAAGATTGCCCTGTACCCAATTCTCACAACCAAATTTCACCACAGTCAGCTATTTATTCACGTATATGGGTATTTTATTATGAGTGAAACAAATGAATTTGCTCTGGTGAAAGCAACCCCAACTCCCTTGAAGGTGACGAAAGAAGCCTACTGGATCCTAGAATTATCGAAAGGCATCCTAGCTATTGATTACAACTCACAATTGTTCTTCCAACTTACCGAACAAGAACTTAAGGAAAGCATGCAAATAAGCCAAGATGTATATGTCTGTTCACCAACAACCACTCGAGACATTGCAAACAGTCCAAACTACATCATAGATAAAATATACCAGCGAAGTAACAACATGTCCTGCCAAATCCGTCAAAATGCGCTACAAACTGTCACATGGAAAAAACTAAATACCCCAAATGCTTGGATGGTTATAACAGCTGAACCATTGACAATTGCACTAATATGCAATGGACTTCGCGAAGATGTCAATCTCCACCAAACCGCAATTCTTCAGATATCACCGGACCACCTAATTAAGACCAAAATAAACATACTAACCCCCAAAAGATCAGACAAGATAACGGTCCTAGAAGCATTTGTACGACCAGTCCACATCAACATATCATTAGTTACTGTTATCCACCATGGCCAGACGACACAAGATGAACCTGTTATCGATGCTCCCAATCCATTATCCAAATTCACAGATGAGCAATTAAACATTCAAGCGAATCTTGATGATGCTCATTGGAGACCAATCCACAACCATGTAATAATCAGCACTACTTTAATTTCACCTTTAATAATGATCACAGCTACAGTATTGGCAACGTTATGGTATTGCCGAAGAAGCAATCGACAGAGAGACCTCAGGACGACAGCCAGTGATAATGCTGCTTCCGAAGAAGGCATTCCCTTGGAACCATTACGACCCCAGTTGGATTCAGCCAACTAACTTTGCCGGTCACGCCAGAATGTCTACCTATTATAGACATCTCATTTGGAACACCCTGTAACATGCAATTACAATAAAATCAGAACGCCCGAAGCAGGTCACCAGAACAACAACAAACCAGACGTTATTCTATTTTGCAGAGTCATCAATACATTGTTTAATATATTGTTTAAATATAAGAAACAAACTGCATACCTTAGAGGTATCTAGAATATAAATATAGGATGATTTGACTGAATAAATTAAGTATCAAACTAACCATTGTGCTTCACTGTACCACAGGGGTGGTATTTATAATTATTTCATACAGGGGTAATATCCCAACGCCACATACAGGGTGTTATCATTGCTGTGGTCAACCCGCACGTTGGTTGACCAATACTTCCACAGCTTATACAGTGTGTTATCATTACTGCAGTTAGCCCGCACGTTGGTTGACAGATACACACCTCAATCAACCCTTGACTTACGGTACACACCGTAGCTACTTGACTAAGTGGTACGGTCATTTGATAACGTTTTTGGCAGAATTAATGGTCCTCGGTCTATTTTGGCATGGCCTACGTGCTCAACATATAAACCGGGAGGTGGATGGTGAATATGGCACTGTTTAGCAGTTGTTCGCTGTAGTGTTGTTAAAAATACTATGACAATCAGGACGATTTTCCATAGTTGTTTTGCAGGTCTGAGGCAAGGCTGTTTGTTGTTGTACTTGTCGGGTTGTCTCTGAGCGTCGATGGATTCCATTGGAAGTGGAATTAGTTTATGAATTGGTCGTTTAATAAGACCTCCTTCTGCTCTACTATATTGTCAGTAGAAGGATGTATTTGTGATATTCTAGCTAGCGGCCATTTGCATGGGTTGGTATCTTGCTCTTTTATTATTACTAGGTCACCAACCTTACAGTTGTCGTGACGTGTCTGCCACTTGTACCGTTGTTGAAGTTGGTGCAAATACTCGGATGACCATCGATTCCAAATATCCTTCTTCATTTTCTGAACCAATTTCCATCCCTCCAACAGATTCGAATTTATATTTGTAGAGATCGGATCTGGTGGGGATACAAAGCTTCGTCCTACCAAAAAGTGACCGGGTGTAAGGGCATTTAAATCGTTTGGGTCTTCCGTTACTGGGCATAACGGTCGTGAGCTTAGACATGCTTCAATTTGATTCATCAAAGTTGTCATCTCTTCGTAAGTTAATGGAGTTTCTCCAATGATTCTTTTGAAATGGTACTTCATTGATTTCACTCCTGCTTCCCAGAGGCCGCCAAAGTGAGGAGAGCCAGGAGGGATGAAGTGCCATCTTGTGCCAATAGATACAAAATGGTCTTGAACATCGTTATTTTTAAGTTTTGCTTTGATTTCCCGTTGGAGTATTTTATTTGCCCCAACAAAGTTAGTTACATTGTCGCTGTACAAGTGTTCACAGGGACCTCTTCTGGAAATGAATCGACGAAAAGCGGCTAGAAATGCGTCGGCTGACATATCACTAACTACTTCCAGGAAGACCGCTTTAGTTGCGAAACTCACAAATATTGCAATGTAACCTTTGTACGCTCTATGGCCTCGTCCTTTCGTGGTTTTAATTTGTAGAGGGCCAGCATAGTTCACGCCGGTATGAGCAAATGGTGGCGAAGGTGTAACTCTGGCCCTTGGTAGTCCTCCCATTAGTTGTTCAGCTGCTTGAGCTTTAAGCCTAATGCACTTAACACACCTGCCAATGACATGCTTTATTGCTTTTTTGCCACTAGTGATCCAATATTTGTTTCTGATGTAGGTTAACGTTAGCTGATTTCCTCCATGCAGTACCTTTAGATGTGAGTCGAGAATGAAGAGTGTACTTAAATGGCTTTTATGATGCAGGATAGCAGGATGTTGGGCATCATATAGTAGCTGCGATTTCTGCAGCCTTCCCCCCACTCGAAGAATCCCTTCAGCATCCAGAAATGGGTTGAGACTGAGGATCTTACTGCTTTTGGCATGGCACACTGCATTTTTCTCTGGAGTATCTTCATCTCATCCCCAAAGTACATTTGTTGTTCATTTTTAATGATCTGGTCCATAGAGTCCCTTAATTCTTCCACACTCAGCATTCCCGTTTGTTTGGTTTTGTTTCTGCAGTTGTTTAGGAATCTCCCACAGTAATATATTACTCTAAGTAACCTGTTTAAGGTAGAAAATCTCCTGATTATATTTTCTTTAAGTTTGTTTTGTTGCGTCATGACTGCGTGCCAACAATTTTTTCTTTCTTCCTCTGTGGCTGCATTTTCTTCTGGTATTGTTAAATCGTATACTGTCGTTGATTGTAACCATGACGGACCGTGCCACCAAATGGGGTGATCCTTTAATTTTGAGGGTTCTAGACCTCGTGAAAGAACATCCGCTGGGTTGTCGTCTGTCTTCACGTGGCGCCAATGACGGCCTGGTAGGTGTGTATTTATTTCAGACACTCTGTTGGCCACAAAGGTTTTCCATCTGGTCGTATCTCCTCTGATCCATGACAAAGCTATCATGGAGTCTGTCCAAGCGTACTTCGTGGATTGTGAACGGGATAGAGCAGCAACAGTCCTTTTCATGAGCCTGGATAACAGAAGTGCAGCGCATAGCTCTAGCCTGGGAAGTGTTGTTTTTTGTCTAACTGGTGCCACTTTAGATTTGGCCGTTAACAAAGTGATAATACTTTCTTCTGCGTTCATTACTTTGACATAAATAACAGCACCATAGGCTTTTTCTGAAGCATCGCAGAATCCGTGAAATTCAATTTGGCTATGTTGATTTTGTTTGGTCCATCTCGGTATTGTGAGGTAATCAATATTTTTTAAATCCAATTGAAACGCTTTCCATATGTGTTTTATCGTATCTGTAACTTCTTCTTCCCAACTTAACCCCTGAAGCCATAATTCCTGGATAAGCAGTTTTGCTTTGATAACCACTGGGGCTAACCATCCTAATGAGTTAAATAATTTGGCTACTTCGGATAAAATTAATCTTTTCGTTATTGTCTGATTCATAGTAATGTCTGTTTTGAACCTAAACGTGTCATCCTGGATCGACCAGTGAACTCCCAGGGCTTTTCTAGTGCCATCTTCGCTTATCTCAAGAGTCGAATGGTCTCTCATCCTTTGTTCCAAATCCTGTGATAGTTCCACCTTATTGCTGGCCCATTTTCGCAAGGTGAATCCTCCAGTTTTGAACATTTCAATTAATTCGGATTGGAGCATCGCAGCTTCTTTAATTGTGTCAGCTCTTGTCAGCAGATCATCTACATAAAAATCTTGCATTGTGGTTTGTGCTGCTATAGGGAACTTGTGTTTTTCATCCCTTGCTAGTTGCTGGGTTGTTCTTATAGCAAGATAAGGTGCTGCTGCTGTCCCATAAGTCACTGTTGTAAGATTGTATTCTTGCATGGATGATGTGGCATCGAATCTCCATAGAATTGTTTGAAATCCTTGGTCCTTTGGATGAATTTTAATTTGTCGATACATTTTCTCGACATCTGCCGTCATGGCGATTTTGTATGTTCTCCACCGTAACAGTATATCTGATAAATCCTGTTGGAGTTTGGATTCAGTGTGCATAGTGTCATTTAGGCTCAGACCGGATGATGTTTTACTTGATGCGCCGAATACCACTCTTAATTTATGTATAATAGCAGAAATACATAATTTCTGCAGGTGCAAAAACGGCCTAAAAGAAGAATTGCTTTCGATTATGTCACAGGGTACCCTCCTGCGATCATGATTTCTGGGCCTCTACCCTCATCAGGCAGGCTTGTTCCATTTTTGTTTCTTATTGTGTTTACTGAATAATGATCTTCGCAGAACTGCTCGTCTTCTGACATTTTCCTTGTTTGTGGTACCTCTTCTAATTCCCAAAATTTGGTCAATTGTTGGTCTTCCTCGACACACGTTATCATACTAATTACGTGAACTCTCTTTTTGTTGTTAACCACTATGTTGCCTGATAGGATCCATCCAATTTCCGTATACTGCCCAAGCAGTCCCTCATTGGTTTTCTAAGCCCGTCTAGTATGATCGAACCGTATTCTTTTGCACCTAGTATCATGTCGATCGGTCCTGGCTTGTGGAAAGTGGGATCAGCAAGTATATCATTGTTCCATATTTCTACATTCACATCGATTTGGTTGGCAGGCAGGGCTTGAGTTAACCTTGGAAGTACTAAGCATTGTACTCCAAGTTTAAATTCAATGGGGAAGAGAGGTATTACTAATATGTCTATCTTCCATTTGGCAGTTTGTGGATCACCCGCTCCTAGACCTGCCACTTCTGCTCGTACTGGCGTGCGAGGTAGTCCGAGGAGGCTAACCGCTTCTTCTGTTATAAGTGATGACTGTGAGCCCTGATCAACTAGTACTCGAAGAAATTCTGTGGAGTTGTTCGAAGTTTGAGCTGTTATTATTGCTGTTGCTAGGAATACTGCTTCATTCTCTCGTCCTATATAGCGTCTTGTGTGAGGCTGATGGTTGCCAGAATACTGGTTGCTGTGGTATGATTTTCTTGTTGCTTGTTGAGATCTTACTGACTGCCCTGAATCCTGATCCTGGTATTTTTGATAGTGCCTCGCGTCTTGAGTTTTTGGTGGTTTATCAGCTGTATGTAACATGGTATGGTGGGCCTGGTTGCAGATGTGACATCGGATTATTGAATTACACTTGATTTTAAAGTCGTGATTTAGGCAATTATAACATAGTTTTTGTCTTTAATTGCTTTCCACCTATTTACAGGAGTCAAGGCTTAAAATTTCGATCAATGGTGTATAGCATGAGAAGTTCCGCAGTACTTGCAGGAGTTTTCCGTAATGGCTCTCTCTTATGTGACGTCAATTGAAATCTTCCTCCTAGCTCGGGAGAATGTTTCCAATGACTGAAATCTTGCTTGTAGGAATTTCATTAAATCATCCAGATTTTGGATCTTGTGAGGATCGCTCAGTGACTGTTCGTATATTTTGTTAGTTTCAAAATCCCATTTCCTGAATATTATACGACAGATTAATGGACTCCAAGAGGTAGTGTCTATATTCAGGTTTTTTAGTGCCTCCAAACACTCGATGACTGTGTCGTGCAGTTGCTTTAGTTTGTAGGCGGATTCATATTGTATCACCGCAGCATCGAGGATTTTGTCAATTAGTTTTGACACTATTAGTCTTATCATTATTGTATCGATTACTAAGGACATTCCAGCTTGTTTGATAATTTCCGCTGGTTATCTGAAGGTGTTGAATTAATCTACCCGCTTCTCCTTGGACGTGTGTTTTTACGTATTGCATTTTTTCAATATCAGTGATTATCTTGTTTTCATGCACAACTTTGGTAAAGATATCTCGAAATGTGGCCCATTCATTATATCGTCCGTCAAATACTGGCAGCTTGATCTGTGGCAGGTTGTTATTGCAAGCTCTCATTGTCACCACTGGCGTAGTTGGCTGCTCTTTCGTCTCTAATTGTTCCAGGATATTTTCATATTGTCGTTCAAGGTCTTCGTATACTTCTCGAATTGAATTGGCTTGATCTTGTACTTCAAGCTCCACATAGATTTCAGCAATTGTCTCCCATTGTTTCTTGATTTTGTGCGCCAATAATTGGCACCGGGAATATGCTATGCCAGTTTCTAGTTCAAGAGTGATTTGATCTAGCGCCTGATTCATCCGCTTTATCCTTACTTGTTCTTCTTTCTAACGGTTTGCCTCTAACTGCAACGTTAACTGGTTTGACGCTGATTGTATTTTCTGGCGTCCTTCCTGGATGAGTTTCATCGTGTCTTCAAAATACTTGTTTAGTTGGCCATAGTAATTTTCCTTGTAATACACGTGATTCGGGCAGTTCATGCCTTCTATCTTTGCGTGATTGTCCTCAATAGTATTCCAGAGTGATTCTACTGCGGCCTGTTTGTCATTGTAGTATTTTTCGGTTTTTCTGGCTGTAGAGTCTTTTTTTATATTTGTAAAATATCGTAGGATTTCCTTGCCTAGTTGTTCCTGAGATTTAGCAATCTCGTTTACTTATTACATTTTGTGGCGTTAGATTTGACCTGTACTGGTGTTTGTCAATTTTTTTTTACTCTTCTCCAAATAGTTCCTTAAATCTGGCTTATAAGTCGGTAGTGTTCTTCTCAATAGCGGACGTCGTCGATACTCTTAATTTGTATGTTCTCGATTCAATGTTAGTTTTCAGCTGTGTCTTTGGTTTCAGTCTGGATGATGTATCGGGAAATTCAAAGGTTTCTTTCTCAATGGTTGGTGTCACTGGTAGACCTGATTCGTGTGTTTGGATTTGTATTTCTTCATTTGTGGTATTTTTAAGTAATTTTAATACCTCCTGCTTGGCTGTTTGTCTTTTTGCTTGTCTTTGATTGCGGTTTAATTTTCTTCTTGCGATGAACTTGATTGTGTGTGTTTTGGATGTTTTGTAATCGTGCGAAGTGTGCTTATAACGTTTTTGGCAGAATTAATATCCAAACCCGCCAGCGGTTAACTGGCACAGGTTAGTATATTCAATCCCTGCAGTATTTTTCTCGCCAGCGTTAACTGGACAACTAGAAAAATACTCGCCTTTTTGTTCTTGTGGCGGAATAAATACGCAAACCCGCCAGCGGTTAACTGGCACAGGTTAGTATATTCAATCCCTGCAGTATTTTTCTCGCCAGCGTTAACTGGACAACTAGAAAAAATACTCGCCTTTTTGTTCTTGTGGCGGAATAAATACGCAAACCCGCCAGCGGTTAACTGGCACAGGTTAGTATATTCAATCCCTGCAGTATTTTTCTCGCCAGGGTTAACTGGACAACTAGAAAAACACTCGCCTTTTTGACTTTTTTGTGTAGATGTAGTCGTGTAGATGTTTGGTTAATTGTTTTTTGGCAAGTTCTTTCTTCGTTCCACGCCTCTAGGGTGCTTCTTCACGTTATGTTACTCAATTCGCACAACGACACCAGTAAATTTGTGGACACTGTGTAATGATATCTTCCTTGATTCTTGTGGGCTGTTGTTTTTTTTTCAAAATCCAAATCCAAACTTACGTCAAATTTTCTTTTGCTCGAAGGACCACAAATGACCGTACCACTTAGTCAAGTAGCTACGGTGTGTACCCTTTAGTCAAGGGTTGATTGAGGTGTGTATCTGTCAAAGAATGTGCGGGCTAACTGCAGTAATGATAACACCCTGTATAAGGTGTGGAAGTATTGGTCAACCAACGTGCGGGTTGATCACAGCAATGATAACACCCTGTATGTGCCGTTGGGATATTACCCCTGTATGGAATAATTATAAATACCACCCTTGTGGTATAGTGAAGCACAATGGTTAGTTTGATACTTAATTTATTCAGTCAAATCGTCCTATATTTATATATATCTAGAAACCTCTAAGGTATGCAGTTTGTTTCTTATATTTAAACAATATATTAAACAATGTATTGATGACTCTGCAAAATAGAATTACGTCTGGTTTGTTGTTGTTCTGGTGACCTGCTTCGGGCGTTCTGATTTTATTGTAATTGCGTGTTACAGGGTGTTCCAAATGAGATGTCTACGATAGCTAGACAAAACTAAGAATACGAAAATCTTTGTTCATTATCTTGATTCTTAGTCCTTCACGGAAAAGAACAGTTTTGCTGACGTTTCGCCAAAATTACATTTGGTATCGACGGAGCATTGAACAGGGTTGCTATGAACGAGGAAGAATCACCAGTAATCGCAAATTTATTTATGATATATTTCGAGAAAGAAGCTTTTGACAAAGCAAGTTTGAAGCTCAAATTATGAATTCCATATGTGGATGACATATATATTATACGGCAGGATGGCCATACAGAGCTCGAAAAATTTCTGACTCACGTAAATTCAATGCATCCCAGAATTTAATTTACTCTAGAGTTAGAAAAAAAAACTTCCATTTTTACATGTTCTGGTCACAAAATTGCATAACGGACACCTCGAATACCCCGTGTATAGATCTCATCATCAACCAGTGCAAATTCCAACTGTGGCCAATACCCTAATATCTAGATCCTGGCGATAACTGAAATATAGACGAGGCAAAACGAACTTAATAAAATATCTAGTACTTTAAAGGAAAATGGCTAGAAACTTTTCCACACGATTTATCCACACCAAAAAAAATCGTGCGGAAAAGTAACTTTTCAGGACTACTAGGACTGAAAAGTAACTTTTCCGCGCGATTTGTTAAATTAATGAATATCTTATCTCAAATACTCAATAAGGTGAAAAACTTGCAAAGTACATTTTTTTTTTGTAATTACAGTATATTACCATTGAACTCAAATCTAATTGACGTTTATCTGCGGACTATATCGGTCGGAGGAAAACTTTTGTACCTAACACATGCGGAAAGTGTCTTTTCCGCCCTTGCCTGCTTGACTGAACTCTCACTTTCCGCAATTGTTAGGTAAATAACTATTTTGCGATTGAAAAGTTTTTCATATTTCTCTAAAATATTCAGTAACAAAGCAAAAATTAAATCATATGTGATAACGAAATTTTGCTAAATTTTCAATCTATCTGTAGAAACCCAAAATACGTTCATAAACTAAAATGTCAATGAAAGGGACATTAAATCCTCAGTTCCTTCTGTAATTTTACCACAATTGTATAACAAAGTATTTATTTCAAATGCCTGAAATATAACAACAAAATCTTTGATCTTATGGTTCTGTTCTTCTTATTTTGTTTACGAGAATAATAAGGGATGTTGCCTAATTTTAGTAAAAAATATGAGGACATTCGGAATATATAATAATTTAGTTATTGTCGTAAACAATAGAAATGATAATAAAATATTTTCTAGTGCACTTTAACAAAGACAAATCTGTTAAAAAAATAAAACTTTCGCTCTTTTTTTTCGAAATAATACAAATTATATTATTTTAGGTATTTGCTTTCGGGATCCAAATGGTTTATTTATATTATCAGGTAGCCGTTGAAATTGCGAAACAATGCATAGCTCATGTGTCATACAAAACTTATAAAACATAATATCTAAAAAAAACTATTATAGGAGAAAAATAAGCAGTCTGTATATATGTATATAATTATCTGGAAGTAACTTTACAAAAATTTACTATTTACATACTGTAAAATAATAAATTATATCCTTTATTCTCCATAAAAAGATTTTTACCCATAAAAGGAATTTTACAATTTTACCGGATATTTAAACATTTTATTAGGCTGCCATTTTGTCTTACCGTATTCGCACTACAAATTCGCCAGTTTAAATTTGTTTAAAACTTGATTTTTGTGCAAAATTTTATGTCAATAAGTAGTTTTTTGGTACTGAACTTTTAAACATTTGATTAGACTGCCATATTAGATTGACACAACAGTTTACCAATTTACTTCTATATCACAGTTTATTTTTGCGCAAATTTTGAAGTCCATTTATTAAGTAATGCTAAGTTTTGTTCATTTACTTATTCTAGTTAATAAAACTTTTATTAAGTTTATGTCTAAGAAGGTAAATAGGGTATTATCTGTAATAACTATTAGTTTATTAATATTTATTTTTTAAAACTACACAATTTGAAAGCTCGGAAATGGTATATCTGATAAAACGCGTTTTCTAAAGCATCATAATTTATAAAACGCGTTTTCTAAAGCATCATAGTTTAAGATTGCCCTGTAGATAAACGAAAAAGTATAAAAAATATTTTTTTTACTTTTTCGAATATGAAGAATAGAAGCTAAACATTTCCGGATTAGGTCACCAAATTTTCAGCGAGTCAAGCAGTCCGCCGAGGGTTGAATACTGATTAATTCAATTTCGCCCCTTGAAAAGATGTTTAGTTAAACGAATTAAGCAAACAGGTCTGGCCTCTCCCATTTTTAATAATTCATCATTATCGTCCGCAAAAGTTGCTCCGAGGGTTGGTTCTTCTTATTAAAGTAAAAAGCGACCGGTCCGGATTCTGCGAGAGCGTTTTTAACTCGGGGATTATTATTAATGACATTTTAATTAATTAGTTCCTATGAACGTCCCTTACTCTAGGGATGTGGTAAATTTTGGATAATTGAATGCCCTCTAGCGTACTTTAGAATATCTATTAAAAAAAACAGTCAACTAAGAGATTGTTTACTCGAAAAAACTTGAATAACAGGGTGATATGAGTGTAAATGCTTTAGGGAAATGTTCCTAATTCTTTTTTTTTACAAAGGAAGGGTCTTATAAGCAACAAATGGTTTAGTGAGTTTTGAAGATGTAGTCTGTCAGATTTAAGAACATAAAAATAAAAAATGGGTAAGTCGCCTTAGTCTGCAACTTCCCTTTGCTTTAATATAAAAAATCAGTACATTTAGCTTTACCTGGAATTTCACTACTTACCGATAACATGTTTTTATGTGCATATTATTATTTGGTAATAACTATTGAACAAAACTAGCCGCCACTTGATTGAAATCTGTTTTAACTAAGTAAACAAAAACACATTTTTTTACAAAAAAACGCATGTTTCATGGATTTAAGATCTAGCATCTGATGAAGCCACAGTGTTAGCAAAACAATGTTCACTTGTTTATTTGTAAAATAAATTAATTAAAAATTTATATATAAAATATTTTTGTTTACTTAGTATTTCGTAATCCTCCATAAACTGTTTTTATTTCAATTTTTTTGGTTAATATGGATTGATATGGCATCTGTGTGTAGTAGAGTTCTGTACAAGAAGTTGTAAGTAAATGCAAACTTGCCAATCTTTTATTTGTTTTAATATTGTTAATATTATTATTTATAACTTTATTTACATAGTCTTTAAAAAATTAAATATATAATATATTATTTTCATCCATAAGAAGTAGGTTTCATTCCAGGAAATGGAATTTGCCGGCCGCTATTTTATTTTGCAACATAGGATTTGAACTAAAATTTTAGCAGGTTTTTCCCGTTTCATATTTGATTGTAGTACAAAATTTGAGGTCTATTAGATAAGTAGTTTCTCATTAATGATTTTTTAATATTTTGTAATGCTGCCATTTTGTTCCAAAATATTGTATTTTTGCCAAAAGGTTCTATTCCAACCCCCTTGATTTTTGACCAAAATTTGAAGTCTATAGGGTAAGTAGTTTTTGAGTTATGCCACGCAAAGACAGAACAACAGACAGTCAGGGATCCAGAGACCCCAAAACGCAAAAATCTTAGAGGGTGTTTTTTCCCGATTACAATACTTAACAAAGTAAAAATCGGGAAAAAAAAACGCTTAATTTTGTCCTTTACATAATAAGTCAGAGACCATGATTAATGATGATCAAATAATCAATAATATTAGGACCGATAATATTCCTCTCCCTAATACAAATTCAGAATTTAGACCTACATTCGTTTCAAACAAATCATTATTTTTATTTAACTAAAAAATAACTCATGCTAAAAATAAGTTCACTAAAATTGTCTAAAGATAAAATAATTTAATTGTCAAATTAATAAAACAATACATCTCCATAATTTAAAATCATTGTCATATTATAATTACTATTTCCTTAATAACTTCTAAAATTTCTCAAGAATAAAAATCTTCAGTTGGTATCCTTTAATAAGTATTTAAAAGTGATCCACATCATATGACAATCTATAGACTAATATCCTTAAATGGTAATATGGATAAAATATGTAAAAAAACATAAAAGAACATTTAATTTTGTTTCCAGAAACACCTTGTTTAGTTTTCGAAATGGAAAAATCACAGAGGATGATGTATTTTTATTTATAATATTCAACTGTCTATATGGAGTTAGGGAAAGCTTTTGACATCTTTTGTCATAATTTACTTCTAATAAAGTTCCATAATGTTGTAGATTAAATATAAGAATTATTTGAATAGTCGAATACAAAAAACACAATGTACTAAATGTGTGAGTACAGGAAATATATAGTAACTACATGTATTTCGCAAAGGACAGTACCATGACAAGTTCGGTTCTTGGTTCATATAACTTTCAAAGGTCCGGTAAACTGTTGAGTCGACGACCCTGCAATAATGTTTGCTGCAGATAATTGGAGAGACGTATCTGCTGACAGGGCCGTTTTTAGGGGTGTGCACGGTGTGCCGGCACAAAGGCGGCCAAATTATTGGGGCGGCCGCAGGCCGCCCGCCAAAAACACAAAATTAGCCATTTGATTACAAAAATATACCTATATTTTTGTTTTCAAAATAAAAAAAAATTAAATTACATTTTGTTAGGCTTTTAAGATAAAACCGGTCATTTCTTTTTTTGCTGTGCATGAGTTGCCGAAATTACAATAGAACTATTTATAGCAGCGTTCCTTGGAAAAGCAATAAAAATGATAGATAAGGGCGGCCGCCTTTCAATGCAAAAATGTTTGTTTATACTTCATAATTGGTATGTGTACAGTATATAGTTTTATATAGCTCTATATACTGTAGAATGGGGCAGTGTATGTGTACAGTATATAGTTTTATATAGCTCTATATACTGTAGAATGGGGCAGTTTTTAAATGTTTTGTTTTTCTTTTTAGTATTCGATTAACTAGCGAGAGTTTAACAGTGTTTGTTGTTTAGTTATTTTTTTCTACATTTTGCAAAAGTGAAATTTCAAAAGAAACAAATTTTCGTAATTTAAAAAGGTAAGTTCTTCGGATAGATATTACTTTACTTAATATTACCATCCAAATCCGCATCTTACGTTTTGGATTTAATATTAAACATGTGAAAAAAAATTTTTTTTAGCTTGAGATCAAAAAGTGGTTTATTGTTAATTTTATGTCTAGATTAATTTTCTATATTTCAAGTTTTAAAAAATGTATAAAGTAGTTTTACTAATTTACCTATCTAATAAAAATATAATAATTATATCATTTTAAAAACAAAATCTGATGCTAGATTACAATTTTACTTATTATTTATAAAAAATTCCATTTGGTGCGAACTTAATTGGGGATACTATAAAATTATATCTTCGCAGATTCAGAACTATTACATAAACTAAATTTTCTAACTTTAATTACCTTTCAATTTTATTTCCAGATGTCCGATAGAAAAACAAAATGTTTATCTGGAGCTCAATATAAAAAAAGAAAATTAGAAAAGGAAGAAAACAAAAAAAAATTAAGTGGATCTTTGCAAAAATATTTAGTTCCATCAACATCGTCACAGGGTACAGATACAATTGAGGATGAAAATGTAAAGGATGCACATAAAGTAAGCGACCCTGAAGAAAAAAAACACCCTGAATCAAATACAGAAATAGATAATGAAGAAAAGATGCTCTTAACCGATGATAATCCTAACTTAAACGAAGTTATCCCTGAAACTAATGATGATTTTGATGTCAGCGACCCATTCACCTGGTCGGATATTTTACAAAATCAAGTTATTGAGCAAATAGTACAAAACGATTTTCAGCATATAGAAAAAAAAATTCCTTCTGATGAATCGGGAAGGAAATTTTCTTCAACTCAATATTTTCGAATTTTGCCAAATGGTGAAAAAATTAAAAGAGCTTGGTTGGTATACTCTTGTAGAGCAAATAGCATTTTTTGTCTTTGTTGTAAAATATTTTGTAAGGAAGTGTTTAAGTTAAATAGCAAAATGGGGTATTCTGATTGGCGACATCTTTCACATATTTTATCCAAGCATGAATCTTCTGTACATCACTTGCAAGCTAATCAAAAATGGGTTGAGTTAAAAATGTTATTAAATAAAAAATTAACTGTTGACAAAGAACGGCAAAATTATTTTGAACTTGAAAGGGAACGCTGGCGCTCTATCTTAAAAAGAGTTATTGCAATTATTCAATTTTTAGCTGGACAATCATTGGCATTTCGTGGAAAAAGTTCCGTCTTATACGAACAAAATAATGGCAATTTTTTAAAAGCTGTTGAAATGGTGGCAAAATTTGACCCAGTGTTATCCGATCATCAAAAAAAAATTACAAAGACCCAAGAATCAAAAAGTAAAATAACTCACTATTTGTTAATTCATTTTCAAAACGAAATAATTACTTTGCTAGCAAAAAATATTTGCCATCATTTTACGACACTCTTAAAAAAATCCAAATATTTTTCCATAATTTTAGATTCTACTCCAGATGCAAGTCATACAGAGCAAATTACATTTGTAGTCAGATATGTAGACTGTAACGAAGAAAATGTTGTCATAAAAGAGTGTTTTTTGGGTTTTTTTCCTATTTTATATACAACTGGGGAAGGAATTTTTAACCTATTGGTTAATGATATTTTGCCTAAGTTTGAATTAGATATTAGGGATATAAGAGGTCAGGGCTATGATAATGGGGCCAATATGTCCGGAAAACATACCGGACTTCAACAAAGGGTAAAAAATGTTAATTCCAGGGCTATATTTGTTCCTTGCACCGCTCACACACTAAATCTAGTAATAAACGATTCCGCTAAAATCTCCCACGAAACAATAAATTTTTTTAACATCGTGCAGGAACTGTATGTATTCTTTTCTTCTTCTTCTTAATTTAAATCTTACATCGGTAAGTGACACCCGATGGGAAAGCAGAGTTAAAGCTCTTAGACCACTTCGGAATCAACTAGGAAATATTTGTAAAGCTTTGGTTGAGCTTTCAGAAGATGTTACAAGAGACTCAAAAACAAAACTAAGTGCCAATTCATTATTAGAAAAAATAAAATCATTTACTTTTATCTGTAGCTTAGTCATATGGTACGAGTTATTAGTTAAAATTGACGTAGTCAGTAAATTATTGCAAAAAATTAATATTGATCTGACTCAGTGTGTCACATCATTAAAACATGTACTTAACTTTATTAACGAAATGCGATCGGACCAAAGTTTTAACACTTACATAGAAATTTCATCCAATTTAGCAAATGAAATTGATGTGGAACCAGATTTTCCAGAAGTTCGTATAAGGCGGAAAAAATCCCAATTTAGTTATGAAAGTACAGACAATGTATTAACTAACGAACGAGAGAAATTTAAAATAAATTTTTATTATACTGTTATTGACCGAGCTAGAATATCAGTAGAAGAAATGTTTAATTCTCTTTCGTATTGCAGTAATATTTTTAACTTTTTAGCACGGTTTCATGATGTGACATCGGATGATTTAAAACAAAAATGCGTTGAACTTGAAATCGCATTAACCGAAGACGAATCGAGGGATATAAGTGGCGTAGAACTATTTGAAGAAATTGTTACATTTAAATCTCTAACAGATCAAATCAAACCTATTGAGATTCTAAAATTTATTTATAGTAATAATTTGGTCTCATCTTTTCCTAATTTATGTATAAGCTTGAGAATTTTTTTAACAATACCAGTAACGGTTGCATCTGGTGAACGGTCATTCTCAAAATTAAAAATAATAAAAAACTATTTAAGATCTTCTATGTCACAGGAAAGGCTTACAAATTTAGGTATAATTGCCATTGAAAATGAAATTTGTGAAAATTTAGACCATAATAAAATAATAGACGAGTTCGCAAGTACAAAAGCCAGAAAAATATTTTTGAAATGAAGAGGTTGTTTTTTTATTGGGACTTGCTTAGTTTTGTACTTAGATACAATATAAAAGATACCAATTTTTGTTTGTTTGGCTATTATATTATTTGATATTTAAATAATTAATAGTTTAAACATTTGTATTTTGTTTTATGTTGTTTATTGTTTCGTTTAATAGATTATTACCTTATGTTATGATACAATGTTACTTGTTAATGTATACGTAGGAACTTAAATATATTTTTTTGTTCAATAAATATTGTTTTTTTTTGTTATAAAAGGGCGGCCATTTTATTTCTGCACAAAGGCGGCCGAGGGGCTAGGAACGGCCCTGTCTGCTGAAGCAGAGACTGGCCTGTCAGTTGCGCATTAATGGTCGAGTGTGGATAAATTAACTTTAAACGAGAAAAAACTACCTTTATAAACTGTAAAGGTTAGCAAACAAATACCACGCATGGTGAGAAATGCATGCCTTACCTTGCGGAAATATTCGCACGCTTGTCTGTACTTCAAAGGGAAATATAGTTGTACGCTGTCATTTGTATACAAATGCATGCGCACCAAACGCATATGTTCGCTAAATGTAGACGTCAAAACAAAGACTCAAACAAAGGCACTCGTTTAACCGTATTTGTGCCATGCTATTCGTTTACTTGTATCCGCTAAGTGAGTACGCAGTTTAAAAATAACTTAAAAAATATACTATTCCCCATGCCCTACGTACATAGATAACACTACGTGCGAATGTCGAATAATATTTATATATATGCTGGAATGAACATATTTTAGAAACACCGAAAACAGCTTCTTCTTTTTAAATGCAAAAATATTGCGTAGGCGACAGTCATCAAATATCCCTGTTTCTAACGAACTCGTGCAGGCCTGGACAGTTTCGGATGTTACGTAAACAAAATAATTGCTTGAATCCTATAACTCGACTCCCTTCGGTCTTTCCTTGCAAGATAAGGCGTTAAAACGAATAGCGCTCTCCTCTGATTATGTATCCCAAATAGCCAATCTTACGCCTCTTCACCGTCCCATAAAATTCTCTGTCCGCAAGTCCACCACTCTGAAGTACCCGTTCGTTTCTGACAAAATATGTCCATGAAATTTTAAGCATTCTACGTAAAATCCACATCTCAAAAGCTTCCAGTTTATTGATAGATTTTGCTCTTAGGGTCCATGCTTCCATTCTATGTAATCTATATGGTTTTTTCCATTTAAAGTTTAGACTGCGGTTCGTGAGGAATCTTTTGAGACCGACAAAAGTAGTTCTGACCTGTTCTATTCGACATTTTATTTCAATTTCTCGATTACACTTTTCAATTCGGAATCGCAAATATGTGAATTTCTTTACTCGTTCGATTTCTTTCCCGTTAAGGAAGTGATTCCTGCTGATATTCATAGTTTTCTTTATGTTTATTGGAAAGGAAAGCCTTACATACAAAAAAAAATAAAGGAATGAGTAATTTTTGAGAAAGCCTACTATGATAGGCGAAACGCCAAGTTAATTCCATTGTTTGATTTTGCAAATAAACCTATACCCAAGAAAGAAGTTCAATCAATATATATCGGGTTTAACAAACAAACTAAATAATATATATATATATATATATATATATATATATATATATATATATATATATATATATATATATATATATATATATATATATATATATATATATATATATATATATATATATATATATAAATGGGGTGACTAGATATTGTCAGTTTTATTAAATTTGAAGTGTTATAGGTATTTTGACCCAATATTATGATAAAATAAATATTTTAGTTTTGAAAAAAGTTATTTTTTCTTAATTGCATTAAATCGACTCGTTTTCGAGATATCTGCATTTTTATATTTCATTCAAAGAATCAATTTTATTGCCTCCCCGGTCGACAAAAGGCAATTGAAAAAGCCCCAAAATTTAAATTACGTCACCCGACCAAAAACCGGACGTGACGTCATTACGTATACGCGAAATCTGGCAACGGTGCAACATTCAACAACGACAACAACAGATTTCATCCGTCAAGCCGTCAGCCAGACGACATTTGTCTTTTTTGTGGTTAATGGACGACATTGAGAGCGTTTTGTTAGTCTCGAGTTTATTTTGTGCAGTATTACAACCTTTTTTTTTTAAATAAACATAAAAATTAAACGACAAAATCACACAAAATTAGAACAAACAAAACTGCCAATACTGCCATCAAACTTGACAGCTGATATTGCATTTTTGCCGATCGTTGACGACGTTGCCGTACTGATGCGATGTGACGTCAAACCGTGGAGGGCCCCAAATGCTGTCGTTTGAAACGATCCGTTTGCGCGCGAAATTTTACAAAATAAGAACTGATTTTTAAGGCGTTATATTTTAGATATTTACTTTTTATATGTAAGAGAATACATTAATGTAATAAAAAAAGATATGCAATGTCCGTTTATTGCCTAGCAACGAAAGAGTTTGTATCAATATTACTTAAGAAAAAGTTTAAATGTCGACCGTTACTCCTTACTTATCTGTTTAATGTGTGTAAAATATGATTTCAATTGAAAATGCGGAGACATAATGAGTCTAATAATAATATAAGATATAGGCTTTGTATTACGCTCAAAATAATAGTTGTCATGCTACTGTCAGAAGATATGCAGAACTATAGCCAAATAGAAGAATTGGGGAAAACAGGTTCGTTTCAATGCAATAATCATTATGGACGACCGAAAGCTATATCATTAGATTGAGAGGATTATATTTTAGTGCGGGTTGCGGAAAATCCACAGTTACGTACTCGACGTTTGAAATTAGCTGCTGGGGTAAGCAAGTCCTCAGTGTCAAGAATTCTCCATAAAGAAAACTTTCATTCCTACAATTTTACGCATGTCCAACATTTATTGCGAAATGACTTGCCAGCTAAAGTAGAATTATGTCATTTTCTACTTAGAAAACAAAATCACACTTTTGTAAAAAATATGAGTTACTGACGAAGACGTAGGGTTTTTAACGGGAGAAATAGTCATTCCTAGGCCGCTGCTAATACAGATTTATTAAAAGACAGACATTTCCAAGATGGATTTTCAACCAACATTTGGTGTGGAATGATCGGGGACTATGTGCTCTGTCCATTTGAACTGCCAAGACTTAATGGAGAGCAATATCCGCAATTTTTAGAAAATGATCTAGATACTTATTTCGACGACGTTCCTTTAAATTTGGAACATAATGTGTAGTGTGCAGAACGTTGCAACATCCTATTTCCCACATGCAGTGCGGAATCACTTTAATGAATGTTTTCCACTTCGAAGGACGTAGACCTGACATTAATTATTTTATTTTTATCTGTGGAGCCACATGAAGTCCTTGGTATAGAAAGATGACATTTCATCACGGGACGAACTTTTAGAGAATATTCAAGATATCGCTGATGTTCTAACAAATAACCGAAACACTTTTTTAATGAAAAGTTGTATTTTAAAAAACCTTTACAAAAATGTATTGAAGTTAATGGTGGATATTTTCAATAGTTAATTAAGTAAAATCCATTGTTGTTCTGTATAGTCTTTATTAAACTACATGCGGTGTAACTAGCTCTCTCTAGGAATCGTCTTAAAAATAATCACATATTCAAAGTTTGCAGCTTCATAAACCTAATTCTACCATTTTGAACTTCATTACTTCATTGGCTTTAGAATTATTACTGAATTTTGAAAAATAGATTTTACATTTAACCTACTATATTTCATTAACCAATGACATTTTGCGAAGGCAAAATTGGTTCAGTCTTCTTACTTTGATTTATAGTTTATCTAGTTAAAATAAATTTTATATAGTTATATAGAAAGTCTGGTGATCTAGTTATTTTGAGCAATGGTAGGCTTTATATTATTCGTGAAATAAAAGTAAACAAAATTTGGTGGACTTTTTTTTGCTACCCCCTACACCTTGAGACATAAAAAGTAAAGTGTTTATATCTTTAAATAACTGAACTGAATGTTATTCAAAGGTCTATATACTTTATTGCTAGCTTTTTTAACGTTTATTAAACTTTAGTTCACGTTTTTTATACATACTCTCGTAAAATACATTTCCTCTAGAACAATAGACAATAATTCTTCAAACCACCCGAAAATCAGTAAAATTGCAATGGCCCCGATCCAAACAATTAACCAAGTCGTAAACAGTTTAAACATCGGCGAGAAACGAGCCAATATGTTTCGAGGGGCCGACGGGTGACCCCTTTTAGCCCTCTCGGTCCCTTTTATCGCTACGGATCCCAGGGGAGCGCACAAACCTCGCTTTGTAAGGTTTGAGTGTCACATAAAGTTCTTGCAGTTGTGTGGAGGCCATCAGGGTTTTATTGGCGGTGCCGATTTGGGTGTTCGATGAGATATGTATTTGGAGAAAAATAGTTTTGAATGGAATAGTTTTTTAATAACTTTGTTACTTTACTTATTTAAGGTGGGCAATAAAGAGGGAAGAAAATCTTACTATATCTATTTGAAAATTGGATATTTGGTATATGGTATACTGCCGCAAGACATACAAATCGGAAAATCTCGGATGCCTGCTCCACTGAATAAATCTTCGTAAAATCTAATAGATTATTTATTTATTAAAATTTTATTATTAAAATCATGTACATTTCGCACCAAAGTTGGATAGGAAGTAATAGGCAAATGCGTTTCTGTTTTCTAACGAATTTCATATAAGTGGTACGTTAGCGCAATTGGTTAGAGCAATGAGCTAAAGATCCAGAGGTGCGGGTTCAAGCCCCGCTGGACCATAACTTTTGTTGTTGATTAAATATTTCTAAAAAAAATATTTCACCGATTAAAAACAAACTGATAAAATACTTCTATTTAAAATTTGGCTTTTACGGGCATAACGTAAAAATTATAAACTTACTAATATGGACGGTACTTAATAGCGATGTCAGGACGCCGCGCCATAAGGTTAGAATATTTGGCAGAATCAACAATGGTTATGATACTGGTGGGTTCGAATCTGTAAAAGTTCTAACGAATTCCATATAATTGGTACGTTAGCGCAATTGGTTAGAGCAATGAGCTAAAGATCCAAAGGTGCGGGTTCAATCCCCGCTTGACCATAACTTTTGTTGTTGATTAAATATTTCTAAAAAAAATATTTCACCGATTAAAAACAAACTGATAAAATACTTCTATTTAAAATTTGGCTTTTACGGGCATAACGTAAAAATTATAAACTTACTAATATGGACGGTACTTAATAGCGATGTCAGGAACGCCGCGCCATAAGGTTAGAATATTTGGCAGAATCAGCAATGGTTATGATACTGGTGGGTTCGAATATGTAAAAGTTCTAACGAATTCCATATAAGTGGTACGTTAGCGCAATTGGTTAGAGCAATGAGCTAAAGATCCAGAGGTGCGGGTTCAATTCCCGCTCGACCTTAACTTTTGTTGTTGATTAAATATTTCTAAAAAAAATATTTCACCGGTTAAAAACAAACTGATAAAATACTTTTATTTAAAATTTGGCTTTTACGGGCATAACGTAAAAATTATAAACTTACTAATATGGACGGTACTTAATAGCGATGTCAGGAACGCCGCGCCATAAGGTTAGAATATTTGGCAGAATCAACAATGGTTATGATACTGGTGGGTTCGAATCTGTAAAAGTTCTAACGAATTCCATATAATTGGTACGTTAGCGCAATTGGTTAGAGCAATGAGCTAAAGATCCAGAGGTGCGGGTTCAATCCCCGCTTGACCATAACTTTTGTTGTTGATTAAATATTTCTAAAAAAAATATTTCACCGATTAAAAACAAACTGATAAAATACTTCTATTTAAAATTTGGCTTTTACGGGCATAACGTAAAAATTATAAACTTACTAATATGGACGGTACTTAATAGCGATGTCAGGACGCCGCGCCATAAGGTTAGAATATTTGGCAGAATCAACAATGGTTATGATGCTGGTGGGTTCGAATCTGTAAAAGTTCTAACGAATTCCATATAATTGGTACGTTAGCGCAATTGGTTAGAGCAATGAGCTAAAGATCCAGAGGTGCGGGTTCAATCCCCGCTTGACCATAACTTTTGTTGTTGATTAAATATTTCTAAAAAAAATATTTCACCGATTAAAAACAAACTGATAAAATACTTCTATTTAAAATTTGGCTTTTACGGGCATAACGTAAAAATTATAAACTTACTAATATGGACGGTACTTAATAGCGATGGCAGGAACGCCGCGCCATAAGGTTAGAATATTTGGCAGAATCAGCAATGGTTATGATACTGGTGGGTTCGAATATGTAAAAGTTCTAACGAATTCCATATAAGTGGTACGTTAGCGCAATTGGTTAGAGCAATGAGCTAAAGATCCAGAGGTGCGGGTTCAATTCCCGCTCGACCTTAACTTTTGTTGTTGATTAAATATTTCTAAAAAAAATATTTCACCGGTTAAAAACAAACTGATAAAATACTTTTATTTAAAATTTGGCTTTTACGGGCATAACGTAAAAATTATAAACTTACTAATATGGACGGTACTTAATAGCGATGTCAGGAACGCCGCGCCATAAGGTTAGAATATTTGGCAGAATCAACAATGGTTATGATACTGGTGGGTTCGAATCTGTAAAAGTTCTAACGAATTCCATATAATTGGTACGTTAGCGCAATTGGTTAGAGCAATGAGCTAAAGATCCAGAGGTGCGGGTTCAATCCCCGCTTGACCATAACTTTTGTTGTTGATTAAATATTTCTAAAAAAATATTTCACCGATTAAAAACAAACTGATAAAATACTTCTATTTAAAATTTGGCTTTTACGGGCATAACGTAAAAATTATAAACTTACTAATATGGACGGTACTTAATAGCGATGTCAGGAACGCCGCGCCATAAGGTTAGAATATTTGGCAGAATCAGCAATGGTTATGATACTGGTGGGTTCGAATATGTAAAAGTTCTAACGAATTCCATATAAGTGGTACGTTAGCGCAATTGGTTAGAGCAATGAGCTAAAGATCCAGAGGTGCGGGTTCAATTCCCGCTCGACCTTAACTTTTGTTGTTGATTAAATATTTCTAAAAAAAATATTTCACCGGTTAAAAACAAACTGATAAAATACTTTTATTTAAAATTTGGCTTTTACGGGCATAACGTAAAAATTATAAACTTACTAATATGGACGGTACTTAATAGCGATGTCAGGAACGCCGCGCCATAAGGTTAGAATATTTGGCAGAATCAGCAATGGTTATGATACTGGTGGGTTCGAATATGTAAAAGTTCTAACGAATTCCATATAAGTGGTACGTTAGCGCAATTGGTTAGAGCAATGAGCTAAAGATCCAGAGGTGCGGCTTCAATTCCCGCTCGACCATAACTTTTGTTGTTGATTAAATATTTCTAAAAAAAATATTTCACCGGTTAAAAACAAACTGATAAAATACTTTTATTTAAAATTTGGCTTTTACGGGCATAACGTAAAAATTATAAACTTACTAATATGGACGGTACTTAATAGCGATGTCAGGAACGCCGCGCCATAAGGTTAGAATATTTGGCAGAATCAGCAATGGTTATGATACTGGTGGGTTCGAATATGTAAAAGTTCTAACGAATTCCATATAATTGGTACGTTAGCGCAATTGGTTAGAGCAATGAGCTAAAGATCCAGAGGTGCGGGTTCAATCCCCGCTTGACCATAACTTTTGTTGTTGATTAAATATTTCTAAAAAAAATATTTCATCGGTTAAAAACAAACTGATAAAATACTTTTATTTAAAATTTGGCTTTTACGGGCATAACGTAAAAATTATAAACTTACTAATATGGACGGTACTTAATAGCGATGTCTGGAACGCCGCGCCATAAGGTTAGAATATTTGGCAGGATCAGCAATGGGAACGTCGACGAAAACTCCGACTCCGCGCCCTGTTATGTAAGCATGGGTCGCCAAAAAGAAGCAACTACGGTTTAATGTAAGGAGACATTATTCTTAGGCCTCTCTCTCTGGTCTTCGTGGTATGTCCAAACATAAAAATTGCACTCTATGTGTGTTACAGTGCGATGTTCTATATACTTTTTGGACATCTTGAAGATGATGCTTATCGTGTTTTGCAAGTGAAAAAATTCATTTTAAAGAAACTTTGTAGAGCCGGTAGCTGTTTCATTGTTTCTGGCCTCAGCATGCCGCGCTTTCATATTTCCACCCCCACTCTTTCTCTTAAAGATCATAATTTAATTTACTTGCAGATTAAATTATGTAGACTCTTTTGAAATATTCAAAAGCTCCCTCAGGAGTAAGCGTTAAATATGGACGTTTAACATTGCTATTCTTAGCAGTGGCTTTTATTAAAAAGTTATATCTCAGTGTATTTAAATAATTAATTCTTTGGTGGGCAACATATAATGTAAGAGTGCAGGGACTGTGGAGTACATGTAACACCAGCATTGAAAATATCATTCTCATCTTCGCCTGCATTTTTGAAAATTGCTGGATCGTTAATGTAGGTTAATGTAGATCCGGGCGTTCCGTAAGATTTCTGGCAACCATATTTTCTCCGGAAAAAAGTGTCCCGTCCAGTGAATGCATATAAGAAAAGAATATATTTTTTATCCTTTGGTAATGTTTTCTCCAAACTATTTTTGCAACACTTTTCTTTTAGCAGGTTTTTAAAAATAAAATTCTTGATCTATTGTCTGTTGGTAAGAGCACAGTCAATAAAATCAGAATATTTACATCTTCACAACAATATTTTCAAATCTGAAATAAATAGCTGTTTCAATCATTAATGGAAGGGGAATCAGTTTCTGATTGAAAAGAAAAAAAAATATTTTCCAAAGAGTATTTTGTAGAATGTCTATCAGTCTTCTCTGATTGGTGCTACTCGCTAAAAATTTCTTTTGACTCATTTTGAAGGGAAGGTTTTTATCGAATATTAAATCATCACATGCATTATTCTTTTTAGAACGGCGAGTTCTTTCTATCGATTTTATGCGGTCCTTTTTATAACCATCAAATACAACATAAACGTTATTCCATGATTATAATGTGAACATCTTAAGTAATATTCACAAATAGTCCCGAAATGTTCATCCATTTGCCACTGCTGTAACGCTGTAGTAATATCCCCGTATTATGTTACGTAGGAGGACTTTTGTATGTCGTTAACATTTGGGAATAGATCATATACCGCTAATTTTTGAAACTTTCTCATTTTGTAATCTTCAAAGACAGCAAGAGGATAATGAGCTTATTAAAAAGTCATATACATTTTCAGTTCTTCATCGGATTTTTAAAACTCGCAAGTATGCTGAAATAGCAGCAGTGGATCGATTGGAACGACCGTAACTAGTTACTTTGTCTGGGATGGACATAATTGCAATAAAATCAGGAAAGGGAAAATGTATGCAATATTCTTCCAGTTTTTACGTCAATATCATCCCTTTTTATACACGCATCAGTTGTGTCAGCGTATTGATAACTTTTTTGAAATTAGTGAATGAGATCCGTTTCATTTAAATTATAGGAATAATATTTTTAATCCCATTTGAAATATATCAGTCAAAACCAATGCTACCGTTTAAAATGAATTTTTAATAAAGTTATTCGTCAATTATTTAGACTAGAGTAGAGTGTTGGCCATCTAAAAGCCAAGAAAAAGGTGGCATCAAAACAATATTGTATTTGTAAGTTTTAATAATTGTCGATGTCCTTTGGACATAGTAACAAAAATGTTATAAATTTTTCGAATCATATTGGTTACATTTTTATTTTAGCATCGTTTATTTAAAAAAATTAGAAAAACAAATGAAATTTAGCAAAATTACATTTGTTTGTTCCGTGTTTGGCCAAACTAATTGGAACCCTGTACTTTGTGTCCTACCGAATGTAGGTAAAATTTGTTTAAAAATTATAAAGCTTAAAATACCTAGTCTTTTGATATAAGAAGTAATAATAGAATAATAAAATTATTGACTCTTTCGTTTTTTTTTTCGAGACCGAGAGTCTCAAAGCCTAGCCTTGGCTTCGCATATTAATTTTATCCATTTATAAGTCCGGGAATCGTAATGGCGATAGCCTCTACGTTCTTTAAAAAAATTTCGACTTGAGCATATCTCTATTAGCATAACCTTTTTGTCACGCATCTGTGTTATTTTGGATATTGGATAAGAACATTTTAAAATATCTAGATGAATTTATTTAATGTAGTATATGACAAAAATGTTTCATAAAAGGTAATTTTTACCGAAAACATCTGTATAAAAAGATGAATGTTCTTTTGTAATCAGAATTTGCCAATCAATCAAAATTACCTTTTTTTTCAAAGGTATAAACATACAACATGGATTTCATACCATTGGTGACCTTTCTGGGATACCTTATAAAGAGGACATAAATTCTTGTTAAAATGGGGTTTTAAAAATAGAAATTCGTAGTCCAGTTTCAAATAATTGCTGCAATAATTCTAGTTGAGGCTATAGTGAGAAACTCGTTTTGTAGTATTTTTCCTCATTTTTTTGTCTACTTAGGCCAATCAGCAGGGCATAAAAAAGTAAAGTTAAGGAAAAAATTTATTTTTTTCATAAAACCGACCTTTAGAATGTACTAATTTTTGGTATCTTTACTATCCCGGATTTGAAAAGAAAAATGTTTCATTTGCGAGGGATTTCTATTTGATAGTGTTAGTCGGGAAATAAAAGGAAATGAACCTAAAGGATTAATAGAGTGCAGTATAAATATAAAACTTTTTTAACTGTGAGGAATTCGAAATACAAGTGTCATTCAAATTTATGACATTGAATCCATAATCTCTTGATGGTACAAGTTCATGCATCAAACAGGTTCACTAAACACTTCTACCGAATTAAAAAATCATGGTTCTTGTGATTAGACCATGTCAAATTGGAATTAACATCGAACGTTTCGCCTTCGATTGCACGAGGCATCTTCAGGAATCTTTACTTCACGAGATCTGAACACTGAATAAGCTCGGAGAGATTCAGGCGCGCTCTTATACCCGACTTTTAGTCGCCAAATCGTGACCCTGTATTAAGATCGGTTACCACGTGTGATGTAAACCGTAACCTGTAGCTCTATTGAAGTTTTTTGTATGCTTTTCAATAGATTCTATAATTTTTTGTTTATAAAATCGTGAAACCGACCGTAGAACCTTAGCCAGTGGTATGCTGGTGTTGAGTTACAGTAGATTGAACAATTTCGTTCTTGTTCCTTAAGTCTAGTGGATATTGAGCGTCCTGTTTCTATCACATACACCTATCCACAGGAGCAAGGAATTTTAAATACTCCTTATGTTTAAAAAGATACAACTTATTACGGGGATCGCAAGCATTATCCAATCTTCTTATGTGTATTGAAGATTGTACGTATGTTAAACGAAGTAATCCTCCTATTTTGTCTGTAGTGCCATGTATGTAGGGAAGAACAACACTATCTAACGGCGGTTCCTAATCATTCTTCTTTCGCGGAGTTACTCTATCTTTTAATTGAACGCGTAATATATTCAGTGCAATAGTCATTCCCTCTCAGAGCTTGGGTCGGTTTCGCTATTTCCGATGTTAGAGAATCTTGATCACAAATCAAAATGACTCTAAATTCTAGTGAGTTAGTTAATAACCGATTTCTTTTGTGCTGGATGGTGTAGGGAATTTGCATTTAAGTATTTATTTGTATCCGTCGATTTTCTATATACATGTACCATTTTCCTCGCTTTGAACAAATACATCTAGAAAGGAAATCGTTCCCTTAGATTAAATTTTGTGAATTTAATATTGGGATGTTGTTGATTAAGGTGGTCCAGAAATATGAGGAGATTTTCCTGTCCATGAGGCCAAACAACAAAAGTATCATCTACATACCTAAGCCAGTGTTGGGGTTTTAGTGGAGTTAAGACAATATCTTCAAAGGCCTCCATGAAGATATTCGCTATCACAGGTGATAGAGCTGCCCATAGCTGCCCCTGAGGTTTGTTGATAAAAAGTTCCTTGAAAAATGAAATAATTATCTTCCACTAGATCTATTAAGTTATTATCAAGATTATTGTGTTTGAAGATGTCTAACATAATGGAAATTGAGTCGTTTAATGGCGATATAAATGTATATAATTGTGAGTGGGGATAAGAATACTTCTGACCGAAAAGTGAAGCATCTGTTAAATATGTTACTGGAATTGTCCAATCTGCACATTAGGAGCAAGGAGATTGTGGAGAATAAATGAATTTTAAAATTTCATGGATAAAAACTTACTTCCTACCGAGTAGTACCTGATAAATATGCATAAAATAAATAGCATTCATTACAAGGTAATTTTAAAAATAATATTACAAACTCCTAAAAACTACTTTTATTTTTACCTCACTTTTGAAGACAGGTGAATAGTTGACAAAATTAAAAGTACTAAAGAATCAGAATAAAATAAAATTAGCATCTTTTCCGTCGGGCATTCAGAAACCTCCTTACAACAGTTCATAATTAAATTAAATGCATCATTTCAAGTTACAGTTATGACGGTTACATCATTTATCCACGTAGAACCGGTTTTTACTAGTGACGGAATTACAGCTTTGTCTGTTGGTGAGGTATGTCACTTTAAAAACGTCAATGTGGTCTAGTAGTTTTGTTAGCCACTTCCAGATCCTTCTAATGTGCTTTTTGTGAACTATAAAGTAAAATTTTAATATATAAAATGAGCTTTGGACAATATTCGTGGATAGCAGGTATTAAAGTATGTCATTTTTTTGATAATAACTAAATAACAACATTTAAATATTAATGATCAGGAAGCAATATCAATATATCTGGGAAAATTTAGTATTTTTGGACTTTGGTATTAGATATATCTAGTAGACGAATAGCATTTAAAAATGTTTCCAAATATACTTTTAGTGTTGGGACTTAGCCTAGACCTACCCTTTTCCTGCAATATATTATTATCTATGCGAAAACATGTTTCACTCTAACAGGTCCTTAGATAAGAGAGGGTTTTGGGAGTTCTCTTCCTCTTCCATTGTTCAATAGAAAATGAACCCTTAAGGGAAAGTTCTTTAGCATAAAATAAAAAACAAAGGTATTATATACACATACATAGGGATTTTCATACACTCTCACCTAAAATGCAACTATCACATAAATTATATCACAAACAAAATTAGGTCATTCTTATATAGAATTAAATTTTGTTCAATGTTTTTAACGCCCTATAACACAATTAGTTATGGCACACAATTTGAAATCAGTCCATTAAGTAGTTTTTTCAGGCTGAATTTTTAAATATACTGTCATTTTGTCCCAACATCTTGGATTCGTACCAAAAATGATGTTTATGCAATATTTAAAATAAATTGGATAAGCAATTTTTTATAATAATTTGCTTAACCATTTAACTACGGCGGCATTTTGGATTTTTACCAAAATTTTACCAGGTCATACCCACATTTTTGATAAAAATTTCAAGTCAATCAGACAGGCATACCGACAGACAGACCGACGGAATTGATAAAACATATCTTTTTGGCATTAAGGACGCTAAAATGTAAAGACGTGTAAAACCTGAAAGGGTGATTTTTTATATTCATACCTTTTGTTTTTTAGCTATTTCTTGTCCATTCTGTTCTATATATGTACATTCAGCTTAAATTTATATTATGTTTAAAGAAATTAAAATTCTATATTCATACAAAGTAGGCTTCAATATGGCGTTTTGGGATGGGGAGGTGTTATGGATACTCATCTAAAAAACCTTGAAATAGTACAAAAAAGAAACAATTATTCTTAAGTTGTAAAGCTGTCAAATTTAAATCTGAAGAATATTATATACAAGAACTTTAAGCATAAAAACGAAAGAAATATTTAGAATATCTGTTAATTATGGTCATTAAAATAAGTAGCGAACCTACTGGGAATGTTTTTTATTTATTTTAAATTAAATGCTTATATTCCTCATGATTTGCAATTCTAAATATATTTTAAAATTCTTCTTTGTCTCCAAACTGATGACATGTTTAAACTTAAAACTAAATGTATTTTTACATTCAAGAATTTCAAAAAAATCGTCATTTAATCTTTAAATTGCCCCGCAAGAAAATTTCTTTTGAAATTGAGATATTATACAATTTAAATATTAACAAAAAACTGAGTATATGTCAAAACTGTATTAAGTCTAACCGTTCTTGACAGGGGCGTCACTAAGGAAGGGGGGCAGGGGGGGGCGACGCTCCTTTTGAGCAGTTGGTTAAGTTTTGTTTGAGTTGACTCAAGGCAGCAATAGATGGCAAATTAGGAGACAGACACATTTACAAACAACCAAAGGAAAGAGGATATAGCTTGTTTATTGTTGAAATTAAGGATACTCGCCTAAATTTTAAAAAAGCCTAAAAAATGCTAATTTAAAATTTGGACATTCATTCTTTAAATATATTTTAAATTATGTTTTACTAAAAACGGTAAGTAATGTAATTTTTTTTTCGAAATTACCTTTCAATGTTATTTATATTATGTATATTCGACTACTCAGTAGGTAAGAAATAAGTTTTTTATCCATGAATTTTGAAAATCGTTTATTCTTCTTGCTGGCATTAAAGATTATCCAGGAAATATATTTTGGAGATCGAATTTTTCTATAATTCTATGAATTCTTTACTTTAATACTATTTTCTTTACTATATCTCCACGAATGCCGGCAGCGTCCTTAAAATCACTTAAAAACGTAAATACTAACAAAGCCATGTCACTGTCACATTGTTCTCGAATGTTGCATATCTGTTTAGAAGAGTTGAAGTTGATTTAATAATTATTATCTATATTACGTTTTGTTATAAATACATTTTAGTTGCTAACGAATATTACGTGTAAATCGCAGTACTCCAGATATGAAAAATTATGAATGATATTTCTTTTCAAACCTTTATTTGTAACAGTTCTTCAAATATGCTTAGAGAAGAACGTAATCAGATCTTGTTTTCAGGGAATCAAAGTCCTTTGACATCAGACAACTTTATTTTTATAACCTGATTATTTACTTAAATAAAAATAAATCTATGTATAACCGAAATAACTCACCATTATGAAACTAGGCGATAGGACCATTTTAAAGTTCTAACACAAATCTTAAAGAAAACCATTAGCCAAAGAAGTTCTATAAGTATATCTTGCATCGAGGGCCTATAATTTTTTGCCAGGCAAATTAAAAATCCTCGTAAAAGCTTATAACTCTAAAGCATTGTTAAAACAAATTAAGACAATTTGTTTTAGTTGAACCGAGAACTACAATAAATGAGGTAGTAAATATTAAAAATTAATGAATCTATATTTACAGAAGTAAAAAAATAAAACAGGAGCACAACTTTTCCTTTTAAGTTTTGATAAAGTTATTTGCTTTTAATTTTGATTGCAATTTTTTTTTGTATTTGGTTTTTTCGCTGTACATTAAAATCAGATTATTAAATTGAAGTGAAATTCGATGTAATAGGAACAGATACAACAAATTGTGTGGTATATTAATGTGAGTATTACCGATCAGTAGCAAGTAAAAGAGTAAAATTATACAGTTTTTCATCAATTGTCGTAAGTTTTTTGGTATTGGTATTTTTATATATGGCAAACTAACCTGCTGGACACTCAAACTGCATAACGTAATTTTTTGGGGTATTTTTAACGTTCGATATTTCAAAAACGGTAAGCTAAATTGAAATGCGGTTTTCGACGTCAGCTTACTCAAGGTGTGTAGATTACAAACTCGACTGGTGGATCGCCAGATATGATGGGAAAAGGTTTGTACAGGGTGTAAACTAAAACTCTGCATTTTTTACAAAATTTCATTTAACGATATTTTTTACAAAACAATATTTTATTTATTGTCATATACACCAAAATAATCTATGATTAGATACAAAAAAACAATTTCTCCCGTTTTTTGAAATTGCCATTTTTTCGGAATATACAGGGGATTTTCAAAAATTTGTACATGGGTTCACAAACAAAATCCCAACTCACTAGTGATAACTCAAATCAAGCTCACTGTGGTATTGTTTTCATTATTTATGACACTGCTATTAGGAAAAAATACAATAATATTATACAGGGGTCTAAAAAAGCTTACAGTTGATTTAATTATTAAAATTTCATGATTTTGCACATTTTTATGCATTGAACATTGAAAACTAAAGAAAGTATAATAAAACGTAAACATTTTCAATCCCGTTAGTTGATTTACATAAATTAGAGTATTTTACCGAAACGGTTTTTTAAATTCCATCCTAACCTCACTTCCAAAGAAATTAGCGGTGCAAATGTATAGCGCTACTTTTCAACAATATTGTAAAGTGTTTTTTGCATATATTCGATTTTTTAGAACTGAATGATTATTATAACGAAATTGTAGCATTATTATACCTGGAAAGCAAGTACCAGTAGCGTTTTATAATAATTTCATAATTATACCGGTTGGCCAAATAAGCGTACTGTATCTCGGAAACTACTGATTTTAGAAACTTGCTGTAAAATTTTTTTTAACTATAGTGGCCAAATAAATGCTGGAAAAAATTTTTGAGTTTCTAAGATGACCGCTAGGGGGCGTAACAGCAAATGAAAAATACATAGAAATGCCGATTTTCGCTGGATTTTTTATTATTTCCGCTAAATTGTAAGATGGAAGGTTTATGGCCTGTGCACCGTCTAATCTTAGTTGGCGTTGCGATAAAAATGTCATGGATTCCATGGATACGACAAAATGCTTAATTGGATATTCTTCCTTGTTTGTCATTTTGACGTACTGTTTCTTAAACTCATATTTTTACATTTTACTTCGTGATTTTACCTTTTATTGATTTTTATTTTGTTTGTTTTTTGTGTATTTAATTCATATCTTCTCGATGCGGAGACTAACTGCTGCCGAAAGGCAAAATGCCCTTAGGCTCTTGGACCAAGGCATGTCTCAGCAAGAAGTCGCAAATTTATATAATGTGAACCAAAGTCAAATTTCGCGGCTAAAAACAAGATTTGAAAATACGGGAAACGACGCATATCGGCACGGTGGTGGTTGGGTGAGGAAAATTAGAGGAAGGGCAGAAATAAATTTAGTACGTAATACGCGCCAACAAAGAACGAAGTGTTCCAGGAAATTGAACGATGAGCTGCGTCGTACAGCTGAAGTGCATGTTTCTGATCGTACTGTAAGGAGGACATTAAACAGAAACAATTTGAGGTAAAACTTTATCATAGCAAGCATTAAATTTGCAAGGTCCAATTTTTATCTACATTTAAAAAAATCTTATTCAAGAAATTCCCAAACCATGAGTAATATGGAAATATCTGTAACATTGAAAGCAATTTATTATTACAAGTAGAGGTCAACAAGTACGAACTAAAAAATAAAATCAAACAAATTTTTTAGAGCACGACGTAGAGCGAAGTGTCCTCGTTTGCTACCACCTCATCGTGCAGCACGGTTAGCATGGGCCCAAGAACATCGAGATTGGACCATCAATGAGTGGAGAAACTGTTTTTTTTGCGACGAAACAAGGTTCAACCTCATTCATTCGGATGGTAGAATTCTTGTTTGGAGAGAGCCGAATGAAAGGTATGACGAGGAAAACATGGCACCTCAAGAAGCCTTTGGAGGCAGAGGCATTACAGTTTGGGCGGGGGTAATATACAATGGGAAGTCTGATATTTTCACTACCAGACAAACAGTTAATGCTGTAGTCTATAGGGACGATATCATACTTCCCATTGTCGTGCCATTTGCCGCAAATTATGGACACGATTTTCTTTTGGTCGACGATAACGCACGGCCTCATCGAGCGCAAATTGTAACGGAGGCTTTGCAGGTCAATAATATAAATCGTATGAATTGGCCTGCAAAGTCTCCGGATTTGAATATTATAGAGAATGTGTGGTCGCATTTAAAATTATTAGTGAGATCAAGAGATGTTGCCCCAGAAACCTTGAACGAGCTGTCCGAAGCCATACAAGAGGAATGGAACAACGTCCCCCTAGATTTCATTAATAATTTAGTGCACAGCATGTCTCGGAGATGCCGTGAAGTTATTCGTCTGCGAGGAGGGCCAACCAAATATTAACATGGTTACGTTTCTTTTCTTTCTTCTCCTTTCTCTTATCCCAATCCTACAAGGGTTATTTTTTGTTTTTTTAAGGTGTCTAAAAATGTGCCATCGTAGTTAGGTACACTCAAACTATCCAGGGTTTTTCACATCTGATAGTACTGTACAAGGAGGTACCAAGAATGTTATCACGAGTATCAAATACCTCCATTGGTACCGACTTTCATGACCATGATTTTGTTTCCTATTCTAAACTTTTTCTTCGCTGTAGTTGAATTAGGTTAACAAATAATTGTTTATTATATTTTAGAATTTTAGAGTTGAATACAGGTATACTATACTATACCTGTGGGTATTATAATATTGAGTGGAATCCAGTATGTTACAATATACAGGGTATTGAAAGATGCTTAGTTGGGTTATGGATCAAGTTATAAATGCAAGCTATAGTCCTGTCGATGTTTCGTTTTATTTTCAAGACACTATAAGATCTTCAAAATTGTTGTAACATTTTAAAAACCTTATATAATTAATTTAAAAGTAATCCAGGTGCGATTACTACCTTGGTTACTACACTAATTATTATTAACGTCTTTGAATGTCCTGAAGATCCCTTAAAATAAAGCGAAACGTAGACAGGTATCTAACAGCTTTCATTTATAACTCGGTCCTACATACCTCAAGTAAGCACCTTTCATAAATTCTCTTCGATCGTTGAAGGAATAAAAATATTATTTAATATACAGGGTGCTTCATAAAAAATCTAGAATTTACCGCTAATTTTTAATTGAAGCGGACCTGATAGAACATGTCTCCTTATGTGAGTAACCAAATTCTTACTAAGACTAAGGTCTGCTGTTTAGTTCGCCAGAAACCATCACCATGAGACACTCTGTAAAACTACGAAATTCCTATAAAACGCTACTGGTACCTGTTTTATAGGTATAATAATGCTAGAATTTCGTTATAATAATTATTCAGTTCTAAAAAGTCAAATGGATTTAAAAAACACTCTACAATATTGTCAAAAAGCAACACTGTCCATTTGTGCCGCTACTTTCTCCCAAAGTGAGGTTAGGATGGAATATAAAAAACCGTTTCGGTGAAAGACTCTAATTTATGTAAATCAAGTAACGAGATTGAAAATTTTTACGTTTTATTATACTTTCTGTAGTTTTCAATGTTCAAAGCATAAAAATATGCAAAAACATGATATTTTAGGAATGAAATCAACTGTAAGCTTTTTTAGACTCCTGTATATTATAATTGTATTTTTTCCTGATGGCAGTATTGTAAATAATGAGAATAATACAACAATCAGTTTGATGTGAGCTATCACTGGTGAGTTAGGATTTTTTTTGTAAAACCATGTACAAATTTTTGAAAATCCCCTGTATATTCCGAAAAAATGGCAATTTCAAAAAACTGGAGAAATTGTTTTTTTGTATCTAATCATAGATTATTTTGGTGTATATGACAATAAATAAAATATTGTTTTGTAAAAAATATCGTTAAATGAAATTTTGTAAAAAATGCAGAGTTTTAGTTTACACCCTGTACAAACCTTTTCCCATCATATCTGGCGATCCACCAGTCGAGTTTGTAATCTACACACCTTGAGTAAGCTGTCGTCGAAAACCGCATTTCAATTTAGCTTACCGTTTTTGAAATATCGAACGTTAAAAATACCCCAAAAAATTACGTTATGCAGTTCGAGTGTCCAGCAGGTTAGTTGAACAAGGCGTTCAACTCGATAAATCTAACAATGTTCAAGATATTTTTATTTTAAAAATTCAAGCAACACATAAGTGGTCTTTAATTTTAAATTTTCCTCTTTTAAAGCAAAATAAACTATTTCGAATTTAAATAAATTGTATATATTTGAATTTATCCACTTGAACTAAGAATTTATTTCTATTACGATAAAAATCAGTTAATAATTGGCATATATGAAACGTTAAAAATAACAATACAAAAAAAATATATGATCCAAAAATAGTGAAAAAATGTATAATTTTTCTAGCTTGAACGCCATTGCTCAATGTATCATAAAAAACAAATTTTGTGGTAGGCTGCTAAGTTTTTGTAACCTTATATACATAAATATAACAACTATTTAAATCAAAGATATAAATATAGCTTGCATTTTTTAAATGAGATACCCTGTAAGATTCCGGGTTTGATACTTTTACCTCTAAATGTAAACTAGAAAATTAATAAAAACCATAAAACCCATGCTCACGACAGATATTTTCTTTTTCTTTTCTCTACCCGGTATGTAGGTATAGTGTGATCCACTCTTCATAAGTACACCCCTGTATCTCCGGAATTAGTTACTAGATTTGTTTAAAACTTTAGTGGAAATAAAATATGATTGTTTTGATACACCCAACTTTGACATAGCCCATTGGAGTGCGAACATACGTGAAAAAAAAGGATCAATTTTTTGAAAAAAATATTGGAGTTTTTTTAAGGAAATGTTGACCTTAGATTCTTATTTAACATCATCGAGAGCCACTCTATACGAAATTTCAACAAAATAATTCATTGGCTCTCAGAGACACGAAGTTGCAAAAAATGCATTTTTTGAAAACAAAATTCTCGTAAATCATTGCCTTTATCAAAAGACACTATTTTATATTGTTTGTTTATTTTTACCATCTTTATCGAATTTAGGATAAAACTGCTCTAAAGCATATTTTAAAATACATTCGAGTTCTTCAAGATTCCGCTGATGTGTTTGTAAAGAATGTCTTATCCTTAAAAGTCTTAGTGTGGACTAATATCTTGAGTACTTTTTTTTCACCTTTTCTGGGAGTGGCGGAATTGAGTTGCACTTCTGAATTTTAAATGCAACCTCATAACGAATATTTATTTTATTATGGAGACCCCTAAAAGACAAAAACGTCTGGGCAAACCGGAGGTCTCTATCTCGACACATTTTTGGAAGGTAAGGTACTGAAATAAGAATTCCAGTTCTTAGAGTTAAAATTGTTATTTTTTGTTGTAGTTCTTGTAAATGATGGACTTCTGTAAGAAATAGTTGCTCTTTTAAGTAACCCCAAAGATCAAATCAAGTGGAGCAAGGTCCGGATACCTTGCTGGCCATCCAAAGGCTCCACGAGGGCTCTATCTCTGATGAGTGAATAAAAATGACGAGCGAGCTATTCTGCTGAAAAACTACGGTGTAATCAATATCGTCGTCTTCAATAGTTACTACAAATGTAGGTTTCTTCAAACAGTTGCAAGTATAAGGGTCCACTAAGAGTTTCATTAAGAAAAATTGGACCAATTACCTTATTTGCTATAATTCCAGCCCACACGTTAAGTTTCTGAGGATGCTGTGTATGAGCCTATTCAAATTCCAGTAGCAACAATTATGTTTAGTGAAGGTGCCGTTAAGAAAAAAGTTGCTTACCCATACCCAAATCAGGAACTACTGCTCAACTAGAGGTTTTTAGAGAATCTAGATGGTCTTTTTTTCGTCATGCACAAGGGGGGTGATTTTGTCTGGTTACGATACTGGTGAACCTCATCGTGAAGTGTCAAAGCATATAATCTATGCCCTGCATACTATTACTCTGTAAGAATAATAAATGCAAAAGTGTTATTGGGTTGTTAACTAGTTATATATATATATATATATATATATATATATATATATATATATATATATATATATATATATATATATATATATATATATATATATATATATTTTATTAAACACAAAATAAATGTTGATTTCTAGGATTCAATAAATATTGAAGAACGGGAAAAACCTTTAATAGTCGACGGTGTAAAAATAAGTCCAGGATGTATGATTTTCAAAGACGCCTACGATGGAAAGAGTTTTAACCAAGCAGTAACTATAACAAATTGCTCAAAGCAAAGTGTTAATATTAGAATATTTCCTCCGACTTCAAAGGTGAGTTAATTTTTCAACTAACATATAATCAGTATATAAGTAAATGACAACATGAACTAAATGTTGTTGCCATATATCTACAAATCCGTATAATTTTACCAATACTATTACCATATCACATCTCCTAAAATACTTATACAAATAGGTATTACGAAATCTGTACTCAGTTTAGCTGAAGCGCAGGTAGATAGGTGGACAGCGCCGCAAACAAAAATTCAGGCGAAAATTTTTCGGGGTGCCACGCCTAAAATGGCAATTTTTTTAATCTTTTTATGATGTTAATTAACCATAGCTTTGAAACGTTTTTTACGACTTAAGGGAAATAATATGAATTTATAAGATTTTAAATACATTTTTTTGTTCTTAAAAAAAAGGTATGTTAAGATATAGTAAAGTTAATTTCAATTCGATCCAATCGATGCAAAACTGCTTCCGCCTCCGATGATCCGAGCGCACTAATTTACATTAATTCTATAACAAGCGAACAAGCACCTGCAGCCTGTAGCAGCCGTTTATGCCGCTCCCATCTCTATTTGGCTTACTGATATTCACCATTGCGTTGCCATAGCAACTGCCGTAAACAAATCTAAGCGCGAAAGCCGGCGTGCGGGGGGAGTCTGATGCGGAATTTGTTACTGCTGCTCAACGGGTCGCTTTTGTGAAAAGGTGTTCAGCGCGCTACGTTTTTAAGTCATTATTATTTTTTGAGTATATAACGCAATGGTTTTGATAGAAAATAATGGTATAACTAAGTAAATAATGTGAATTTATATAAAACATACTGCATTTTTATAATAATAATATAAATTATAAAATGCTTAATATTTTAATAATATTTTTATTTTTAAGTAAATTGATTGGAAAATGTAGGCCAAGTCCCCTGGCGAGCAGCCACGGCGTGGGGCGAAGTTCCGTCAAGCAATCGAGTGAAGGCAAATCACTTCCTATACGAATTGGGAACAATTTTTTTTACGATCGCCTCTAAAATAAAAACCAAAAAAACAAATATAGCTATATTTTTACTTCCCTCGTAAAAGGGAAGTATTGTAATCGTGTAAAAATCACCCTCCGAGGTTTTTTCATATCTTCACTTCCCTAGATGCCGAAAAACATGTTTTCTCAATTCCGTCGGTCTGTCTGTGTGTCTGCCTGTCTGGCTGTCGGTGTCTCGGTCTGTCTCTTCGCGGCATAGCTAAAAACTACTTACCCGGTTGACTTTAAATTACGGTTAATAATTATGGGTCATATGGGGATCATCTGGTAACATTTTGGTAAACATACAATATGGAAAAACAAAATGGCAGCTAGTGAAATGTTAAAAAAATATTACTAAACACCTACTTATCGAATTTGTCTCAAATTGTGCACAAAAATCAAGAATGATGTAGGAATCAATTGGTAAAAGTTTGGTACGAATCTAAGATGGCGGAACAAAATGGCGGCTTATTAAAATATTTAAAAATTCAGCCTGAAAAACTATTTAATGGACTGATTTCGAATTGCATGTTATAACTAAACTGTGGTATAGACTTGAACTAATAAAATTGTGGTACTAATTGAAAATGGCGGAACCAAATGGTGACCAAATAGAATGTTTGTAATCGTGAAAAAATCACCCCTCAGGTTTTATATATCTTCAGGTTTTAGAGTCCCTAGGTGCAAAAAAATATTTTTTTTTGATCAATTCCGTCGGTTCGTCTATTGGTTTGTCTGTCTATCTGTCAGTTCGCGGTATAGCTTAAAAACTACTTGTCAGATTGACCTCAAATTTTAGTCAAAGGGCCATATGGGATGACCTGGTAATGTTTTGGTAAAAATCCAATAGGCCGGAACAATATGGCGGCTTATTGAGATGTAACTAATTATCAAATTTGCCTCAAATTTTGCACAAAAATTAAGTATTACATAGGAATGAACTGGTAACATTTTGGCATGAATATAAGATAGCAAAACAAAATGGCGCCCTAAGAAAATATTTAAAAAATGAGCCTGAAAACAACCAGTTATTAGATTAACCGCGAATTCTGTGGAAGTATTATGTGATATAGAGATACTCTAGTAAAGTTGTGGTACCAATTTAAGATGGCGGATTAAAATGGGGGCCAATTTTTTTAAAATCTTATTCAATGACTATATTGTGCAGAAAAATTTAATGTGATATAGGGATAAAATGGTACGAATTCAAAATGACGTAACAAAAAAAGGCGGTGTACGTCAGTGTAGAAACTGCTTATTGAATTTATTACTTCCCTCGTAAAAGGGAAGTATGTAATCGTGAAAAAATCACCCCTTGAGATTTTTTCAGAAGTTTACGTTTGCCGAAAAACATGTTTTCTCAATTCCGTCAGTCTGTCTGTCTGTCGGTTTGCCTGTTCCCTGCACAGCTAAAAAACTACTTGCCCGATTTTGGTCGAAAATTAAAAGTCATATGGGAATGGCCTGGTCGCATTTTAATAAAAATTCAATATGGCGAAACAAAATGGCGGAATAGTCGTCAAATGTTAAAAAAACTACTACTAAGAAACCATTTATCCAGTTTACCTCAAATTTTGCAAAAAATTGAAGTGTTAATAATTAACAAGTAAAATTTTGATAGTGATCTACGTTGGCAAAATAGAATAGCGGCTTAATAAAATATTTAAATATTCATAATATCACTCCACCTATGGTTTATGTTTGTAAATAAACACTTTATACTGCCCTACCTTCCCCTACCGCATTTTCTAGGTTATTCTTGAACCACAACCTTAGACAAGGAAAGAGAGGGGACGGATAACGCCAGCTGTTTTACTGAAGGCCAACTGGCACCACGCATGTTTGCTCAGTGGCGTATCACATGATTGATATTAGAAATAAATGTACATTTTTTGTGATGTAACTTATTTAGCGTTTTGGTTCACCGACGCATATATGAAAAGAGGTGATAAGTAAGAGGACTTTAGACGAAAATGAAATTTATTTTCTATGAAAATGAAAACCATGTGCAAAATTAAAATCTGCTTAAACTTTTACCGAGCGCCTGTTAGCTTTAAATTTTTGTAATGTAAATTATCTTAGAAAAATTAGTATTTCGCTATTCTGCTTTTTATGTATTTATGGGCCTTCTTAATACTGAAATAAAACTAGGTATATAATTTAATTACGTTATATTTTATTTCATATAGCTGAAATATTTTACAGGGTTTCTACATACTAAATACAATTACAAAAAACTTAAAACTAAAAAAATTATATACATTATTATAAATACTAAAGCTAAACCAATACAATAAATGTTATTGTCCCTTAAACAAAATTAGCTTGGTATATTGACTTCTGATGGGATCTACTACTTCAGATTGCCTTTTACTTATAAAATGCAAACGAATATTTAAATACTGTAAAATGATAGATTCCATCAAAAAATATAAGTGGTTTGTAGTACCTTCTGATGCATGTTCTTTTAAATAATTAAAATATTTTGATTGTATGCAGCTAAACATAATTTTGCTTTTTAAGATACTTAAAAAATTCTTCTTTTTGATATCGTGCTCATAAATTCGCAAAAAATGTTCGCTTAATTTACAAATTTCTATTACGTCTTTAGAGGGATATGTTAATCCACCTCGATTTTTTTGGGAAATTAAGGAGTTTAAATAATTTTCTTTTTCCCCAATTAAAGATTGTATGCACATTTCACATTTAATTAATGATTGTAACCTACGTGATACAAAATCCGCTATATAAATTATAATTTCTTTTGAACATTTACTAATTACATGGGTATTCATTATATATTCATGATCTTCCCAAATGCTTTGCAACATTGGATACTTTTCAGATACCTCTGGGAGAAAATCAGGTTGTGCAATATTGAGTTCTGGTTTTTCAAACCTGCTTGATCCCACTAGTATAGGTATGTCATCTAAGGGAATACAATTCCCCATTCCCCCTTCACGAATTTCTGCTCGGACTAAAAGTCGTTTGTAAGCAGCCGTAAATTGTCTACAGGTAGGATTATTATTCCAACCACCCCTTGATCTTATGGATGAAAAAAATAGTTCAAGATGGTCTTGACTAATTTTATAACATGGAAGGTAAACAAGATAATTTTTTGAAATTGCTTCATCATACATCAGCAAGGCACTTTTTAAAGATATTATAAAACCTAGAAAGCCCGTTTTCCTTTTGGAATGTATTAGTAATTGATTGTTTGTAAATTTTAATGTTGAAATATAATCAATTGCTTCAGAAATAAACTTCCTAGTTTGGAATATATTTTTGTTAAAAATGGGTTTTTTATATCTTGGTGCAGCAAGGGTTCGGCTGTTTAATACATCAAAAATATTATTTAACATTTTAATAAAATTGACTGTAGCCTTACAACCACGAAATTCTTCAAGGCCTAAAGTTTCCTCACAAAAAGTTAGAGCATCTGCTACTGATTCGCTTAATAATTGGACAGCTAATCTAACTTTCATTTTTTGCTTAAAAAACTTGATGTGGGCTTTTCTAAGTTTGTTCCCTAAATGAAGTCTTTCAGATTGTTGTAAATTTTCTAATTTTTCTATGTACTCCCACTTAATTAAATTCCCCTGACCATCTACTAATTGTTTGCTTTCTCTGAATGTATTTCTAACTAGTTTAAGCATATGACATGGATCATAAAAAACAAAAATATTGCTGTTACGAATTGTAAAATATGTTTTCATATTTTGCAGTTCTGTGACACAGCCTAAAAGATTTGCCATTGCGACATTCGAAGGAGCACCGTCAAAAGTTAATGATAATACATGGGCACCAGTTTCTTTAATTAATTCTATGCATTGAGACACAAGGGAACTTTTTTGCATGCCAGTTAACCCGTCTACAAAAAAATACCCTACTGGTATTTTCCATGTACCATTTATGCAAACAGCCATTAAAACAAAAGCTTCTTTTGCTACTGCATTTTGATCATCGTCCAAGTCTACCCCATAGTAAACATATCCATGAAACTTTCTCCCATCCCATTCCACTTGTTTTCGAATTGAAATTTCGTCAATAACAAGTGCAATGAGAGTAGGTCTATCAGATATTTGGACATATTTTCTTAAAGTGTCAAAACACTCTTTGGTAAAACCTGGTTCCGCGTTTATATTTTTAAACCACTTTCCTATGGTACTCCTATGGGGTAAACAAGTATCAAAAACTTTTCGAATGTAATCATAAGCTTTAGGTGAAAAAAAACTGACCGTTATTGCAAACTTTCTTAATTCTGGAGAATATTTAGCATTTTTTTTCAATTTACGTTTTTGCAGTTCTTTGGTTATTCCAGACATGTTGGAAAGTAATAGAGAATTTTCTGAGCTTATCAAATTTTTACTAGCTAAATGTTTTATGATTTGCTTCAATGACAAAACCTTCTTTTTATACCTTCGTACTTTCTGCGACAAGATTTTTATCTTTTTTGTTTTTTGCTGACTTTTTACCCTTTCCCTAAATAGCTGTTGACGTAGTTTTTTTTTCCTAGGAGTCTCTGGATGGATATCTTCCAGGGTACTACTTGATGTAGAAGCTACTGCTGATGTGGAGGCAGTATTCTGAATATTTTGTTCATGAGATCTCTTTGTTGTCTGCAACAATTTGATTTGTTAAATTTTTAGTACTGTACAGTCAAATAATATGCAGTACACCAATTAGTAACATTTTTTCCAACCAAAATATATAAAATGGTAATCAAGTCTCATTAATATTTCTTTAAAAAATGTGTGTTATATAAATGTTATAGTAGTTTTTTGTGCCACTTTAACTTAACATTTGGTTTATAATAGGTTTATATCTTGAACATCTATAAATAGTTATGATTTGTAATTAGCATACTTTATATATCACTTTAGGCATAAATAACTAGATGGTTTAGAAATTGTGGTTTAAAGGCATATATATTGTTTTATCAATCAAATATACTCCAATTTCCATATCAGAGAGTTATTACTGTGTAACTGTTTAAACATGAACAATTATTAAATTTTGCTTACCATTAAAGAGAAATTAACTATAGTAATAGTAAATAACAATAAATATTATATTAAATACCTTATAAATTATATAATAAAGTAAAAAAACTATAGCAATTACTTCTACTAATCAAACAATGTTATTTGGATAGTTACAAAAACTATACTTTACCTTTTTTGGTTGCATATATTTGGGCAGTTCTGGAAATATTGTCGGTACGGCTTCATCCAAAAGACAATTTCTTTCGCCAATGCGATAAAAGAATTTTTTTTCAAAATGCTTGGAACAAAGTCTGTGATTCTTTGTTGGAGACCAGTCTGCAAGTTTCAGATTCTGAACCCAAAGTTCTCGCCTTACCAGGTTTGTAGGAAATCTTAAAAAAAAACTTATGTGAAACTTCAAAAGAATATGTTTTATTATCAAAATAAACCAATTTTCCTATTGCAGAACTAATAGTAATTAGATAAAATAATATTAAACAAAGTTAATAATAACAATATTAACATTATGGTTCAAAAATATAGTAATAAACAATTTTTCATAAGCGTAATTATTAAAATATATATGAACGCCACCACTGCTCAAATGACATTTACTCGAGGAGATTAACCCAATTATGAATACTTAATTAGGTAATCATGAATGAAAATAGTCATGTTTATGTCCCACACTACGCAGTATCGTGAAATCAGTCAGCTGTTAGATCATATTATTATACCAAATAACTACTTAGAATGAGATAAATGGTTTTTTAAATGCAATTGAGAAATTACTTTATTATTTCTCACCTGTGAAACGTAACTTCAGGTTCCTTTCTGTCACTCCGACTTTTACAGTTGTAAGCACAACAAACCACCATTTTTCTAACACAAAATTTATAGTTTTTAAGACACTTTCCGCTGAATAATCCACAAAAGAAACTATGGTGACACCTCGATTGTCTGGCACCATAAAATGGCGTCCTAATGAATTTCTGCTTCAATTTGCGCCAGCGCCGTAAACGGGTGTTACGCGTCCTCTCTCTTTCCTTGTCTAAGACCACAACACTCAATAGGGCAGTTCAACAATCTGTCATGTCCTACGATAGCATAGGTTGACAACCTAGGGTTTGTTTAAAAATTACACCTAATTGCGCAACTTGACCAATGATAAAATAGTAAAGTTTTGTCTTAAATGTAATTTTCAATCAGGCAGTCCAACAAAACCGCTGCTTGTCCTACGACAGCTATTTAACCAATTTATTGTGGGACTTATCAAACCAATATTTAAGGCTCATTGGCTAAATTAGTTTGTTTGTCCTACGACAACCCAAAAATGACATGACAGTGACAGATTGTTGGAGAGCCTAATGTATTTGGTATAGGGGTTATGTATCTGCCTGTGTATTTAATCTAAGGTAAAAACCAATGGTTAATTGAACAAATGTGAAATTACGTCACGGTGTTATTTGACCTTTGGATAAGGTTGTTACTAACCAGAAGGTTAACATGTGAATGTTTTGTTTATTCAGTAATTTATTTTGAGAAGTTTTCTGTGTGCAAGTGTAAAGAATTATCTTAGAAAATAATGGGTTAGTTATTATGATGTGTTTGCTATCATGACGTGAGACTTTTAACTTGCCATTAATTTGCAAATTAGCAGGGGTCAAAATTAAGGGATCTAAATATCTGCTAAATTATACAAAAAACTACATTCATTTCAAATTTTTTTGCAAGAATTAACTGTGGTATAGAGATGAACTGGTAAAATTGTGGTACGGATCCAAGATGGCGAAATAAAATGGCGGTCAAATGAAATGTTTGTAATCGTGAAAAAAGTTGCAGGTTTTACGTATATTTACATTTTAGCGTCCCTAGATGCCAAACAATATGTTTTCCTAATTCGATTTGTCTGTCTGTCGGTCTGTCTGCCTGTTTGTAGGTCAGTTCGCGGCATAGCCGCTTGACTTCAAATTTTGATCAGAAATTAACTATTATCTGGGGATGACCTGGTATTATTTTGCTAAAAATTCAAAATGACCAAAGAAAATGGCGGCATAGTGAAATGTTAAATTTGATAAATTTTAAATTTTGGACATCTATTAATTGTGATATAGAGATTAACTGGTAAAATTGTGATCTCCGTCAAGCCGGAGAAACAAAATGGAAGCCAAAAAAATCCATGTAAAAATATTCTTATTCAATTGACTTAATATCTTGCAGCAAAATTGATAACTGGTACGAATTCAAAATGACAATACAAAATGGCTGTCTTAATAAATCAGTGTAAAAACAATAAATTTATTTTAAATCATAAGCAAAATATATGTGTGGCATAGGTAGAAACTGGTAAAATATTGGTATGATTCCCATATGGTGGAACAAAATAGCGCACAATATAAATGTTTGAAAAGACAGAATACTAAATGACTATGTGCGGAACTAAATTGGATTATACTCTATTATTCCTAATAAAAGAAAAAATGTATAACGAGGGAAGTTCCGGCTAAAGGAAATTTATTAATATTATATAAATTCAAATTCAAATTCAAAACTTTTTATTTGCCTTATAAGACGTACAAACAATTGAAATACAAAATATAGAATATAAAAATATAAAAATTTAAATATCATGTTTACAGGCAAGCAGGGTCTGCATAGCGATTTTAATAACCATTGCACATATTCAGATGCTTTCCGAGTCAATGTAATGCAGCTCTTAGAAAATTAAAAAATATCAACGATATTAATAATTTATAAATAATAATGAGCATTAAAACTAAGCTTATTATTAAAAAGTGAATATTAAGAATTAAGTGTGAAAACAAAAACAAACAAAACAATATTAATATGTTATAGTAATATAGCGGGCATCAGGTGGCTCAGAATGCAAGAAGCATGAGCGGGGGGACACTTGAGAGGATATGACTAGTATTATAGTTATTATTAATTAAAATCTATTATTTGTTAAAAAATGTGTGAGTGCAGCAAACAAAAATATAATTAAAAAATATGTAAATATATAAAAATCAGCATGATTGAAGAGGTGCTTGCCAATAACTAATTAAATAAATAAGCAGTAATAGTATCCATAGATAATGCAAATTCATCGGTTCAAATTAAATAGTTATTTATACTATAAGAGATGTAAGTAACATTTACCAGTCGAGGACGAGTTGGCTGGCAAAAAAGTTCGAGACTGGTTAATGTACTTACATCCCATACAGTATATAACATTTTTCCCACTCCCTGTACAAGAAAATGCTTTATATATTTTTGGATTTTCATTATCATTACATTCGATAACATTCTCATTAAATTATGAAGGCAGCCGTGATCCGTTGCCAGAGCAACATAAGGAGCCTTTATTTTATCAACAATGTGAAGTTGACAATTCAAAGCGAAAAGTTTGAGGAAGTAGAATTGTTTGATTTTGTGTAGACAAAATGGATCTCTCAGACATAGAAGAATCAGTGAATATTGCTTGTTTATCTCTACTACCGGAAAAGTGGAAAAAAGGTATGAAGCAGCATATAAATCCTTTAAGAATTGGTGCCAAAGCAAGACGGCTACTGCAGTCTCAGAAACCTTGTTTTTGGTGTATTTCCACGAAAAAAGTGCTATATTGAAATCCCCATCAAGCTTATGGTGTGAGTATTCGATGTTGAAGTCCACCCTTTTTATAGAGGAAAATATAGATATTTCTAAGTATCCAAAACTTCGAGCATTTTTGAAAAGAAAAAATGATGGTTATAGACACCCAAAAAATGTGTTTAACAGGGAAGATGTGAATCAGTTCATGCTTATTGATAAAGGTCGTAATGGTAATTGGAGTTGCTGGAGAGTGCCGTTCTAATGAACTCTGTGAAATGAAAATGAAGAAGTCATAATTGTGACCATTCCTGACTCCAAAAATGGAATGTCACGTACATTTACAGTGACAAAAAGTGACGACACTCAGGTTTGTCATTTCAAAATAATTCAAAGGCACATTGATACAAGATCCCACATGACTACTATTAATCCGCGCTTCTTTATGCGTTATCAAAATGGAAAGGACTTAAACCAGCCTGTCGGGAAAAATACGTTTTCGTCAATTCCAACTAAAATTGCGAAATTTCTAAAGTTTGAAAACTTCAAAATGTATACTGGACACTCTTTTAGAAGAACGTCGGCAACTTTATTAGCAAATACTGGAATTGACGTATTAGCTATCAAGCGACATGGTGGATGGAAATCTGCTTCTATTGCGGAAAGTTACGTAGCTGAGAGCCTTAATAATAAAAAGCAAATAGCGAATAAAATTTGATATAAGACCCAACCAGAAGTCTCTTGCAGTACTTCAAAAGTGACATAAATATTGGTTAGAAGTGAAGGATCTGTGGAGTCAGAAAATGTAATACACATTGAGAAGACACGAGAAAACGTGTTTCCAAATTTTGTTAATAGTGTGAATAACTGTAGTTATTGTACCATTAATATTCATTTTAATTAATATTACAGGATTTTTGTAATATGTTGACGAAATCAAAAATTAAAGCTACTTATATTAATTTTAGATTATTATTTCCCTAGGGATGTAAGTTGACTTATATTCTGTCGTTAAGGGAAACCAATACCTTGTTGAGTAACTTTCGCTTACGTCTGTCAAAGCAGTGTCAAAATAGGTTGCTTACATTACAGGGAGGGGGAAAATTAGGTTTGCGAAGGCAGCAACATATTTTTCATATGTGTCTTAAAGCTGCGTAATGGAAGTTGTTTAATATTATTTGATAAATTATTCCACATCTGAACTGCGACGAAGCTGAATGGTTTTTCAAATACTGCTGACTAGGCTGTGCGATCCTAAAAGCATCTAAGTATCGAGTACCATAGTTGTCCTCCTGCGTTGTGAATATAGACCTTAAATATGGAGGTTGATTAGTTGTTAATATTCGAAAAATAAATAAGAACATATGATGTTCGCGTCTTCTCGCCATTGACAGGATAGAATATCTATTGAGATACGGTGTAATATGGTTCCTAAATGGTATATTATGTGCGAAACGTAGACATGCATTTTGAAGTTTTTGTTTGGAATGTTTAGTGTGCGCGCTTAGTGAGTTATGATAGACGACATCGCCATAGTCAAGTAATGTTAACACTAGAGAATCACATAATGAATATTTTGTATCACTAGGTAGATGGCGTTTAAGTTTATACAATTTGCCCAGATGCATATATGCAATACTAAGTTTCTCCTTAATGTGAGCCTCAAAAGTTAGTTTGTAAAATTCCAAATTCTTAGCCACAGTTGCAATTGGTACGGATACATCATCTATTTTAACTTGGAAACTAGTTGGCACATTTTCCAAAAGATTTTTATTAGATCCAAAAAATATGACGCAAGATTTTGAGCCATTGAACTTTATGTTATGAATTTTAATAAACGTATTTAATTCGCTAAGATCTTCATTGAAGTTAGTTTGTGAAGTAAGTAAGGTATTTATTGTAAAAGACTTGTAGAGTTGAGAATCGTCTGCGAATTTTTGAAGTTCGGAGCGTTTACTTATTCTTTCCATGTCCGTAACATACAATGAGAATAGCAAAGGCCCTAAAAAGGATCCTTGTGGTACGCTTCTTTCAAGAGGAATATAATTGGACTGTCTCTGGACCTGTCCACTTTTTATGACTACACAATGAAATCTATTAGTTAGACAAGACTTTAAAAACTCCATTGAATTGTCAGAAAAACCAAAGTAATGAAGCTTAGCCAGTAGCATCCTATAGTGCAGAGTATCAAATGCTTTACTGAAATCAAGCAAGCAAAGGCAAGTAAACTCTTTTTTTATCTGCCCTATGTCTGATTCCATTAACAAGATTACAAAGACAAGTGGTAGTGCTAAATGCCTGGTAATGTTAAACGGAAAAATTAAGATTAGAAGTGACATTTCGATGAGTGTTTTGCTGATAAAAAGAAACCTGTTCATCGCATGTACTATTCGATATATTGTTACACTCGGCGAAGTATAAATTAAGTTTACCTACATCAGATAGACTGAGAGGTATTTCAGAATCATTTTTATGGGTAAGGTTTAACTTTTTGGCCGTAGACCAAAAGAATTTTTCTGATTTGCTTGACAGACTTTTCCCGAATTATGGCATGTTTAGTATAATTTCGGATCTGTCTGTAATACTGTAGGCGGCCTTGAGTTTTATTTTTTATATGCTAAGTCTCTTAGTTTAATTAGTTTTTTAATATTATTTGTAATCCATGGAGTAAATGGTTTATTGTAAATTTTCTTTGTTTTTATAGGTGCATGTTTGTCTATTAAGTATTTAATATTGGAATTAAACTTTTTAAGACTTAAGACTTTTTTGTCTATGTCATTGGTGTAATAAACATTATCCCACGATAATTGTGATCCATCCCTTAAAAATTCGTCAGAATTAATTTTATTATAATCTCGATACGATATATATTCAAAATTGTCCTTTTAAATGTTTATACTGAAAATTGTACATACTAAACAGTAATCAGAAACGGCTTGCGATATTGGTACAGAATCACTTTTCAAAACAGGGATATTTTTATTAGAAAAAATGAAATCAAGGATGCTATGGTAATTGAATTTATTAAAATAAGTAGGTTGTAAAACATGTTGTTCTAAATTAAATGTGCCAAGAATAACTTGACATTTCTTCAATATAGGAGTGTCTCTTTAAAAATCAATACTATAGTCACCTGTAATACAACATTGTCATAAAACGTAACCGTTATAGAAAAGATGTTTTCCAAAAAATTCAGAAATTCATCTTTATCAGACGATGGAGGATGATAGATGGTAACAACCAGAACATTTTTGGTTTTTATATTAGTTCTCAGGGTGATAAATACGCATGTGTCTGATTTCACCCCAAGTTGTATTAATTGATGCTGTATATTTGATTGTATGAATACTTCTACGCCTCCACCACGTCCATTAACTCTGTCTTTACCTTACAACCTTAAGACCTTTAATTTTACATGCTGATGTACCATAAGTGGGAGTTAGCCAGGTTTCCGACAGCCCAACAATATCGAAGTTATAGTCGCAAACATAATTTTGAAATTCATCAAATCCGCTATTCAGGGACCTTACATTTAAATGTGCTACTGAATAAAAATTCGCATCAGTTTGCCGCAAGTCCAAATCATTATTAGTGTCATAGAATTTCACTTATGAATATTAATTATAAATGAACAATTATTGGCATTTTGCAAGTTTTTTGCATTTCTAATACAAACTGTTGCTTCACTAGGGCATGTGCATTGTTTTACTTGTTTTTAAATTTTGCACAAAATTAACTCTTATATAGAGATGAACTGATAAATATTTTGGAACGAATCCAAGATGACTGAACAAAATGGCGGCCTAATTAATCGAACCACTGGTTGATACGGTAGATATGATAACTGATTGAATGTTTGTATGTTCGTATGTATATATGTAAGTTAGATCTGAACAAAAGAAAGTTGTGGAGACGAAACATGTATGTTTGTTGCAATCTAAATGATTGTAAATATGAAACTAAATCAGATGTATTACCATGAATTATTATTTGCGCATGCGCAAAATAACTATTCAACAGAACCCTGATTTTTAGCTTAACAAATAAAACAAAAAATATATCAAAACGTATACAAAATGAATATGAGGAAAAAATAAATCGAAAAAAATAATCGGTCAATTAACCTTTACCCGGAATATCCCTCATTATAAATTCTACAATGCACAGATAACGGAGTTGATATATACATATATTTATGGGACAATATTATACAAATTGTAGTATATTACACTTCTAGTATGGGTATAAAGTTGTTACTATTATTACTAAATACTGTGTTATATGTGTGTGGAATTCCTTACGAGGAAAGGGAAGAAGTAAAGGACAATTTACCAATTTTTTCATTTATACATAAAAACAATTATTTGATAATATAAATAATTTTTGTAGGTAATTCATTTTTTAGAATTTATTAGAAATAAAGTTCCTAGGAATTCTGTAATATATTCCTTTACAATTGAAATATTTTAGTGCATAATTATATTTTCTTTTTCAGGCATTTAAACTCAAACCAATGCCAATTGGACATACATTATCCTCTGGTTTAAGTATTGTGAGACACATCAAGTATTTGTATACGAAGCCAACTGCAATTCCTCAAGCCTGTATGGACATTTTTATTAACAATAATTGTGTTCGTTATGAGCTTTTAGTGTAAGAACCCACTTCAATGGCTATCTAAAATGAAAAAAAAAGAGTTAAACCGTCACTCTTTCTATCTGTATTCGCTTTAAACCGGATATTTTATACAATTTCAGAGAGGGTGTAGTGGTGAAGGACAAAAATAATAACTTGACTTGTTATAAATTTTCGTCATTATCAAAGCTGTAATGAAAGAGATATTGCTTAATGGTACATAATTACAGTATTATCTTCGTTTTTTTTTTTATAATAAATATGTATATACAAAGAAGATACAATAGAATAATTAAAATTATCACAGTATCAACAGAACTACAAGACAATTATAATTAAAATTAATACGGTATCCACAGAACTACAAGACAATAATAATAAGCACGAATGCATAAGATACAATTTAAAAAACGAAATTAAAAACGATTTGTTGGCAATAAAAATACAAAAAATGGTGTAAAATAAACAATGTATATACCATTTTATCGACCTCATGAGTCAAAAAAAAACAAAAACTGGTAAAACTACCTTATTTAATTAGAAAGTTAAATTGCTTAGTTTTCGAGACACAGAGAGTCAAAACGTTTTTAAAAAATATTTCTTTTGCACACTGGTGTACGTAATTTGGGCAGCGGTTGGCCCCTGGATATACCATCGTAAAGTTGTAGATATATATTTTTAAAAATACCCAGACAACTTAATCTTATTTTAGAAACACCTGCTATGCACATGTACAAATTTCACCAAAAATTTTGGAGTATGGCGAAATTGATGTTGGTATGGTGTCCGAAGTAAAAAAGATAACCATTACCAATACAGGCACAAAGCAGGCTCCGTTTGCTATCGATCTCGGTAGAAACCCGTTAGAATTAGTTATCGAGCCTATGAAAGGAACAATTCAGGTAATAACAATTATAATTAAAGTTGGGCAAAGAAATGAGCAAATGCATTTGATATTGTAGCCTTATGAATCCAAAGAAATTACAGTTGAAGCTTTTGGAACATGCGAAGGCGAGTTTAATCAGGAATTTTGGATCAAAACTGACCCCCTTCAGAGGGTACATATTCAAGGACAATTTATCCAACCACTATTGAAAGTCGAATATCCACTGGCGGATAAAAACTTTTTAATTCTTAATTTTCGAACCACCTTCGTAGGGGTAAGACAAGAGAGGAATGTAGTGATTCATAATCACAGCTCTACGTCTGCTATTTTTTGTGTAAAAGGAAAAACGAACAACGGAGAGTGTGTAAGTACTTATAAGAAAATAATGATAGGAAACTGCTTAGTTTCTTTCTTGGTAAATGACCTTACAAGCTCGAGGCCTTGGCGTTGCGTTTGTAGTTTTTATATTTTGATTATAAACTTTGTAAGTGCAAGTGATATAAAGTAATAAAAATCTAAAGTAAAGGTAGGTACATTTTCAGTATATTTAGTTTAACTGAGGATTTAGGATGGGGATAGAGGAAAATTTAGCACAAGGAAGTAAGCTTATTATCTTTGGGTCGAATTAGGTATTTTGTTAAATACAAACATTGGGTAGACAGGAGAGGAGTAAGTTAGAACAAAAGATATTTTAGGTTTCTGGTAATGAAATTTTAAATCTACTTCTACAGGTTAATACCATTTTACAAATAATGTGTTTTTAAATTTTGGGAATAGACTACGCTTCCAGATTCTCGGCTTCAGTCTTGAAAAAAATACAAAATATACCATATTTTTCAATATTTTATTAGTAATTCCTATATCAGAGATATTTGTGTAGTCTTTCTAATTTATAAACAAATTGTACCTACATAGAGGGTGGCCAAGTTATGTGACAGAAAGTACAGGGTTATTGATTACAATTTGACCATTCCCTTAGTTTTCTTGTTTTTAAAACAAAGACGATTATTTTTTTACTTAATTACAGGAAGTTGTGTAGATTTTATTCAAAAATATAAAAGTAATGTACAGGATGGTTGCAGTTATTTTTTTAACCTGGGGGGTCAGTCTATATATTTAAAACACTAAGCCAGATTTTTCAGCAAGTTCGTTAAAGAGTTGGACTGCACCAATTTACATGTTTTTTTTTTAATGATCTTGTGGTTACCGATACCTTTTACCACTAATTTTTGTATTGTTTTATATTGTTTCTATAAAACCAATATGTTTTCTTCAATAGCATTTCTAAACGATGTGGTGAATGCGCCCCATATTCTTATAATTCCACTGGAAACTCATATCGCCATCTAACGGAAAAAGCAGAACAAGGTCTGCGGGGTCAGCCAGTTACGTTTTAATACTCTGGTCAAATGTTGACGTAGTTTATGTTTTAAATGTTCAGCAGTTTTTGAGATTTGAGCAATGAAAATTTTAAGATTTTAACTGGTTTTGCTACAGTTTTTGATAATCTGTTTAGTGACAGACAAAAATCTTTTTTGCCTTTTTTTTATTCAGTTGCAAAAAAGCCAAAAAGATTTTTGTTTTTCTAGTAAAAATAATCTGAACACATTTAAAAATCTGTTTAATAACAGATACTAATTTCCTTTAACTGAAACTGGTATATTTTGTGCTTTTGATTAAACTGAAAGTAAAAATTCCCGGCTTAGCTTCATTTTGGTGTCATTAGATATATTATCAACAATTAAGACAGGAAAGTGCAAACTTTATTACTCCAGTTTAAACCCTTTTGATCTTGCAGCTACTTGAAAAGTGAAAATTACGTTATTTTTATAATTTATTTCGCTTCGTTATTTTATTACCCGTAGTTACCAAAAAAAAAACAGAGATAAAATAGCACACTTTTAGTTTATCTCATTTAGTCAATGAAAATTTAATGGCTAAATTATCACGGCAATTTTTTTCACAGATAAATGTTCACTTATTATTATTATGTAACATATAAAACAATTTTCAGCAATACAAGCAAGCTTCAAATGAGGATATCAATTATAGACAGTTCAAAATTATGCCACTAGAAGGAAGATTACGTGAAGCTCAGAAGTGTCTCATGAATATCACGTAAGTTAATTAATAATTTCACATTGGGGGTCGTCCTTAGAACTCTTGCGGAAAAAAAGAGGACGATGCGCAATTGCCTACCTACCTTGATCATGTGTGACGGGAAATGTGGAGGGGGGTTCGAATAAATGTGACGTTGCGACGTTTGAAATACTTACATACATACATTTTATTTCTATTTCTTTACACTATAGATTTTAGATTTTAGTTGCGTTATAAAGGATTATCATTGAAAATTAAACTCAAAATGTATAATTTCTCACTAGTTTTTATTTTAATAGTTCATTGGGTCCAGCTTTTGTGATGTACTACGATTTTTTGAACACTAGAATATATAAAAAGCCTCAGGATAATACTAATTTTATTTACTCACGTCATAATAGTACTAACTACATCCAAAAAATGGGGTTGGAGATTTCTGGCATTATTTTTGGTTCAATTCGGACTGTAACGGGGGTATCGGTGCCTAATTTTTTGCAATTTAGGGAAAAGATGAATAAAAAAATTAATATTTTAAAATATTGCCATCTTTTACTAATTTACGCTCAATTAGATATAGAATGACCTAATAATGAGACTATCACAGTCTCTACAAGAATTGATTGATAAACTGTAAACTGACGACTTTTTTATAAGTGGCACAATAGAAAATGAAGACATATGCTTGTTAAAAATGTTAAGTAATATTTTAGTATTGCGTTCATGAGCATTACTTCAGATCAAGGAGTCCTTTGGGTTAACCATATAACCGTTATTAACTTTTTAGAGAAGAAGAATTGCATTTCCAGACACTTGGAGTTCTTTATTGTTTTTGTTTTAATACTACTGTTTTTTTTTTAATTTCAAATTATAAGAGTAGGTGGATCCGTGGTATAATTTTAACAGTTACCTTTTGAAACTTCCACTGCAACTGGTAAAAAATTAATTCAAAATGTTTCTATAAAAAGATTAAGTTTTATTAAAAATTAAACCGACATAAAAGTGTAAATCCTGTCTTGCTAACAAGACAAAAATATAAATTCTCATTGAAACGTATTTAACCCCTACACTAATCAACGGATAATCTTCTTGAATATAAGCTGATAATTTTTTTTAATAAAATTTTAGGTATAGTCCACAAAAAATGAACAATCATCCAACCTATTTTCTCTGTTATACTATTGTGGACTTCAGAAAATGCAGTGCCCACGGAAATCCATTTGCAGTACAGAAAAGTAATAATTTTGAAAATTATTTCTAATATGAGTTAATAAATGATTACGGACTTTTTCTTTCAGGTGTCGTCAACACGGAGGCACAAAATATAGGTCAACTTGGTCCAGCTTATGGTAAGTATTAACTTCGGCAATTTGCGTCAATCTGACCTTTTAAACAGGGATCAAGGTTTTATTATTTTATTACTAAACTGCTGGTCACTTCAAATAGTTTGCGTAAATTTTCTGGTTGAAACTATGTCCGTAACTAAATGGGATATCGAGTTGCAGTTTTGAACCGTTTTTTGCAAATTTAATCCTTAGTTTACCGCTTTGACTGTGATATCAACCTACGATTAAAGTTACTACTCTATTTTATAGGGCCAAATCTGGAACCATTGCATTTTTAAATATTACATTTCTTCCGACTGTCCCTAAAAACTTTAAAAATATTTTTGTTTTTGTTCAAGATATATGGGGTTTTATCAGAAATTTCAGAATTTTTGCAAATTTTTAATTTCAGTTTAAAACTTTTTACCTGAATCGAGTAATATCGTCAAATTTGTATTAGTTAGTAGCGCAATATACAAGGTTTACCTTAAGCAAGACCCCTGATAACATATCCCGGAATCTCATTATTCAGCACTTAAAAATAAAGTTAAAATGTATCTAAAGTAAATTGAGACAGCGTAAAATTTGGTGTACGCTCAATTTGCTACACCACGTATTTCAAAAAAATTTATTTTTATTGAGTTAATCGGTTTACAAAGGTAAGTTTAAATTTCTATCACGCCGCCCATGCTTCACAAAGAAATGGCCTACTGTTGACGGATATTTAGTTTTTATGTCGTCTCAATTGACTTTATTTAGATACACTATACCTGGGAAGTTTTTTAACATTGATCTTATATACCAAAATGGTTATTTTTGTTTGATGTTGCTCCAATTCTAGTGCTTAAATCACTGATCAATTTAATACCATGCTAGACGAAAAATAGCAATAACATTAAAAAAATATCTTGTCAACTCTAGTGAGTAATACAATTTCTCCGAAACACCACTAACGAATGAAAATTGTATTTATTTTCATCTGAACGTGTCCGCCACACTTAAAAATGGCGGATACATATTTGGTAACTGCGAATTTCCTCAAATAGAATACTAAATTCGAATTTAGTTCAGTATTTTGTTTTTTGAAAAAATGTCTAATTTTGTAAATACGATTTTACAGGAGGTCAAAAAAATCTTAAACATTGGATTTTTTAAAATTGTTTAAAATAAGAAAATTTGTGTGCCAATTATATTTGAACAATTTTGATCTAATGATCGTCACTAAATTTTGTAGTTTTATAGTCAGTATACTTTGTTTCTATTGATCAAGAAAGCCATGATTGTGTTATATTTTAATTTAAATTTATTTAAAAAGAACAAGAACTAATATAGCAATAGAAAATATATCAATAAATACAAAAAAATCTATATTTTAATTTTGGGTTGCCCCCTCGATCTCAGATTATACACCTCGCGACACCTGTTAAGTGAACTTGCAACCAGCCTATTAATAAATGCTTAAGAAATATTGTTTTATTCTTCTTGAATGGCAGCTGCTAGTTCCTCTAAAGATTCTAGGGGGTTGCCTCTCATAGTTACCAGCAATTTTAGATATTCAAGTTGGATGACTTTAGCGGCCACTACATTCTACTAATATTTTCGTTTTGAAGAAATTGATTTACAATATTTGCAAAATGAGGTCTTACATTATCTTATTAGAACCAACAGTAATAAAATTATATTGGACTGGTACATAAAACCAAGCAGCTCAGGTAGATATTTAAATTATTTCTCATACCATTCAGAAAAAATGAAAATAAACCTCATACTTGGCCTAAAAAATAGAATTTTGTCAATCTGTCATCAGTCATTAAGGGATCAAAATCTAAAACGTCTAAATAACCTACTATTGGACAACTCTTACCCTCAAAGCCTGCTAAAGAAATTAATCTATTCAACTGACACTATAGTACCAAACAATTCACCAACTGTTTCTACTAGCCCTCCAATAATAAAAAAGTATGTTTCCTTTCCATACGTTCAGGAATTAACCCCTAAATTAGCGAACATATTCAAAAAAGAAAATATTGTTATAGCCAATAAAGCCGTTAAACCTACGAGCAAACTTTTTAGTTCTCTTAAAGATAAAACAAAAAGGCATAACAAATCAAATGTAATATATAAAATAGGTTGTTTACATTGCAATAAAAAATACATAGGGCAAACCTCAAGGCCTCTAAAAGATAGAATAATATCTCATAAAAGTGATATAAGAATAAAACCCGAAGCATGTGCCCTTTCCCAACACGTAAGAGACACAGGTCATTCAGCAAATTTCGAAGAGGCGGAGGTTCTCGAATGTGAAATTAATTATTTTAAAAGAAATTTCCTCGAAATGGTGCACATAAATAATCAGGAAAACCCGATGAATAAAAAATCAGATATACAGAATCTGAATATAATATATAGCAATTTATTAAACCTTAAAACCAAATAATCGTCCTTGCCTTCAAAACACAAAAGAAGGATTATTTTTTTTTTGCTATCTGAAAAAGAAACAAATAGGTGCATATATTTTATTCTTAATATTCTAGTTAAGCCTCGACTCCGGTCGAATACATTGGAAACCTACCTTTCAACGGTTTCGTGTGTGGTCAAATTTTTTGTTATTGTTTTTTCCTGTCTCTTTGTTTTGTGTTAAATACTTATATAAAAAGGTGTTCCTTTCATTCACAGAAATGAATTTCCTATTGGATAGCTGTTTATATTTGTAACCTCACTTACAGTAAGTCTAAAATATTTTAATAATTTACTTTATATTAACAAACCATTTTGTAGTGTGACTGATGAAGGATTAAAATAAATCCGAAAGCTTTCACAAAGTAAATAGACTATTTAATGTCCCAGTAACATCAATAGGATTATTAGGCTGCAACCCCGCTATTTCGTGTTGTCCATTATATTTATATATATATATATATATATATATATATATATATATATATATATATATATATTCGGGGCCTCCATAAAATTGCAGAACTGGCAGCATATAACATCATGTAATTCAATGCTACTAAGATTTAATTAAGCTTAGAATACTCCAGAAATGAATCTTCTAAAGATAATTAATATATCATCAAAACAACTTCTTTGGATGTAGGCTTGAACATATTGAAATGAAAGTGTTAGTCATACAATTAATTTGACAATAATAAACGCTTCAAATTAATTTGTTGTGTTTAGGAACATTTTAATCGTCACACTAAGGCAGACATCAGTTGTTGCAGTTCTTGTAAACTTGTGAATTATTGAGTTAAAAAAAAGACACTCGCTCTAACCCCCAAAGAAGTGGAGCCAACATACATTTAATCCAGCTCTCGGGAAATTCCATATGAATTATGATTATAATACTGTCTAATGGGTAAATGAAAATGGGGGGCATTCCATTGTTCTGAAAGCTGAACCAAAATCAATATATTAATAATTTTTAATACTAGCTACAGTTGAAACTGTCACAGTTTTTTTGTAATCTCTAAGTGTAAGGGTCCGCTAATTTTTATAAAAAAAAAATTCTCCATTTAGCTTGATTGCTTTGATGCGAATTTCGGTGAGTGCGGTTATTTTTCATTCCAATACTGACAATTATATCTGCTGTGTGTGCAATTAAAAAAATATATTTCTTTAGCGCTAAAACATGTCCGATGCAAATAATTTTACAGCTGTTCAATAAAATGTGGCATGTAATCTGTAAACTGTAATCTCTGGTGCGACTGTAAAAGTTTTATTAAGCAATCTAGCTGACCCGTTGTCTGTAAAAAAAAACTAATGTCTTTATCTTCAGTTGTACAAACGATAATAAAATGATAGAAATTTACAATAATTAATTTAAAAAAAGCCATATTACTAGAAGTTTAACCGCTGAAAAGATTATTTATGACTCTGTGATACTGCTCCTATAGATATGTACTCACCGAGTTCAGTCGTTGCGCTAGTAATTGAAGGGGAAAGTTGCAAGAAACGAAGCTTATATGTAAACTGATCTTTGTGGTCTGACATACAATTTAAATATCAGATTCGCAGGATGACATTTTTGCATTTTTTTTTTCAACTGAAAACAACATTATTCAAGCACCAACTAGACTCCGCGTCTGTGATATTTAGCTATACGTCATAGTTAAATATGCTTTATTATCATAAGAAAGAAGTCCTCATTGACAAAGCTTTAAGTTAACTAATAATACGAGATAACAATAAAATATGAATAAAAAAAGGGAAAACAACTCATTACCTGGAAAAAGTTAATAAAACGTTATAACAATACACAATAAAAACACAATTGCACAGGTAGGTGATTAAAAATCTTTAAGCCCTCATAAATGACCGACTTTTTTGTAAGAATGCTTGATGGAATCGGCAGTGGTAAGTTATGATGTTGGCGGGTATAGTATTGGGTATTACTGATCACAAGCGTAAGATGGTATTTAAAGATTAGACAAACAGTTTCAAGTATAAACAATAAAGTCAATGTTAGATTTTTTTGCACAAATAGTAATCTGCAAGAATCCCTAGATTTAGCTCTACAAAGGTAACTTACCGCTCGCTATTGCAGGACATATCTTAGATGAGATTCTATAAGAGCGTGATAGACTGTCTTCCCTATGTTAAGACCAAGTTCGTTCACTATAACTTTAACAAACTGCATGACATGATTTTCAATACGCAATTTGCTATCTATTACTGGGCCAAGAGACTTCATGTCGGAAAATTTTTCTAGTGGAGAATCACCGATTGCCAAACCATTCACACTACACTTAAAACTAATTACTAGTCTTAGTGAGATTTAATAATAAGAGATTTGAATTTTTGTTACCTTAATTAAATCTGAGTTAATAATAACACCCAACGTATCGACATTTTTGGAGTGCCACGATATGGTAGTATCGTCGGCAAACAATGTGAATTCACCTTTAATAACGATATATGTTAGATCATTAAGTACAGGAGAAAGAACACTGGTCCAAGTACCCAAGCCAGTGGCACATCCCATTCGTTTATACGGCTTTCGGATGATGTGGCACTCACAAATAGTATTTGACTCCTTCCCTTTCTAGAGAACAACCCCTAAAACCATAGCATTGAAGCTTTCGCAGGAGTATATCATGACACACACACAATCGAAATCTTTCGATAAGTCACAAAATACTGGTGCAGTCACCTCACCTTCGTTGATGTTTTTATACACTCTCTCCAAGAATGCATCATTTTACTTTTACTTTTTTGCAAAGGAATCTAAAATGTTTAGGGTCCAGTACACTATTGCTTTCAAAAAATTATACGTTTTTAAACTAGTTTTTCGATGATTTTAGAAAATGTTGAAAGTATGGATGTGGGTCGGTAAATTTATGACTCATGAGCGTCACTGCCCTTTAGTAGGATACCCTTTGCTATTTTTAGACAAGGAGGAATTAACACATTCAATGCTGCTCACTTTTATTTTTACACTTAATTTTTTAAGGGATCCGCGGTAGGAAGCAGATTCTCTGTCAAGTCCCCCGCAACAGAGCAATAATAGTTGTTTATCTGACCAGCAAACAACTGTGAACAATCGCAACGAGAACTTTGGTGTCCTTTTCCACGTATATCGCTCATAATTCACCAGCTCTTCCTCTGCCTATTGCCACAGCTTTTAAGACATTCAACATAGTACAGATCTTTAGCGCTTTTGACAATCTTAAGGTATGGTCGATATTTAGTAAAATATTCATTACAACGTTCACAATGAATATATTTTCTGATTACATGCGTTTAAATTATATTTGCATCTGAAACCTTAAGCCCTTTAATAACCAAAGGTTTTTTACGCGTATTTCTAATTTTTTGTTTAGGAAATGAGCTTTTAAATACAGTAGTTAACCTCATGTAAAATGAATCTATAATGAGGTGTGTCAAATATTCTGTCCCAACAAACAGTTTCACACATTCGTCGATCATCAAGGCAATCAAAATTATTACTGCCAAACAATCTACCATCTAATCTAGAACCACGGCACTTATTATTTTTTAAGGGGACTGAGGATAAATTGCAATGGGATAAAATATTTTTATTTGCATATAGAAGTTCATATATTATGTCTGTTCAACGAATTTAAGTTAATTATCTAATATTATTCCCAACGATTTAGCAGATTTTAAAAACGGAAATTTAACGCAGTTGACTACAACATTCAAAACACTCTCCATTCTCAGCTCGATCGACACCAAACATCATAACTATGCACTTTTCAGGGTTCAAGGTTGTACTTTCTTGGGAACACCTCAATCTTGGACAGCTCCCAGTTAACAATATACCCTGCGGAACGATATTCGAACACCCCAAACCTCCGAAATTGAGTATCTTCTTCATATAGGTTAAACGAGTTTAATTTAATGTGCAGTTCAAAATATCCGCAGTGTTTACTATAAACAAAAGAGAACCGAGAATAGATCCCTGAGGCACTATTGTTGTTTACCACGACCCTCTGGCACCTACCGGTAAAATATGATTGAAAACATGTTAGTCAAACCCGAAAATCCATAATACTTTAGCTTGGCACATATCAACCTATGATTGATAGTCTCAAAAGCTTTGGAAAAATCAAGAAACATTATAAGCGAAACTAATCCAGAATCAAAATCAATGTCATCCATTATATTCGAGAGCGCAGATGCAGTACTATGTTTTTTTTTCGGAACCCTGATTGTTTTTCGAGAAAAAAATTAATATTGCAAATGAATTCATTTGTTTGATTACACACAATTCTCTCACATACCTTGGATACAATTAGCAAAGGACTTATTAGGTTTAGATCAGAACATGATTCAAGCGTAGCGATCTTGAGTATAGGCTGTATATAGGATTCCTTCAAAGGCCCTGCAAAATGTCCATTCCACAAGAACCCATTAATAGTATGAGTAAGGAAAGGATCGATAAAAAGGCTACAAAATATTAGCATTTTAGGGATGAAGGAGAGCAGAGGACGTCCAGTTATGCGGGTGGCTTCATGACTTCTTAAAATCCATAAGAAGTAAAGCAGTTAGTAACATAAACAAAAGACAGGACTCCATCGAGTTCAATGAGCACATCTCTAATGTGTGCCTAGGAGATCTGCAATGCAAAGTTTTCGCTGTTACATTTTATTTTAGTCCAAAGTTAGTCATAAATATCATATTGACGTTAGGCTCAATACACTCGAGCTTATATTTCCAGCTCTCATAAAATACCATACCCCCATATCCGTTAATTTTATAAAATTTCTACACATCAATTCTGCTTTACTTTTCCTTAAATTTTCAGCATCGGCCCTGAACATCGATGAGCAGGTTAAACAAAACCAATTTTTCTGTTTCTTGAATTTTAAAGAACAAGAAGGGCGCCTAATTTGATTTGTTACTTTATCTGAAGTACTTGCTTTCTGTTTTCCTAATGAAGAATTATCAATTTTTTTTACAAATTCATATCTTTCAACATGTGGGATATATGGAATATAGGATAATGGAACATATGCATAAACTATCATCATCTTTAGAATTATTACTTTTTGAATTTACTAACAATTTTTCGTCTACTTCATTATCAGGAAAGGATAACAATTCATTTGACAGCAAGGTTGACAACACTGACATTGACTTTGACATTAATTTTTTCTTTCTTTTTCTGTTTCTCACTTCCACTTCTTTAACTACGTTATAGATTTAACCTTTATTGTCTCAGTTTCTATTGTAAATAATATATTATATTTTTCAGTTAATTTAATTAATTTATTAATATATCATGAGATTAAAACTACACCCTTATTTGTTACATGTAAGAATTTATTTAAATGATATTTTTCTAAATCATATAAAAGGTGGTCTATTAGTATAGCGAAATCAAAATATCTCCCTTGTTATAAGGTGACCCACAGATTGTTGAGTGACAAACTTGTTAGAGATATAAGAACATGTACATGTTTTAAATCCTAAATATTTTGCATTTTTAAATTAGGTGTGTCATCCTAACATCTTGTATTTAAATTGACTAGTATCGTGTTTCTAAACAAATGAAAATCTTTTGAGATTCGATACAGTGATTAAACGATTGAAGATGGGAAAAATTAATTACACTTTGCTATCGAAACTTTTCAAAATTTGTTTGCTGGTTCCTATCAAGTGCTACTGGAAATGGTCCATGGCTGCTACCTACTTACCAATGAAATTTCAAAATGTAAATATTATACCATTTTCCAATTGCACCAATTTAAAATGCCCTAAAATCCTAGTTTTATTTGTGCATACTAAAAAAGCAGTAACTTTAGATATAAGATGTGTTGAACTAAATATTTTCCACAGAATTAAAAATATGAATACCTACCTATACATACCCTGTGTACTTCAAAATAATTTTTGTCTCCCACATTCTTTTTCTAGGCCTTATAACAAGAGGGTTATTGAACTTAAACGCTCTGATGGAGCGCCTTGTAAATTACTACCCCCTAGGGTTTATGCTAAATTAGGTAATATAAAATAAGGTTCGAAACTATGCTTTAAAGAACTGGACTTTAATGTTTCAGATGCAATATCTGTAACAACCATCGATATACCAGACGAAGAACCTCAAATATGTCTTCCTAGTGAGTCTGGTACGATAAACATGTTATTATATGGAGAAGTTGAACTACCTGAAGTCAGCATTGAACCTGATAAGCTTTACTTGGGAACCCTACAAATCTATGATACACATTCGGAGACTTTAAGAATCATGAATTATTCCAAAAATTTACCTCTGTTAATGAAATTTAGTAAGGTATATACATACATTTTAAAAATCTGTCTTATCTGGCATATATCCATATTTATTTTGATGAACCTCAAAGTATGAAATTTGAGAAATAATAAACAAGAACAGCTTTTTCATCAATTTGCCTGCACGATGGTATATACATACATACGGCTAATAATACATTATTAGTTGGTCTTCTTGTCTATTTAGGCTTATTTCTATTACATATTGCGTTTTTTTTTTCAATATACTGTTTGTTCGTAGCTTAACAGGGGTCAGAATTTTTAAATATATTTTAAAAAATTCGTGACCTCGATTCCTTTCAAACTTTCAAGAAAGTAAGAAACTCATGCAGTTGAATAAACACCAAGGACAAACGATTTTTATTTTAACAACATTTTCTTTACATTTTAAAGACGTTCTAGTCTAGCTTAGTTAGTTAGAACTTACTATACAGGATGTCCTATCGAAAATGAAACAAGCTATGCTTAGGCTATTTATCGTCATTTTTCTATAATTCCGTTGGAGAGATATATTTGATTTTGGAGGAAATTTTTAATTCATATTTTTCAACCCCCCATTCAAGCGAAGAAGAGGTTGCCTCCTACAATTATAAATAGAAAGTAAAATACAGTAGAACCTTATTTTAGTGCATCTCAAATTCTCTTTTTAACGCAATGTATCTGATTAGTTACCAAGAAACCGTTCTTAAGATACTGTTGTTAGATTCAATAAAACTGGATTCAATTAGGTTTTTTACTCAAAACAAAGGAGGTCACATTTTTTTTAACATTTACATATTTTTGATAACAAAAATAATTTATTTATCGGCGTCATCAGACGTTTTAGTGTTTACTTACTCAGAGCATGGCAAGTGTTAAAAAAGTGTGAATGAATCTTGTATGATTTTTGACCCTTTTTTTCTAAATTTTGACTAAAGACATGTATTTATATCTATCAGAAAATGCAATCAACCTACAATTGGTTACAAAAATATTTGAAAATAACGAATATTACAAAAAAAATCAGGTGGCATTTCAGTAAGATTAAGCTCTTACATACTATTGCGGGAACGGCAATTTCTTAACGAAACATTTTCAGATCAATATATTGTCAAAAGGGGAACGATTTTCTTCCCCCTGGATTAATGAAGACAACTTAGAACTAATATTCATACTACTTAAACCTTAGTATTAATTAAAAGAGTCATATACATGGCATAATATAATATTATTGGGGTAGGGATCCAAAAAGAAAAGTCAAATATTCAAAAAAGTCTACGTTTCGCAATTTATTATTGCATCCTCAGGACACTAAAAGACATACCTAAAAGGATATATCTCTACAAGGCATCAACTTAATAATAGTAATGTAATTAAGTTGATGTCTTGTAGAGCTATAATGCAATAATAATTGCAAAACGTAGACTTTTTTGAATATTTGACTTTTCTTTTTGGATCGCTACCCCAAATTAAAAAACACAACGAAAAATTATCATATTGGATGGTTAAAACAAGACGTAGAATAATATAATATTTTCACAAATCCTAGCCACTAGAATAGGATGAATGAATTGAAAACATAGCGAACAACGAATATAACTACTTCAAGTTCCCTTAAAACTTTCAAAGTTGAAATTATATAACAAGAAGTAGCGAGTAATAAGAAAATATTATTTCGAAGTTTGTCCCACGTTAAAAATGAAATTTTATAGAAATGCCTATAATGTTCCTTTACAGGTTCTTCCTCAAGTTATTGTGTAGTCCTCGATCCTTTTAATTAAATATTTTAGTAACTATTACTTCAAAGTTGCCTTACAGTTATCACAGCAACCTTTACTACCTTACTTTAAAGTTAACTACAATTACAGGAAATAGGCTTAAGAAGTTTTCACCATGCTCCGGTTCGGATGACCGCTTCGAATCTCAAGAATTCACGATGCGAGTAGTGACGTCACCAGATTAATGGTTCGATAACTGGTCTGTCAAATTGCTAACCATGACAGAGATATGGTCCCGATCGCGGTTCTAGAAATAAACAAAATATGTCGGATTGTTTACAAATTGGAAACAGCGAAATTATTTATTTTTATCATTAAATATACTATTTTTATAGTCTTCTAGTGTTAATATTATTAGGGTTTTTGCATATTTTAAGATTGGTGTTAAAAATTTCATGCAAAATGACAAATTGCTTATAACAGGCAAAATATTGCTATTAAAAATAACATTTTACACATAAATTGCTAATTGTTTCTCCATATTTGTTACTACTTTTTCACAAAATCAAAACACAATGAATCATTTACTTTAGCTGTCAGGGGTAACCAAACGTTTTCCCCATGTTCTGCACATGACGCAATCAAGACGTCATTATTTAACAGACCAGTGCTAGAATTTTGACACCAGCGGTTAGTGGAACCGGAGCATGATGAAAACACTTACACGTTTAAGTCACTATTAGAATTACAATACAGTAATGATACCACAAAGTAGCTAAACCACGTAATTGTTTACAAAATACCAACAGTAGTATTGTCGCTAGTGCATTTAATATTTTATTAAATAATTTTTGGTAGTCAATAACAATTTTTCACCAAGTTATAGCAGTGGTGTCAACCGACATCAGTTTTTGGAACTTTAATGCTGCTTGGGGCTTTGTGATCTGCCCTAAGTAGAAAAACGTAATTGCTGATAAATTATGTTATTAAACAAAGAAACGTATTAGACTGCATTTTAAAATCGTCAAATACGGATTGCGTATATGATTTTTGGACACCATAAATATTAGCCTAGCTAAATTGAGTAATTATTTTTATGCCTCCAAGTCGAAATATATTTTGCGGAATTTTTTAGGAAATCTCGTTTAAATCCTGGAGTCTACGACCAAAATATGTTTTCATCGCTGTACGTCTGATAAATTGATACATGGTTATAATCTGTTTCAGAATTATTGGTTGGTTTCTTAACTACAATAAAATTTACCTAGTATCCTTAGCTGTAAATCCCTCCAATAAAGTAGTTTCCTAATATACCTCTATTATGTAGGCACGAGATTCTTTAGTACACTCTTAAAAGGGTGCAAGTATAGAGTTTATCCCCATAATAATAGAGAAATTTAACGTGTTATTTTTAACGAAAAAGAAAACTAATTAAAAAATTCTTTTAATATTAGTATGCACATATCTCTGATATTATTAATAATTATTAAAAAAACTTAAAAACTACATTTTTATTTTAATAATATGAAAAACGGCATCTTAGCTTTGTAAACAACTTACTCTATTTTCAGTCCGGTCTCACTATCACTATCGTTTTCGTCTATGCCTAAACTAATTATTAAAGACATTACTATTTATAAAATTATAAGAGTCTTTAACCTTAATTAGATATCTAACAGAATTTCCAGCTATATACAGAAATATTATTTACATAATTTTTTAATTAAATCTATTACAGAACTACTTAGTGAGGGAGAAGTTTTTCTCTCCTAATCATGGCTTTTACTTCATGCCAGATATGTTGGATCAAATTAAAAATACACAAAACTGTATGACCAGCGGCACTAGTAAGATTGTCACAAATATATTCTTCTTAATATTACACGCTTTTAAGACATTTAATTTTGTACAAGTTTCATTCAGTGGAAATATATATAATTTTTCATCGTATAGTCTGAAGTTCTCTTTTCGTATTGTTTGAATTCAGCAACGTATTGATTTGGCAGCTGTGGTAGCTAGCGTCGTTCACCACAATTACACTATTTTTTGGAATATTTGCAATATATTGACAATTTTAAAAACAATATTCAAATAATTTTGCATCTGTATCTTGATGATAATCCAAAGATGAATTGGCTATGTTCTTCGAAGATAGTAACAAAAAGTTTGGAATATAATCATTTTCTGAATTCTCTATCTTTTATTTAGGGGAACTTTGGTTTGGCACTTACTTGTTGAAGCATCCTATTTTGGGCGTGTCATTGGTATCAAAACATGCTTCGTCAAGATATATGATTGGACGTTTTTCTGCCCTATATTGCTGTACGGAATTTAAATAATCTCGACGTATTCTCTAGGATTCCTTGAACACTTATCTTTTATTTATGGCCCGAGATTTAAAACCTTTTGATGTAACAATTCCCCAGAGGCTTGTTCTGCTATATGAAATATTCATTTTTGTCTACTGTACCTTTCGTAGAGTTATTATACGTATCATACATTGTTCTGCGAATTAACTATCAGCTTTTTTAATACTTCTAAATTTTCCGATATCGGGCCGTTGTTTCTACAGCGTAATGTTTTACCGTCAATAAAAAAACTTTCATTAAAAAGCACGTTTCGCCCAAACTTTCATTTTGATTATACTCTTTCTTTAAAGGAGATAAACATATGCTTTGTACAATTTCCATGGCATTGTTTTTTTTATACCACTATTACCATCATTTGTCCATGGACGTCACATTTTTTTAAAACTTGGTAACACAATAACCCAGCTCTATGTTTGTTTGAAGGTGGTAGGCAATGTAGAATGTTCATTAAACTCGTTCTGTCGGATTTAAATTGTTTTTATTACTTCGGTTTCAAAACGTTTCTGGTAACTATCTCCAATCGTTTTCAAGTGCAAACTAAATGCTAACTCTAAAGCTACGGGCATATATACTAGTCGTGTGCGGTAATGCGTAAAGTCTGCGCTCTCTGGTTACCCGAACCGTGAAGTTTTAGGAGGTCAGTTTTAGCTAGAAGCGACTTCCATATGTTTGGAATATCGACCCTAGGCTTACTGTATATGCCTTGATTCCTTTCTATGAAAGCTGATTCTATAAACTTTCGCTTTCGTAAGTGCTGCTCCTTATGCGAAATTTTAGCCTCCGGCTACTGCATCCGCTGTTGGTTTGACCAGACGTTTTCCGCTCTGCCTGATTTTAACGTCTCTCACCTTTTTGAATATGATTAAAATACTTTTTGACTCTTATACTAAGAGGGCGTTTTGTTTCTCCAATATACGAGTCGCCACATTCACACTGGATTTGGTAAATGCATTCTTTTTTCTTATCGATGTCCTTTGGCTTAGTTTTTGTCAGAAGGCTTTTTAACGTGTGTGGAAAATGGTGTTGTTTCTTGTAGATCGGAATGTGGCGTAGTATGATGAATACTTTGTAATTTTGATATTGTATTACTTATGAATATTTCAGAGTAACCATTCTGCAACAGATCTTTTCTTATGTTTTCAGTTTCTGGTTCTCCTAAAGGTCTATCGTATTATTACAAGTTGTTTGTTTATGATGTCCTGTTTTGTTGCTGCAGTATTCGGTACACTGTAGTTCTGGAGCCCTGTGCAGATCGCTTAATGAAAACGTCAAGAAAAAGCAACACATATTTTCCTCTTTCTCCGTTGTAAACTTGATACATGTTCTTACCTATTTAAGTAATTGAAAAAAAATCAGTTAAATGATTGTCATTTACAGTCTAAATAATAAAAGTATGACCTACATACCTAAGCCAGGTAGGGTTGATTTGGGCAATGTTTATTGCGTGCTCTTCGAACCACTCCATAAAAATATTGACTACCACCGGGAAGAGGGATGACCCCATCGGAAGATCAGAAGATCTTGTTAATAAACGGAGTTACGGAGACAGTATTCCAATAGTTCAATCACATCATCCAGAGGCAACGTCAATCGTTCAAAGAGTGTTTCGTTAGGTAACCAGGGGGCGGAGACTTCACGCAGCTTCAAAGTTAGCATTTAGTTTACACTTGAAAACGATTAGAGATAGTTACCATTCGAAACGTTGTGAAACCGAAATAATAAAGACAATGCAACCGATAAAACGAGTTTAATGAACACAGCTCTAACTTTGAAAAAATAACATATATTTTACTAAATGCACAGTTTGGCAAACAAACAAATATTAATATACAAACAAATTTATATTAATATTTGTAGTTAAACATTTTAACATTCAGACGTGTATTCAGGTAGCTAATATCTATAGGGTTTTACGGCTAAGGGTGCCAGGTAAATTTTGTTGCAGTCAAGAAATGAACGAATATTTCTAAAACAGACTTTAGTTATGACAATAAGTACCGCTCTTAGACTCGTACGCCATGAGTTCAGTCGATGCAATAGTAATTGAAGAAAAGTTGCAAGAAATGGAATTTATAAGTAAACTGATCGCTAAAGTGTGACATACGTCTTGCATTTAAAAACAAGATTTAGTCACGCACCAACTGGACTCCACGTCTGATATTGTCGTTTTGGTTATATGTAACACATGTTTCTTACATGTTAAATATGAGATGCGCATCAGCTATAAAACCACATACACTTTATTTCTTGCATTTCACCTCTCCACCACTATAACACTATAATGACTTTAGCACTAGAGCACTGCCTATTAAATTGTATTAGACTCAAAGATCATCTAAATTTCTTACATAACACGATAAGAAGTTTAGTTCAATTACCTTTTAATCTGAGCAGCTTAATTGAATCAAATAATCTTAATGTATATAGGATATTGTACAAATTTATTATAGAAAGAAAAATTGAATTGTAAAGGAACCTACTGTAACATAAGTATTTTAAGTAAAAAAAAAACAAAAAATTATTAAAAAAAAATCAACAACAAAAAAGAGAAATATAAAAGCAAAAAAAAAATGCAAAAAGTAAAGATAAAAAAAACAAAGCTAAATATACAAAAAAGAGAAAAAACAAAAATAAATATATATATAAAAAAAAATGTAAATTGTATAGTATATAGTACCCTTAATATAGAATGTAAAGTACCCTAATTTAAAAAAAAATAAACAAATACAAATAATGCAGAGAAAGATACGAAGCTGGCCATTTGGTTTCAACCAGAGCCATAAACTTATATACACACACACGCAATGACTTTAGCGACCGGCGTAAAAATCTAGGAGAATTTATCAGAATATAATAATCATGTACCAATTTATCAGTGCAGCGTTGATACAGAATTTTGGTCGTGAGCTTCAGGACGATTATTACAATTAACATATTTTATATAGATACCTGGTGTAGAGTTGGAACCTAAATCACTCACCCTGCCACCTGATATAACAGTGAACGCTGTTTTAAAAGTAAGGCCTACCAAAATGGGAGATGTGGTAGCGAAAGTAGTTTTAGACATATTTTATCAACACAAACAGGAGTTGATTAAAGTAAAAACAGTCTATTTGCAAGTTTTTTATTCTGGAGAATACGCTGAAAGTATAAAACTGTCAAAATTGAGGAAACCTAGTTTTTTGCCAGGCATAACACCAAAAAATTGTAATGAAGTGGGATATCTGGTAGAGGATGTCCGGTTTAATTCTAAAATAGAAAAACCTATTCAAGCTGTAGTTGATAATACATTATTGGTGTTTAATAAAAGTAACGACGCCTTAATAGCCTTCCCTAATGATAGACCAAGGATTCTAAAACCATGGAAACGTACTATGCCGTAAGTAATAAATAGTATTATAGTTTAAATAAATATACAATAGTTATATATTAAGCTTTTCTATACTCTTAATTTTATTAATATATACTTGATAAGAAAAAAGATTATTATTATTTTTTAAGATATTAGCTCATAAATTAATAAATTTAAGATTTTGGGAAAAAAATAAAAATGTTTCAAGGAATATTGGGAAAGCGTTTTTAATTACTACCATTACTGCAAAATTACTCAAAAATCGACGACCTGCTTGCACACTGACAAGAAATATACAGAGCGTATTGAAGAGCTTTTTCACTAAAAACGCTCTACAAGAGAACACAAAAGCCATACGGATTTAGAAGAAAGAAGATTTGGTTTTAGTTCCAACATATTAAGTTTTAATTAAACGGCATATTCACCTAGCGAGGAACGCATGCGTCCGAATAGTATGGACAAGTCGGCTCGCTTATTGATACTTCAAAGAAGAAAATCCTTTTCACGCTGTTATCTTCCAGATATATTAGCTTAAATTTCACCAAAACCTAGAAATAAATAATGTAAATCTAAGAATCGACAGGAATAGTTTAATTAGTGTGCTGAACAACTTATCAAAAGTCCTAAAGCGAAATATGCCGGCTTCATGTCATTTTTGACAAAAGAAAAATAAAGTTGTTGCCTTTACAATAATTTGGCAGCTATATAGATGTAATGGTACTTACCCACTGAGTTCATATTCTTTTAATTAAAATTCTACTTATCGAGGAATTATCGAAGGAGGGGGCAACGTCGCTAAACTGAAAATTGGTGCGTGTTTACTGCAGACATTTATAAGTATTAATTCATACGTGCGCTGTTGTTTGTGATGTTATTGTTATAAATTGGTAATAATAATGGAAAAGGTTTGTTTTTACTGTAATAAACTACTTAGTGAAGATAAGTGTATGGAGGTAGGCAAAGATATAGATGGCCTAAACAAAGCAAGCGAGCATCGAAAAGATGAAATGCTTGATGATATATTTAAAAGCATTAAAGAAAAACACACTTCAATCAGGGTGCATGTCGAGTGCCGATAAGTAGTATAATAATTAAAGACAAACTAATTGAAAATTCAGGGCCTACAGCAAAGCTTTGGATTCAGTATTCTTACGTACTGAGAGAACTGCAAACTGGGAACTGCACCTTTATTATGTAGCGGCAATGATACCCTACTTTCACGATGCTGGACATTTTCAGTATGCAAAATAAGCACATCTTTATCTGCAACAGATAGAAGAACTCGATTCCAAAGTGCCCTCAGAAAAATTTTCTAGGCTTGTTTCGGAGAGACATTACACTATACGACGTACGAGTGAATTTTGGTCTTGGTATTTCAACAGATGTGGCGACCGAGCAGTCTTTGATGTGGCTTTTAAAAGTTCAGAGGGGTTTCACTCATAGCCGTGGTATATCTGATAGTGTACGAACTGTACCCAATGCCACCTGCATTTTTCTATGAGGTATCTTTGAGAAAAACCACCAAGTCTACACTCTTGAAGGTCTTTTGCTTTTCTTCAGATTTCACAAATTTCTCATCTTCTGTATTTGTGTAAGGCATATAGGTCTATAACAACTGTGTTGTTATAGATCTTCTTCGAGCCTTGGTTTGGCCTAAACGAGCAACATTTAGAGCTCTACTTCAATCATACAATAATTACGTCTGGCAACATTTCTGTACGAATTTAAAAAATGTAGTTGTTGTGTTTGATTGTTATGGAAGTGTTCTACAAAAGTAGAAGAGCAAAGGCGGCGAGCCTCTCGACAGTCATCAGATATTGTTTTCGATAGCAACACTACAGTCTCTGTTTCACAAGCTGATTTCTTAGCAATTCTAGGCTAATTAGTTTGCTGACCAACACTTTTTTGGCTGAAGGGCTAGAAGTAAGACGGGCAGGAGCAGATGCGGACACGATGATCGTCGATACAGCTCTGGAGAAAGTTAACAACGGTCAGGAAGTCACGGTTGTAGTAACATACACTGATATAATTGTTATGCTCCTAAGTAGAACTGGGAATGATACAAATATTCAGGTTGTGAGTCCTATTGGATCCGAGAATAAAATATACAATATCAAGGAAATTCAAGATCAAATAGGTTCCAAAAAGGATTACTAAATGTTTGTTCATATAATTACAGGCTGTGATACCACATCATCCCTTTTTGGTATTGGCAAGAAGAAAGCAATTAAACTTTTGGAGAAAAGAGAGATGCAGGATTTTGCTGCTATTTTTAATAACCCGTCAGCTTTAAAATCTGACATTGTTATTGCTGGAGAAAAATCTATCATAAAGCTTTATAGTTCTGAGACCTACTCCAACTTGGACGAACTCCGAAGCAGAATATATGCTCGTACTCTTGCCAGGAAAGCCGTCACTTAAAGCTTTGAATTACCCACGCTTCCGCCCACAACTACTGCACGTGAACAGTGTTCGCTGCGAACATATTTGCAGGTAGGTGATTTTGTTTGTATAAAAATTGCAGCGTGATGTATTTTATTACATAAACTCTTTTTTAGGTTCAAGAATGGATGAGAAATTCACTTCCCTCGGAGGACTGGTGTTGGAAGAAAAGTAATGACACATTAGTGCCTGTTAGAACATAATATTCTGTAGATGCAGATCTAAAGGCGGGCTCGGTGTTGCTGTAGAACTGCAGACCTTGATTGCTCAATGATATGCTTACATTGCAGGGGTCGAAGTTCCAGCAACGATACTCCAGTAAATGAAGTTGAAGTCGATGATGATCAAGACGAAATATAAGTAAGCAACCATATCATACATGGAACGAAAGAAAGAAAAATGACATATAATTTGTTTTAGGTTGCAACTGTCCTCATTTTGCTGACACTAAGTTTCGTGTTTTATTATAAAATAAAAATATATTCAACATAACTTTTTTAATTTCCTTTTACTTTTTTGACCTTTTTCCAAACACTAAATAAATTTCTGTTGGAACAAAGAATCTATTGAGTTATATATGTATAATAATATCCTGTATAAACCCCAGATACCCGCCTATGCCTTTTTTCTTCATGAAGTCAGCATAGGGCGGTTTAGGACTTTTGGTATGTTGTTCAGTACACTAAATAGAATATCTCTACCAATTTTCAGATTTACATTATTTTCTTCCGGGTCAAACTTTAATATGACTGGCCTATTAGTAATTGTGTATGTATTTTCTCACATTCGACCTCACGCTTTAGGGTGCAGAGAAGTGTTTTTGTGTTTAGTTTTATTTCTGTTTTGAACAGATATAGCGAAATAACAAAATCGTGTTAAATATTGTGTTAAATTTCATAGATTTATACAGGGAAACGAAAACGAACTGCACAAATTTTGAAAAAAACTCATTCCAATTGTTGATTGAGATTCTGCATTAGATATATACCTATATATTCTACTATAATATATGCTTTTGAACAGAGACCACTCATTAGCAGAGTTTTCTTTAGCACAACCTCACAAATTAAATCTAGTTCTTCATCAAATATTTTTCAATCGGCGTTAAACAACTAACGCAAAGTGGGCGGACAGCACCCTATGCATAGGTAGTACTAAATATAGATGTTAACAGCAAAACGATTGAAACTTAAAGTTACAGATATATAACCGTATGCGTGCAATCTTAGATTAAATACACAGAAAGATACATAACAAAACAATAAAACGTGACGGAGGGATTAACTGCCAACCACCTGCTAACATATGTTTGTTTGAAAAGCCCACTTCGTTGATTCGTTGTGTAAGATCAACACCGTCTCTACTAGAAAGCCTGGAAGCGAGCATCGATGAGTCATCATAAGTAGTTTTTCCCGCAAAGAATAGCTGGAGTTTTGACGTCGCGACAGCCATATTGTTAGGCAATGTCATGTCAATGTTCACTTTTCGAAGTTTGTTACGTGTAAGTATACTTACGAATAACTACAAGTGTATATTGTCGATTTCTAATAAATAAAACTTGATTTTTACTTAGATAATCATAATAGATATATGTGTATTTTGGCTATGATTCCTTTTTTACTTTTTAGATTATTATAGCAACAAAATCAGTTATCAGGTTCTCAACAATAATTCAAGCTTTTGCAAAGAAAAAGAAAACGAGGTAGATTCAAACAGTGTGAAATACATGGTTTTGATGGAGAACTTCCTATAATCAAAGGAAATACTCTTGCAAGTATAAGAGAGATCGTTTTTAGAAGGTTGAGGTAAGCGCTCTTTATACATTTTAGGTACATATCCATATTGTAAAAAATATTTAATGTGTTAAAACAGTATTTGTCAATAATATATTTTTGAATTTGTTATTTACAGATTAAAGTTGTGCAAATGCTCTAGAGGTCAATTGTTGTATCATCATATGGCTACATTGCTAATATTCGCATACCCCAATATATCCGTAAATGAGGTAAAAACTATAGATGATTGTTTGGTAGAACACGGTACACGGAAGAAAAAAATTCTGAAATATGCCAGAAAACAGTAGGCCAGTTGCAAAATGAAACCTAGTTAGTCGCTGTATGTATATATCTAAATTATAATATTAAAAAGTTATTTAGCACAGAGTTCTCAAATTAAAATACGTTTTTTTTTCACCACTGAACATCCCAGCGTAATGATTTTTAGTTTATTGAGAGTTGGATATAATGTTTTATGGGTGGTTGTGGTACTCATCGATTATACACGTGATTTAAATATATCGCTTATCAGTAATGTCACTGCTATTCTATTGAATGCAGTTATAAAGGGCGTCCTTAAGGGTGCCGGCCCCCGCTGTATTTTGGAAAATGTTCTCTAATTACTGAATAGAAATTACATATTAAAGGCACACCACGCTCCTGCGTCTAAATATTGTTATCCTCCCCCCTGCGGACGCCCTTGGCAGTTAATATGAGCTAGGTCATATGCAATGATATTTTTGTAAACTCAAAAGCTGGATCGGAATTAACTTAATCAAACTGAGAATTCTATATATCTATTAATTGAAAAATATTAAAAGGGTGATTTATTCAAGTGTTTATAAAAATTTAAACTATTTTTATTGTATAAATATTTATAAATATTTTTTTGACCAACATAGGACAATTATTAATTACCGCCTATGGCAATACCTGAATACTGTCACTGGCTATTTCTGATCTGACATTTGCAGACTAATAAGTTTTTTTTTATCCTTTTAAGTAAGAAACACTTTAGATGGCACAAAGACCCTACAATGGGGGCAAGAACACAGAACTAATAGGAATATTTGAAAAAAAACTGAAATGCCAAGATTACTCCCACAGCATTGTAGCTTGATAAGCGTGGATTTATTGGAGGGAGTACTAATGGCCTAAGGGAGAAGATTATACATATATTTTTTTTTCTTTAAATAGATACATATTATTTTTAAGTGGAAATAAGAAACCTTAAAATATTATTTTTTTGTTCATAGTCCCTATAACAAATTATGTATAATAAAATATTTAAAAAAACCTTTATCTTGTCTTTAATTATAAAAAAAATACTTTTAGTCAGTTATTTAAATATAATATAGGATGTGCGCAGATGTAGTAAATTCAAGCCCTTCCCACCAGTTTATGTAAGGGACAAAGTAATTTTATAAATCATCATTGGGAAAATTTAGTTATACAGAATAACTCTCTATAGAACTCTAATCTCTCTATAGAAGTCTAGTAGTATATCACATAAGTGATAGAAGTGAAAATTTTCAAACGAGGTAGGTCATAAGAAAAATAACAGCAGGCAAGGGAAGAACTATTTTTCTTTCTCCCTACAACAAAGAGTCTTCAGTAGGACTATATTTACTTTTCAACATTAGTATTAAAAAAAACTGAGTGAATGATTTGAAATAGATTAAAAATAGGCTTTAGCTTTTTTTTACTTACCATGTTTCAAATTCGACAGTGTTAAATTTTTTTTTTACACACGTGTGATATAAAGCACTTTCTAGTGTAAACAACGCTTTTCTTCTCAGTTTCATATGTAGCTGCGTGACAAAAAATTTGGTCTAACAAATTTACTTCAATTCGAAATTGTAAAATTAGTTGGAAAGACAAACAACCAGTTTTTTTTAATAAATATTCTAGTTTTTGTAAAATATTTTTTCTTCCTGACAGAGGAAGGATTTTCTTAATCTGGAGTAATATTCTATTATTTATTATGATAAACTAACATATCAAATATCTTTAACAAAATGAAACAATATCTACGTTTTTTACAAACTTTTATTCACAGACTAATTAACAGATACACAAATATATACATACATACATACGTACGACTTAAACTACGGAAAAGGGGCTAATATAATATTAAAAAGCTAATAAGATTTTATCAAAATAGAAGAATAATAATTGTATAAAATGTACAATGTTACAGAAATTTAGATTGATTTTATTCTTGCTATCAGAATCTGCAAAATCAAGAATTTTGTTAATGTATTGAATTTGGCAGTAAGTTTCAATGCCAATGGTTCCGGGAGATTTCAATGTAGATTTTAATAAAGTAAATGATAGTTCTAGTAAAACTGAGATGTTAACTCAACTATTTTTTTCTTTTGGTTTCACCTAGCTCATACACAGCCAAACTCGTAAAAAGTGAATTTTTTTGACCATTTTTATTAATTTTGAAATAAATGGGGTGTTCTGGTCGTAAGGCTCAGATTGTGGAAGTGGGATTTGTTTCAATGGGAGTGCAGATGTATAAACGTAGATAACCATCAAACATTTTATAATTACCCTTCACAAGAAAGTTAGCAAAATGTGTTTGAGGCTGATCTAATCGAGTTGAAATATATATCTTTTCATGAGACTTTTCATTACTTTTACAACCTGTGTTTTCCACTAAAATTAACTAATAACTGCAAACAGTTATGTTATGCTATGAATGCTTTTGTTGGAAGCAAACCTCAGTTTATAGCATGAAGCCACTTCTTTTGACTTCCTTCGTTCTTTGAAGACCCAAAAAATTAACATTAGATCCTTTCAGATAGTTTCCATTGCAACTAGGTAAACAACAAATAAAGGGCATTGTTCTAAATTAAAATGTTTTTTGTTTATTAGAATTCAAGTGTTAACCTCACTGCAACAAACTTCTATTTTGACGAAAGTTTTATAGCAGCAGTCTCAAAACTAATAGAACTAACACAAATATGTATAGAAATAGTTAAAAACTACTACTGTTCTAATTTATTTGTAAAAACGAATGCAAAAAACACGCCGGAAACGAATTTACAGATAGCAGTTAACTAAAAATTAACTACTAGTGATGACTCATCGCAAGCTGTCAACGGCCGTTTCCAGGCTTTCTAGTAGAGACGGCGTTGGTAAGATGTTAGTTTTAAAAGATGTCACTGAATGTCACTAATATCAGCCAAATTTATTAGTGTTTTTCTGGCGTTTTTTGCACTTTTTTAGTGTGTTTTTAGCGTCTAGAGGTTTTATGGAGAATTAAAGAATTAATTACTATTTACTGCCAGATCATGACTTAACAGTGGACTCTTTGTGATTAGAGTTGAAACTAAGGCTTTATTTTTCATATGTAAATTTTTGTAGACTCTTTTGTTGTCGGTATATAGCATTGGATCTAGGAAACGTTTTATGTATAAAGTAATATTCTAATTTTTATACTTAGGGCAAGAATGTGGGTGGAGAGAATTTATTTCTTTTACTGTAAATTCGAGGAAACATGTTTATTTAGGCTCTTGTTAACTATTATTCCCACGCAATTTGACATATTTGAACTAAGTATTAGTAAAATTACCCTTTTTTAATGACTTTAATACACAGACATTTATTTATAGATTAAGTATTTTTTTGGTAGGTAGATTTTAATTTGTTTTTAGCGTTGATTGATAAATACCATATTTTTCATAAAATATAACTTAAAAAATATGTCCAAAATGACAGTTTTAAATTTTAAACATTTTTGTGCATTTGAAAAGAGCGAAATAACAATTGTCGTTTTACTAAAATGGATCATTGCGACTACGACATTGCAGGACAAGGTTAAAGGTAAAACATACTTCGAATAATTTCGATATGTTATGTAAAACAAGAATGTTTTATTTAAATATTATTAAAATTGTTTGGTGTCATATTATTATTTATTGTTTATTTTTTTGTTATGAACATATAGGAAGATTTTTTAAAGTTCAATGCCTATTTGTGAAATTGAAGATAATTAAATATAAATTTTAAATTATTTTTGATATCACATTTGTTTTCGGTAACAGCATTAGCACAATATATAATAGTGGCGCCAACAGAAAGTTACCTTATCTTTCCATTCAAATTTAATTTGATATGGAGTTTATATAAATAAGAAACAAAATAGGCTGTGAACAAAAACTTGAGGAACTCCACAAATAATTTTCTTTTAAGAGCTCATCTTCTTTTCATTTTGCCCCGAATTCAAATATCTAAAAGATTTCTAAGTAAAATAGTGCTATCAAGAGTATCAAATGCCTTACACAATCCATACATTTTATATATTGATCGATATTTAATTGAATATTTGTGATTATGTCTGTTACAGCTACCTCTCTATATCTGGATTTGCAAAAACCATAGTGACGATCAGAAATAATATTTATCACTTTTTACTGGAATAATTTTCTGCGAATAAATTGATTTTTTAAAAGATAGTCGAATCAAATGTGTTTTACCGGAATCAATTTAAGTTTGACTGTTTTTATAATTGTTCATTGACCGTTTGTATAATTGAAATTTTACCATAATCACTGACTTTTTCGAATTTAAATTATCCATAATTTCTGTTACATCTTGTTCTGTTGTATCATTTTCTGACAAAAATATGAAACTTTGGTTAACATTTTCTTTTTCTTTCTACAAATGGTTGGTAAAGTGATTGTTCATTGTTTTCATTGACCAAAAGAGAATCTATTCTTTTTTCTAAGTTGCCACTTACCAAATGATTGATATTATTCCAAATTTCTTTTGGGTTACTTTATTCAAACTGTCCTCAAAGCTTAAGAACAACATACCCATCGAGCGTACATAAATTTATAAAAATTTCTTTTAGTTTTAGTTTGGACATTTTCTCAGTTTTAGTTTGTTATTGAATGCTTCGAATCAAATTAAATTGCTACTCATAATAGGTGAATAACTGGTTTTCTTTTGATAAATTTGAAGTAAAATAATTCGAAAATCTAAAGAGGTATCGGCATGCGCCTGCTAGCATATAATAGAAAATTTATTTCTAAATAACCTAATATTCAATTTTTTTCCAAATAAGTTGGTAAATTTTTTATACAGGAAGACCTTGACTTTTTTCCCAATGTTCATGACTTCCAGATTTCTACAAAAATGTATCAAAGTTTTCTTCTGACATAATTTTCGAAAAGGTGATTCAAAAAAAAAACAAACAGATATCTCACCTTTAAGATAAATCTTTTATCTTTTAAATACATCCGATTTTTCTAAAACATATGTATTTAAAAAAAAACTCTTTCAGAGAATTATTAATATTTAGCGTGAGACAATTATTTTTATTAAAACATATGCTCTATGAAATATTCTTTCAATATTATTTAATTTGTTTTCAACTCAAGATCCCAGTGGAGTGCATATAGTTGCAATATACCCGTTTTCTCAAAATATGTTATAGATAAATATTAGAAGTTATTTAGTAAATTATATATTTCTCTATTTCCCGCATGCATTATAACTATCAAATTAGCTGTATATGCGCAGACATTTGGCTAAACAACTTTCGAACTGTGGAGAATATCAATATAATCTAAGACACTAAACATTTACCGAATAGAATGAGGAATTTGACCTAGTTGCAAAAAGTTAGCATTCCAAAAAATTACCATCACAAATTTTTCTAACTTTTTGGTAGTCGTTTTATCGACATTAATCATTGTATAAAGTATACCAGAGTCTGTTTGTAAGGCTCTAGAAAAGTGCAAGTTATTGTAAAATTAAAAAAATATTAACATTTTAACACCCCTAGTATTTCGAAAACCACACGTTAGAATACTACTATTTATATGAACTGTTTTTCTTTTTTTCATGAAATTAATTATCTTCCAGTGTTTTAGACGTGAAATAAGTTACACCCTGTATTACTACAGGGTCCTCTTTTAAACCTAGCACTCTGAATATAAATGAATAACAAATGCACCTAAGAACCGTTAATTGTTTTAATATTTCTTACAAAATCTGAAATAAGTAAGCCTCATGCAATAAACTTAACTGAATTTTTCAAAGAGTTCCGAAATCGTTTCAAGATATTTGTGAAGAGAACCTAGCATATTTATTTCATTGTATTAAAAACCACTCTAATACAACATGATAAGTGATCAACGCCATCGTCGTTTGACTGAAATGGATCATTGCGCCTGCGGCATTGCAGGACACGTTCCAGACAGGGATCATGGTATTCTTGTTGTGACTTTGGTGTAACGTGAATCATAAATACTTTACTTTATTTGTCCCAACAAGTCAAGAGTCAACAGTGTAATTTAATGCCGGTCGTGGTATTAGCCAGCGGAGTAGTTGTTTCTGTTTGCCTTTTCCCTACACGGGGCTCGATAGTAAATGGCTGCCTGACGAGCTCTAAAAAGAGCGAAATCACGATCGTCGTTTGACTAGAAATAGATCATTGCGCCTGCTGCATTGCAGGCCATTTTCCAGACAGGAATCATAGTGTCCTTATTGGTGGCCTTGGTGTAACCTGAATCAAAAATATTTTAACAAACCGCTCTAATCTTTACACAGCACAGTATGATGAGTAGCCTACAACCACTGGAGGAAGACCATAGGCAGGAAGTTTGTTAAGAAGTGCGTCATTCCAGATTTGTTCAAATTCTTTGAATATGTTTAGCGCAATAATTTTGGCTTCTCCGTGGAATTTGTGGTGGGTTACGAAGGTAAGAAGATCTGCATGGGTCTTTAATAGCGGAAGTAATATTGTTTGTCGTGGATAAGTTTATACCTTACAGGGTAATCTAAAAAACTGTTAACAAAATACTTCTCCATTGCTTTACTCATAATTGCGAGGAGGGATATTATGGATCTGTAGTTAGAGGGAAAAATTTTGGATCTTCTATTGGGAACATGCTGTACACGAACAGATTTTCATTTTTTGGGAAAAGTGCCCTTGTCATAGGATACTTGGAATAACCTGGTAATGATAGGTGCCTACTCAGAAGCTCACTTTTTTAGGAATATGGTCGGAATACCATCAAGGCCAGAGGACTTTTCGGTATTAAGTGTTTTGAGGATACGTCCTACCTTTTTAACCCTGAAGGTAATTTCGTGCATTTTGCATCACATCACACTTGCACGTCACACATAATCGGGACCTCTACTCAGGTAACAGCGCAATGGAGCCAACTAACCTCTCTTCGTCCACCGGCCGGCGGCCGTGTTTAAGTGTCGTACGCACTTGAAGCAAGAGAAACTTTTAAGACCAATGTTAAAGGTATTGCTTTCAGGAAAAGAATTTGTGACAAACTTTATGCCAAAATTTCTCTTGGAAGAAGAGAAAAATGTTTTAGTATAAGAAATATTTATTCAAGGGAAATTAAAAATTATATTAAAAGCGTTATTTTCTTGTTTCTGTAGTAGAAGAAATATTTTTGGTATTTATCAAGAACGCTGGTAATGAAGAGAACCTTTATTTTCTGTGCTTCTTTCTTCTTCCACCAGAAAGGAACTAGTACCAAATATTTCTTTTCACTGTCATTTATTGTTTAATTACAGTAGTACAGAAAAAGATACTAGCCGGGTCACTGCACTGGAAAGAAGATTCGATTAAAACTTCAGCTAGTGGGGTCCGTGCGCCTCGTACGACTTTTCGCTAATGTGTACTTACTTAATTTAAATTAAACGGGAAATATATATGTAGAATTTAAGAGAAAATAAGGGAACCACTAAGAAGGATTCACAATAAAAAAGTTTTTATTTAATCAAAATTGGACTGAAAACGCAATTTCCGTTCAACTTTGTAATGACCCTTTAGGTATCAGGCCAAATAACCCGATGTTTAAAAAATCTTGGTTAAATAGTCGTAAGGAGTAGTGGTTCATTTTGATAATAACCTCATGGTAGTTCATTTTGGTAATAACTTCACAACCCTAAAATGTTCTAAAAATGTTGAAGCCGTATTCGAAAATGCTGGACTTTTTTACATAAAAGAGGTATACTTGTTTAAAATACCTAAGTTGAGCCGTTATCGAGATAATACAGTTTAATCGTGTTAATGCATTCACTTAAAATCAAACAATTAAAAGGATTTTTTACTAACTAAATTCGGAACGAAAACGTACCTCTAGTAAAATTGTGTACCTCTTTTTCACGTGTAGTTTTGAAGGTGGTATGAGTTTACTTAAGTAAATACTTTACAACCCTACACATTTTCCTATTAGAAAATATTAAGTAGTTTGACTTAAAATTAATTTCTCTTGTATGCAACCTATAAAATGAGTAGTTTGTAGATTCTTATGTATATTTTTATTTTCGATAGATTTGAAAGAAACAAATACAACTAAACAATTTTAAAAAAAGGCAAAAAAGAATGCATATCCATAAAAAGTTGACCTTGACCTGGTAATAATACAATGAATCTCCTGTGAACATATCAGTGTATCTCAAGACTTCCCTAGTGACCATAGAAATTTCAATTCGTGTGTGTTACTTTTATGAAACTATTAAATATTGAAAATGCTTTTGCCGAGCTGACGGAGTTACAGTGACGGCAAACTAATTGGAAACGATGCCTTACGAAAATCTGAACCGTTGCTAGTAGGAAATTGGTTTTAGATTTCGAATATTACAATCTTGTTAGTGTTGTTAGGGTCTACAATAATAGATGTACATATCGCATTAAACAACCTTATTAAGTTTAAAAAATAATGTATTCATTACAAACTTCGAAGAACAGTACATTTTTAAGCGGCAAACTAATAGGAGATGTATTTCTGAATCAATATTTTCTAACAAGTAGGTCCATCTTAAAATTGAAAATCAACATTTTTTAACAAGAAGGCTTATTTTAAAATTGACAATGGTTACCATAGATCTTTAGTGGGTTGTTGACTTCCCTTCCTGTCAATAATTTATCATATCTTCATTCGAATTTCTGCAAATATGGGTTCGCGAAAAAGTTGTAACGAAAATGAACCACAAGTCATTATTAATCTTCATAGGAAAGGCTATTCGTATCAAAATATTGCAGAAATTGGTAATCGTTCAAGAAAGGCGGTGTTTAACGCTGTTCATTATGTTAGGATTCATGGAACCACTAAAACTGTTCCTAGGAAGCGACGTCCCAGAAAACGAGTATAGAAACAGATCAAATTGTTCGCATTTCTAAGGCAGACCCTCACAAATTAACCGTCAACATTTAATGGAAAACGTGATGCAACCATATGCAGAAGAAAATGTATCAGTACTTTGGAAATTCCAACACGATAATGATCCAAAGCACTCTGCTAGGAGGGTGACTATCTGGCTTTAGGATAATTATGTAGATGTTTTACAATGACCATCTTGTAATCCAGATCTCAGCCCAATAGAAAATTTTTGGATGATGGTTAAAAGGAAATTAGGTTCAAGAACTTTCCAAAATTTCGACGAAGTATTCGTGGGTATGAGAGAAGCTTGGACCAGTATTCCACTAGAGACTTGTGGACGTGTAATACAGTCCATGCCTAGGAGGTGTTTAAAAGTAATTGAAATTAATGAATATCCAAATAAATACTAGGTACTCGATTGAGAAAAAAGCTTATAAGTTGTTAAAAATGTTGATTCAGAAATACGTTTCTAATTAATTTGCCGCTTAACAATGTAGTGTTCTTCGAATTTTGTAATGAATAAATTGTTTCTTAAACTTAATAAGGTTATTTAATGCGATAATAATAGATATTCACCCTAACAATAGCAACAATGATTTTAATATTCGAAATATCTTAAAACAATTTCTTACTAGCAACGGTTCAGATTTTCGTAAGGTATCGCTTCGGATTAGTTTGCCTCACTGTACTTCTTGTATATGGTATGGCCCATTGTAATGGAAAAGAAGCTGAACGGCTTTACAGTGAAAGGTTTCTGGATCGACGACATCAGTGCCGGGCAATATTTGCATCAATTGAACGGGAACAGCAAACATTGTCTAGAAGTAGGCCGGACGCCTGAGCTAATAGAACTATCCGAACCATTCGGCTAGAGGAGGCTATTCTGGATTTAACTCCAAATGCCATTGCTCGTGCTTTTGATATTAACTATGTTACAGTTTGGCAAGTCTTAAACGAACAATTGCTTTGCCCTCATCGTTTACAAATGGTGCAGGCATTAAGCCCAGCGAATTTCCCACTACGCGTGCATTTTTGCCAATGATCAGAAGGCAGAAAATCCACAATTCGGTTCCATAGTTTTGTTTTATGATGAGGCGCAATTTACAAGGAATAAAATCTTTAATAATCATAACAGCCATGTTTGAAGTGATGAAAATCCTCACTCAAGGCACATTATGTGCTATCAGCAACGTTTTTCGGCTAATATTTGGGCCCGAATAGTAGAAGACCGTTTGATTGGCCCATTTATGCTGCCACCTTATTTAAACGGATATGAATATTTCAGCTTCCTTCACAACAATCTAACTGACCTTTTGGAAGATATACCATTGATCCTGCGTAATCGAATTTCGTATCAGAACGATGGCGCGCCAGCCGATTTCACCCAAGCAGTGCGAAGAAAAAGATGGAACCTTCCTTGGGCGCTGGCTAGGCAGAGGCGGTCCTTCCTGTTCAATGGCCACCTCGTTGACCAGACTTAACATCTTTGGATTTTTTTCTTTGAGGCCACATAAAGAGTCTTTTATACTCTACTCAAGTAGAAACAGTAGAAGAGCTGACAGACAAAATTTTTCAAGCGTGTCTAGAACAATCCAGGTATTTTTGAGAGAATACGGCAAAACATGGTGCGACATTGCAACGCCTGTATTGAAGTGGAAGGACGTCATTTTGAACATTTATTGTAAATTTTACTACTAATAATAATAGAGTTGTAAAGGCTTGTTGCAAAAAAATAAAAAAGAACAATATAATTATTACCACGTCAAAAGTAACCTTTACGATTTTTAAATCAAAATTATTTTAGTAGCACCAGCGTTTTTTAATTGAAAAAAAAAAGAAAGGTGCAAAATTTTATTAGAATTGTGTTTTTAATTCGATGTTATATTAAAATCCTTTTTAATTGTTTGATTTTAAGTGAATGCATTAACACGATTAAACTGGATTATCTCGATAAAGGCGTGTTTAAATTGTTCAGCTTTTTTCAATATAACATCAAAATGTTAGAAAATTTTAGAGTTGTGAAGTTATTACTAAAAATAACGCCCATCCCCTTCAAAACTACCCCTTACGATTATTTAACCAAGATTTTTTAACACTACGTTATTTGGCGTGATACCTAAAGGGCGTATACAAGCTTTTTATTGTGAATCCTTCTTAGGGCCGCAACTTCCTTGTTATGCATTTATGGAGCCACGTTCATAGGGACTTTTTTTCTTATTTTAATGAGGGGAACTCGCCCTAGAATTTTGGCGATTAAATTTATTAACACCTAGTATAATGCGGCTCAATTTTCGTTTATGTTGTTTAACTTTCGGTAAATTTCTGTTTTCTTTTTCTAGTTGTAAAACCATTTTCGCTCAACTACCCAGGCTCATAACTCCAGTAGATGTCGATTACGATCTCACTTTTGATGAACAATTGTTAAAAGACAAAACAAAAACGTACTACCAAAATTATATAAGAAGTTTAGCCAGAAACAAACAATCACATACTTATATAATAGAAGACCTAGAAGATTATGTAACAACTGATCAGAGAAGAATTTTAATGGAACATGTTAAGTGCAAGGAAGAATGTATGTCTCTAGCGCTAAATGAGAAAACGAAGCAAAATTTTTTCGTGCCCTTGACGCCATATGCGCTTCACAATTTAGCTGTGTCACCAAAATTTATACAGCTGGGAAGGGTAAGAGTGCTTATTTATTTAAAATAAAAGCACATTTGTTTTTATCTAGAAAGCTCTTAAGCATATAAAGTTTACTATTAATATTTTATTTTAAATTAAATGTTTTTGTACGTGCTGGTAACTTTAGGTCCATGATTAAACAAGGAACTAGAAAATGTATATGCCTAGCTACGGTAGAATGAGTTAATAGCGCCGTACATAGTAATAACGTCAAACAGTGACCACCTTTTTCTATTTGTTCGTTCATTTCCATTTACAGCCGTTCATTGTTTTGGGTTTTTGAAGCAAGGATTAATAACTCTTTAAAACTGGAGTGCCACAAGGTCATCAAAAAAATTCAGTAAGGGACCAAATAGTTCAAAATATACATATTTTTCGGTCAACTATTGATCAAAGCAGTTCTGTTTAGAATGTAAATATATCTGAGGCAATCCAAGAACAAAATTTAAACGTGTGCAACCTTGTTTGCACAAAAGTGACATAGGTCATTTACTAGATATTAGTAAAGTTTCAGCAAAATAAGTTCCTGGGCTAATGTGGCTTAAAACTTAACTTAAGCTATTTTAATGATTTTTGAGGCGCTAATTACGGATCCAAAACAATTTTTTTCGGCAACGTTTTGTTTGCGAGAAATTTACCATTAAATTCTTTAATTTTGTTACCCATTTTGTCCCATTTAAATACATTTATTAATTGTTATATTAAGTAAGTAAGACACAGTTAAAGTGCTCACAATATACATAAGCCTAAGTTAATTTCTTTAATTTGGAAATTTTTCAGTTAAAACCCTATTTTATATTTAATCGTTAGGTTGGCAACCATTTTTAAAACGATCTGCATTATATTGCATAACTGGTTGTTTAAAAAATAATAAGAAACGGGCTTGCTACAAGAACATGGGGATAAACTCCGGAATGTTACATTGTGTTATTTTAATTTAGTCTACTAGCAGTTTAGTCCATGAAAAATAAACGTAAAAAACTGACAGTTAAAAAAAATTACATCAGGCTAAAATTTTGCATATATCTTAGCCAGTGACTTTATAGTAAGCAATGTCTTAGTAGTAGTGTTCTAAATAATGTATCATCGATTTGACAAACGCATAGTTAATTACAGTGGGGTCAAAGGCTTTTAAAGACCATATTTTGCCAATATCTTAAAACGCCAAAGTTTTCGAAATCAAGCATCTTAGAATTGCAATCAAAATAAGATATAATTGATGTCGGTTAGAATTAATGATAAATATTATTCAAATAATTAAATTTTAACACAATTGTATATATTTATGTTTTTTTTTATTCGATTTTATTACCAATCGTTTATTAATTAAATGTTAATTTGTCAATTTCATCGTTGCTCTCCTTGTTATTAACATACAGTGTAAGAGTATTCAAACTAGCTTGACTATGACACTGGCTACACACTCTAGATCAACTTAATCCTGCTTTTTGACATCTAAGAAACAAAAGATACAATTATAAAAGATATTGTGAATCATTTTTTGTGTAACAAACTGGAAATCGAATTCAGTAAAACTTATTAGGAAAATAATTCAAAAACACAAGAATAAACATTGCCTACGTTCGGACACGTCAAAGAAAAGAAAATAAGATTCTTTATAAGAACCTTAACATAGCAAAAGAAAAACAGTATTCTGCGAGAATTTAGGAAAATAAATTATTAACTAATCCTAAAAACAGTGCCCCCTCAACGCCAACAGTTCAAAAAGATCAAAACAGTCATTGCGAGGACGTTTTTGGAGCGAAAATTCAATCAGCTGTACAAAGAAGCGGAAACCTATTACATCTTCAAAAGTGTCCTCATTAAAAACTTTAAAAGCCAGAGTTGGATCTAACAGAAACGAAACAACCAAGCCTAAACGTGCTATTACCAGAAAATTAAAGTAATATTCTCAAAGGATATTTTTATGGTTTTTGTTTGCATAATTATAATAAAAATGGATTCATTTATAAGAGACTTTCGTTCAGACCTTCCTAACACCAAAATCATAAACGATATTAACCTATATAATAAAAATTTTAATAATTCAGATAAAACAAATTTTAAAATATTGCATTGTAATATTTGTCGTTTAAGTAAAAATATTGATAAATTGTGTTTATTTTTTAATAATGTATATTCTGAGTTTGAAATAATAGTTTTAACAAAAACATTTATACAACCCAATTTAGAAGGATCGCCGTTTAATCTAGACGGTTACAACATACTGTACTATCATGAACAATTAAATAGAACTGATGGAGTTTAAATATATGCGTGCGACTCCCCTAGTTTGAAATATCTCAACGATAAAATCACAAAGGTATCTCAAAATTTGATTCCACATGAACTTTTTGATTCAGTCGCAAACCGTGTATCTCAATTGTCAAGTAGTGTACCGACAATTTCTGAAATGTATGACATTTTAGTGAAGAGTGAATCCAGGTGGGATCTCATGGAGAAAAAAATTGACGATATCCATAATCTCTCGAGGGAGTTTTCCGCTTACAAACCAGATATGTTATTAAAGTCTCTAAGGGATATGGAACAGAATATTTTCAATATTTCCCAAATCCTCTTCAACAATGCCGAAGAAGTGATAAAAATCCAAGTACAGGACTCCTCTTCAATTGAATTAAAAGCAGGTATTGCTAACATTAAGAGCAACCTAACTTGTGTAACTGACTTGGTAAAGGAGTTATACTCCAAATATGAAAGCCAACATAAGTGTAAGCATATCAAAAATACATACCCTACCACCATACCCTTGCCTACCCCAACTATGGAAACTACCTGCTCCACCGCCTCTACACAAACTGAGGTAACACCTACGGATATTCCCAGTACTACTGAAGGCTCCAGCAAGCTGGCTTGTAATAATACACAACGGTGGCACTATGTAGTCGTAAGAAATCTTCCTGCAGGGTTTACGCCTAACAACATAGTTCACTACGTTAAGGAAAAGCTTGGGACTACAGAGTTTATTCGATGCTACCACCTAATCAATCATATCTCAAATATTCATTTTAAAATTGGAACTCAGTCAAAAAAGTCAGCTGAAAAGCTTTTAGACAGCAATCTATGGCCACATGGCGTAGTAATAAAACGGTCAGCTGTATCCGAACTTACAGAAAAATCTACACCGAACCTCCCACCTCCCTCCACACCGAAAAAACTGCCCACCAACTCGAGCTCCGTCAGTTCACTGGTTGTCTCCTCTCCAATTTCTCAAAAGGGCACTATAATATCTTCTGACAAAGAGGCCATTGCTGCCTGCAAAGCAAATGTCTTGTTGAGCGACAACTGCTACAGTCTTTCCAAGAAAGCTCCTACTGACCAAGAACCTATTTTTGATCCAATGTCTCCCCCAACAGTGAAGCTTACGCGAACCGAAAAAAGTTCTGATAACCGTTTCCTCATGTCTAGACTAAGAGAACCAGCCATTTTAAAGGCCTTCAAGTTATATCTCGCCTTCCTGCACGACCAACCTGCGCCAATTCACTTTGAAGGGTTTACAAATACAAGCACCAGGCTGTTTTTGGCTTCTGAAGGCATTCCTATAGATTATAGAACCCTACATAAGATATATTTCGATTTTCATGCTGCTTACGGATTTAACGCAGCAGAAGTGGAAGCGGATCTTGCAGCCTATGGATCCTACATATCTTCGGAGAGATCGATTCATCTTCAGAGGACCAGAGAATGCCATAAAAATTATTTTACCAGCAATTCTCCCAAAAAAAAATTTTAGAAAACACGACGTGTCCTGAGGAACTAGATTCCTCAAAACTTCCTGTTGTTACTAGTCTTAATATGGTTCTAATTAATATTGCTTCTCTAAGAAATAAAACTGACGAGTTGTACCTATTTCTGGAAGAATTGGAGTTCCCCCAACTTGTTGCAATTACTGAGCACTGGCTGAATCTAAACGAACCCTTTTATATTGAGAGGTATACCACAGTAGCTAGATATGACAGAAAAAACTCAGCTCATGGGGGAACACTGATTCTATCCCTAAATGGAGATTTCATGTCGGTATCTAAATATGATCATTTGTTAGCGGATAGCTCTTTTGAATTCTCTATAGTATATAATCAAAACCTTGATCTTTATGTAATTTGTATTTATAGATCACCAAACTCTGATGTACAATCATTTTTAAATAGCCTGGTAAGTTTGCTAGACAGCCTACCGATTAAAGGTAAAAAAATTCTATGCGGGGACTTTAATATTGACTATGCTACTGTTTGTGCCATCCAGAAATATCTAATTTCTATATTCGACTCTTTCGGTCTTTCAATGCATGTATCCTCGCCAACTAGAATTTCAAAAAACTCTTCTTCTATCATCGATTACATGGCGTCTGATTTTTCTCCATCAGAGGTGCAATCACAGGTCTATAACTCAGGTCTTTCCGATCACGAGGCGGTAATTTCCAGGTTTAGTTTACCTATTAGGCCCTTACCAAGATCTCGCCATCGGGGCAGAATTTTCTCGGCCGCAAATTTCTCAGTATTTCATAATATTTGCTTTAACACCAATTGGAATTTTGAATCTGATAATGTCAACACAAACTTCAGAACTTTTTTAAATAAAACTTTAAGTGCTTTTAACAAGGCCTTCCCGCTTAAGAATATCAAACCTAAGCGGCATAAACCGTGGACCACGAAAGGAATACGAATTTCTGCTAAAAATATGCGCTCGCTCTCATATATAAAAAAATTCACCGACTCCTTTCTTATTCTCGACTATATCTCTAATTATAGGAGGATCTACACTACTCTTATTAAGTCAGCAAAAAAATTACACTACCGAAAACGTCTAACAAACTCTAATAACGTTTCAAAAGAAACCTGGTCCATCATCAATAACCTCAGAAACAAATCAAACCCTGTGACTCAGATCTTGCCAGGGGCTAATGATCTAAACGATTATTTTATTAATGTAAGCAAAAATGTTACCTCTAGTATCTCGCCAAGTTTGGACCCTCTTTCGTTTCTCCCTCCTTCAAAAAATTTAGCTGATAGCTTTTTCTTAAGTCCCGTTAGCAACACTGAACTATTGAAGGTAATACATAATATCAAAAGTAAATCTTCGTGTAGCACTGATGGCCTATCAATTAGAATATTCCTGAACTTGCCACTCCCAGTCATAGAGGCCCTTACAACATTAATAAATGAGTCCTTTATAAAAGGTGTATTCCCTGATTGCCTTAAAACAGCTATAATTATTCCACTTCATAAAGGCGGCGAAAAAACTAACTCTTGCAATTATCGCCCAATTGCACTACTACCAGTGCTATCAAAAATCATCGAAAGGCTACTGAAGAACCGTCTTATGCCATTTCTCCTGAAACATCAGATAATATCCCCGGAGCAGTTCGGATTTCTACCCAACAAGTGCACCAGTGACGCCATGTTCACGTTGCTTAGAGGCGTCTACTTATCTCTCAATAACAACCACCCAACTGCCTCAGTTTTTTGTGACTATGCGAAAGCCTTTGATTGTGTTAGTCATGAAATTCTGATAAACAAACTACATTTTTATGGAATTCGTGGTACTTCTTTAAACTGGTTCAAATCTTATCTTGGAAAAAGGCAACAACTTGTAAGGGCTAATGGTTCCGATTCTGATTGTAAGTTGATTACAAGTGGAGTCCCTCAAGGTTCAGTCTTGGGACCTATTCTTTTTTTGTTATACATTAATGATATCACGAACCTTAAAATTAATGGAAGAATCTCCCTTTTTGCTGATGACACAAGCATAACATGGAGTGATTTTGATACAACGTCTTTACACTCTAGTATCTCCAAAGACTTGGTTATAATTAAGGCTTGGTCCGATTCCAATATGCTTTGTTTTAACGTCGATAAAACGGTGGCGTTATCTTATAAGGGAACTTTACAACCACTTCAGGTACATAACAGCAATATTGAATACGTAGAGTCGGTTAAATTCCTGGGTTTAAATATAAATAGCAACCTAAAATGGTCTAATCATATTGACACCTTAACTAAAAAACTTTCTACCGCCTGCTTCGCCATTCGATCAGTTTCAAAAGAACTAGACGTTCCTTCTGCCAGACTTACTTATTTCTCTTTATTTGAATCCCACCTCCGCTATGGCCTTCCCTTTTGGGGCTGCTGTACCACCGAGCAATTTCGTAGTATTTTTATGCTTCAAAAGAGAGCCATTCGTTATTTGTTTGGTCTAAATAATAGAGCTCACTGCCAATACTATTTCAAAAAACATGAAATATTAACACTTCCTGCATTATTTATTTTGGAAACGGTATGTTTGCTGAGAAAACATATAAACACCCTCCCAGAAAGGCCACAACATGTATACCCTACCAGAAACTCTAGGCATGATATTTATCTTCCCATTCCTTCCACAGAATTAATAAAAAAAATCAATTATTTACAACGCCATAAAACTTTACAACAATCTGCCAGTACATTTAAAATCTATCCCTATGCTTGCACAATTTCGAAAAAACACCAAAGCATACCTCATTGAGAGACCATTTTGCAGCGTTAATGATTTTTTTTTTCAGTGAGTAAGTCTCTTTAAATTGTCACTAAACTCGCTTGTTTACTTAAATCTTTTGTGAGTCATGTCCTAACTCATAGCATAGAATTTTGTAAATCATTATATAGGGAAAAGAACTGTCGAACATTCACTTAAAACTTAATTATTTTTGTTAGGTATTGGATTAAAAACAATTTAATTCTTTTTGTATACTACATTCTACACTAGTTCAATATACCTTCTGTTTAACATCACAATTATTTGTATAACTATAATAACATAGAGTTTAAGGTCGCATAGTTGCAATTTTGATTTCAATGTCATCGAAATTATTCACCTCGTACATGTGTGTTTGTTTACTTTTATAAGGTTATCATGATTCATTTACTGTTTGCAATGTTATGCTATATTCTAACGTGTGTTTTACGATTTGGTAAATTGATAATTTACATTTTTTAAAAAAAAAAGCACTGACCTGTCGAAATTATTTTCGATTAATGTTTTGATATGTCTTATTTTTAGGTATATTTTGCTTTGTCCATAAAATTGTAGAATTTTTCTGCGGCAATAAAGCATACTTTTGTTTCTTTGTTTGTTTGTTTGTATATATTAAATTGAATCTAAAATTCCCAGCATTGTAAATTTTGACGAAATTAATGTTTTAGAAACTAAAATTAGTTAGTAGAGAATATAATTATACTTTTGACAAGAATTTTTAAATCTCCATCAATAAACGAAAAAACATTTAACACTAATTTACTAAACTACGTAAAAAATACAGTTACGAATGCATATCACATAATAGTAGGAAATATTGACATCATTTTATTAAACTATGCTGAACACGTAGAAGAGTATACAAATATTTTAGCTCAACACAAATTTACGTCCTTTATAAACAAAAGTATCCGTCCAAAATCAGGTACCTGTTTGGATCACTTTTTTGTAAGATGAAAAAATAATTTTAAAAATAATACAAAGTCTTGTATATTTAACACAGACATAATAGATCATTTTCCAATTGTTTTGGTCACTTCTTTCCAACGAAAAATTTATGAATGTGAAACAAATATTACAAAAAATATATAAATTATATAACACTTCGAAATGATCTGAAGCTGAAGCTAGTAGGACGTATACAACATGTCTAAATTAAAATAAAATTAGAAAAGAATGGATGATATTGGGAATTTTAAAAGCTATTCAAGATAAATCAAACTATACAAGAAGCTGAGAGAGATTCACAAAATCGAGTGTACAAAAACAAGTTACGTTGGATAATAAAAAAGGCAAAAAAAATATATCCAATCTCTTGATAAATGCAAAGGTAAGTCTTCCGCATTATGGAAATCTGTTAATAAAATATGCAATAAAAGTAACAGATCAGAAACAAGTATAGAACAATTCAGGAACGATAACAATCAAACAATTACTGATAAAAAAGATATTCCAAATGCATTTAACAACCACTATAGTGAGTTGGGAAGATCCTAGCAGAAAAAATTAAATCCCCGACAAATTATTCCCTTCAAGTTAATAACTTGGAGAAGACAATGGTGTTAACCGATGTTACAGTCGATGAAATAGGAAAAATAGTAAAACATTTAAAAATAAACAAATCACCTGGCTTTGATGGAATAAAAAGTGAAATTATTAAGGAAATTACGTGTCAAGTATCTATACCGTTAACATTTTTACTAAACAAAAGCTTTGAAATCGGAATATTTTCCACGATGGCTAAAGACTGGAATAATAAAACCACTATATAAAAGTGGAGAAAAGGACAGGATTATTAATTATAGGCCGATTTCTGTACTTTCTGCTTTTTCAAAAATATTTTAGAGGGCTATTAAATTTAGAATGGTCAAATTTTTACATAAGTATAAAATACTTTCTGAAAACTAATACGGTTTCAGAGAGGGAAAATCAAATTAGGATACCACACATATCTTGACATCTAACATCTATGACGCTCTTGACTCGAGTGTGGACCTTTCAAAGGCGTTCCATTCGGTATGTCATCAGAGATTACTTGAAAACAACAGTGTGGAGTAAGGCGAAAAGTTTGTAACTGGGTCAGAAGAAAACAAAAAAAAAGGTCGACAGAAAACAATATGTGGGCATAAATCTAATATTCTAAATCTATTGCTTAAGTTGGTATCAACTATCCGATAAGTCTTTAAAAAACCAAAATATAAAAGAGTAATTTAATTTGGTCTAAGTTAAATATTTCCAAAATAAACGTATTTTAATTGCCAAAATTATCACTTTTCAGATGCCATTTTCTCAAAAACTTAATTTTGTCGACAAAATCCAAAAATTAAAATTTAAAATAACAGTATAACCGGTGTATTCAGCAGAACAGAAAACATCGAATGTGTGAAGTTTCAAAAGTAGTAAACAATAACAGTTTTATAAGTAAATGCATTAAATGAGTTATATACAATATGTATATATATTATTTAACGCTCGAAAATGAAAATCTTAAATTCATTATAAATTTGAATTCCACAATGAAGTAAATTTTTTTTGCCAAAATAACTTTTTACCGTCAGCATCTGTAAATGATATATCTGGTATTATGGTCATGATATGTTGTAGTTTTAGTAAAATTTATATTAGATAGTTTCTTATTAATTTCTATAAAATGTATTAACATGCACATTTTTAGTTTATGTATATTTTTAATGTCTAGATGATTATTAGGTATGTATAAATTAGTAGTGGGTTCCAAAAATGGTAGTTTATGAATACATTTAATTATTTTATTTTGTAATCTTTTGAGAGACTTTAATGTTGTCAGATCGGCATTTCCCCAGCTTGAAGTTAAATATTGTAATTTTAAATATACTAGTACAGAATATGTATATTTTTTAGGTATTTTAGTGGAATATGGTCTCTGACTTTATACTTTATTCCTATTATCGGTCGTATATTTCGTATAAAAGTTTGAATATGTTTATTCCACTTAAGATTTTCATCTATATATAATCCAAAAATTTTCAGAATGCACTTAATATTTAATCCGTTTTCGTCTTTTAATTTAATATTTTCATCATTTAAGTTGTAATCTTATTGGATATGTTTTGATTCTAAACAATTTCCACATATCCATTCTGCTTTACTCCAAAACCAACTTTTGCATTTTAATTAACCAATAAAGTAAGTTCTTTTATTGAATTTTAAAGAGCAAAATGAACATTAATCTTAAATTTTTAGTTTATTCGAAATACTTGCTTTTTTTCATCTTATTTTTTTTTTAGAAATTCTACTATTATCACTTGGGTATTTTAGAGGAACATTTATACGATCACCATCTTCAGAATTATTACTTTTTGAATTTGTTGTCAATTTTTTATTTACTTCATTGTCAGGGAAGGTTAATAGTCCGTTTGGCATTGAGGGTTTTATTTATATATTATATTTCTACAAAAAATCTTATTTAATACTAGACAATTTTAAGCCTTCTTTACATTAATGTATTTATATAATTTAGGAATTATCATAATTTAAAAAAAAAACCTTTTTTTTCAGATAGCAGCCAACAGCCAGTGCGCCGAACATTTTAATGTAGAAAACATGAACAGCTTTCCAATTCACATCTCTATTAAGGCAGCGTATCCCTCTATACGAATAAAACAAGAAAAATTTATACTTGGGCCAAACTCTGAAAAATATATAGATTTCGTTTACCATTCAGATTTTAGCGGAACTCATCACATTCCTATGTTCATTATTATCAACTTTTTTCATGTTTTTGAAGTTACTGTTTTGGCCACTATAGTGGCTAATACCGTGAAATGTCTCAGTGGAGATATCGTAATAGTTCCAACGGAGAAAACAGCCTTTATGGAACTGACAAATCCTATAAATAGTGACGTTGGTTTTGAGATAGACACAAATTTCTTCCACCTGGAATCGTTTCCTTCTAAAGGAATTATTCCTGCCAAAAGAAATATGGTGATAACCATTACATTTAATCCAGAAGTTGGATATACTCCTGTAAAGGAAATTGCAATTATTTCAGAAAGTGGTTCTAAAGAACTTGTAGAGGTAATATATATACTAGAGTTATCTTAAATACACTGATGAATTATTAAAATCGTTAATTTTAAAACTCCATATTTTCTTTATTATTTAACTGTGTTACTTCCCTCGTAAAGGGAAGTATTGTAATCGTGAAAAAATCACCCTCCGAGGTTTTTTCAGATCTTCACGTTTCCCTAGATGGCGAAAAACATGTTTTCTCAATTACGTTGGCCTATCTATCTGTTTGTCTGTTCGCGGCATAGCTAAAAAACTACTTAAACGATTGACTTCAAATGTTGGTCAAAAATTAAGGGCCATATGGGGATGACCTGGTACCATTTTGGTAAAAATTCAATATGGCGAAACAAAATATCGGCCTAGGGAAATATAAAAAAAAATTATTATTAAAAAAACTACTTTTATACCAATTTATCTCAAATTTTGCGCAAACATTAAGTATTAAGTTGGAATTTACTAGTAAAATTTTGGTTCGAATCCAAGGTTGCGGCTTAATAAAATATTTAAAAATTCAGCCTGAAAAAACTGCTTAATGGATTAATTTCAAATTGTGTGCATGAACTAATTGTGGTATAGAGATCACCTAGTAAAATTGTGGTATTAATTCAAGATGGCGGCCAAATAAAATGTTTGTAATCGTGAAAAATCACCCTCTCAGGTTTTTTATATCTTCACTTTTTAGCGTCCCTAGATGCCAAAAAATATGTTTTATCAATTCCGTCGGCCCATCTGTCGGTCTGTCTGTCTGTCTGTCAGTTCGCGGCATAGTTTAGAGACTACTTACCCGATTGACTTCAAATTTTGATAAAAAATTATGGGTGATATGGGGATCATCTGGTACTATTTTAGTAAAAATCCACACCGGCGAAACAAAATATTAATAAAATTATTATCAAAAAACAACTTATCAAATATATCTCCACTTTTGCACAAACACCAAGTATTATGTCAGAATCAACTGGTAAAATTTTAGTACGATTCCAAGGTGGCGGAATAAAATGGCGGCCTAATAAAATATTTTAAAATTCAGCCTGAAAAAACTACTTAATAGATTGATTTTAAATTATGTGCCACTGAACTAATTCTGGTATAGGAATCAACTAGTAAAATTGTGATACTAATTCAAGATGGCCAAACAAAATTGCGGCTAAAAAAATTTTTTTAATCGTGAAAAAAATCACCTTCTCAGGTTTTACCTAACTTCACATCTTAGCGTCCCTATATGCCAAAAAATATGTTTTTTTCAATTCCGTCGGTCTGTCTGTCAGTTGGCGGCATAACTTAAAAACTAGGTACCAGATTGACTTTAAATTTTAGTCGAAAATTAGGGATTATACTATGGCCAAACAATGTTAAGAAAATGTTTACTAAAAAAGCTAATTATCCAATTTACCTCAAATTTTGCACAAATATTAGTGTTACATAGGAATGAACTGGTCTCATTTTGATATGAATCCAAGGTAGCAAAACAAAATAGCTGCCTAATAAAATATTTCAAAAATCAGCCTGAAAATACTACTTATTCAATTAATTTCAATATGTGTGCAAGAATTAAGTGTGATAAAGATATATACTGAAAAAGTCGTAGTAAAAATTTGAGATGAATGAAACAAAATGGCGGCCATTTTTTTTTAAATCAACGTAAAAAGTAGTTTTTACAGTCACACATCGCCATTTTGTTCCGTCATGATGAATTCGTTGCAGTTTATATCACGTTCAATTTTTGTGCAAAACTTAAAGTCCATGAAATAAGAAGATTTTTTACCACTGATTTTTTAAACATTTTATTTGGCCGTCATTTTTTTTGCCATCTTTTATTCGTACCACAAATTTACTAGTTTATATCTATACCACACTGAATGATTGCACAATTTGAAATTAATCTAATAAGTAGTTTTTTCAGGCTGATTTTTTAAATATTTTATTAGGCCGCCATTTTGTTTCGCTGTCTTTGATTCATACCAATAATAACCATAAATGTTACCAGTTTACTCCTATATAACACTTAATTTTCGTGCAAAATTTGTAAATTGGATAACTAGTTTTTTTCAGTAATAATTTTTTAACGTTAACTAAAATATTACCAGGTCATTCTCATATGACCATTATTTTTTTTCCAAAATTTGAAGTCAATCATGTAAGTACTTTTTAAGCTATGTCGCGAACTGACAGACTCACAGGCAGACCAACGGAATTGATAAAACACAATATTTGGCATTTAAGAACGCTAAAATATGAAGATATGTAAAAAAGAGATATTTTTCATTATTACAAAAATTTTATTTAGCCGCCGGCGCCGTTTTGTTCCGTCATCTTGAATTTGTACCACAGTTATACCAATTCATGTATATATTACAATTAATTACAAAATTTGAAATAAATCCATTAATTAGTTTTTCAGGCAGAATCTTTAAATACTTAATTAAACCGCCATTTTGTTACACCAACTTTGATTCGTACCAAAATTGTATCAATTAATTTCTACATAGCACTTGATTTTTGTACAAAATTTTAAGGAAATTGGATAAGCAGTTCTTTAGTAACTTTTTTACCATTTCTTTAGACCGCCATTTTGTTTCACCCTGTTGGATTTTTACCCAAATTTACCAGGTCATACCCATATGACCCTTAATGTTTGGCCAAAATTTGAAGTTAATCGGGTAAGTGGTTTCTTAGGTATGCCGCCAACAAACAGACAGATCGACGGAATTGAGAAGCATATTTTTCATCATTTAGGGACCCTCCGTAAAGATCTGAAAAAATCTCGGTGGGTGATTTTTTCACGATTTTTTCTGCTGGTGGCTTTGCATTAGATCAAATGCTTTGTTTTATTATACGAGGAACAATTAAAACTACATAACTATACATATTTATTAAAAATGCTTATGTTCGTGATTAGGAAGATTTTAAGTGTAAGAGTTTTTATAAAACTTTGCTTAAGACAAAAAAATAGTAAAAATAGAAATAAGTAATGCAACTTAATTAACTTTTCAAATTCAATGCCAGACGTTTTTCTTATTGCTGCCAAACGGAGCCTGCCTTGGATAGTGAAGGTTGATGGTACAGTTGTCGGATCTAGAATATTTCAGGTCCGATAGCTTAAATGAAAATAGAGAAGTACGTTTAAAAAGGCTTTCTCTGAGTTCCTTTTACATTTGCGAGCTCCTCTCTGGTCTGGAGAAGAAAAAACCCTAGCGTTATTTTGCCCCAGAAAAAAATCCAGCGTTATTTTGCCCCCCAGGAGTGACACATTGGTTGCCAGCGAAGCCGTCCACAAGCCAGGACAGGATTGAACAGCTCAGTCCCAAAGACCTGGCGACCCAAGAATTTAGGAGATCCAGTTTTTGGAATGCGCCAGAATGGGCAAACTTTTTGCATTTCTTCTTTCAAATTTTCGTTGATGGTTTTTGATCAGCATAATACAGGGCTGAAGCATGATCTGTATATATCAGAGATAAAGTAAATAAATTTCGAGGACTAAAATTCTCTCTTATTTGGGATTCGATTCAGAGCATTTAATGTAATTTTTGTAAAATGCCTTTATACTACAGTTGGTAGTTCTAAGTACCTTTTTTTCCTAACAATAATTATAAACTATTCATACTATAACAGAGAGTAACCTAGCCTAGTGATTGAAATAGATGTAGAGTACATGTATCTGAGACACTATGAACAGAAAATCTTCAGGTTTTTTTAATATGCTTTAATTTTATAGCGGTTTCTACACACCCTATATTTAAATATCCCAGGGTCCCATACAGTGATTGTTTATATTGAAACAAAACATATCCGAAATACTTAAAAAAGTAAATGTCTATAGTCTGGTTTTGGTTTCATAGTCATGTAATTTTTTTCCTACAACAGTCAGTTAAAATAATGTTATATAAATGCATGTTTTAGTCTAGTAATAATTTTTATTTCTATTTTAAAACAGGTATATCTGTTTTATTGAAATGATATAAAATACTTTATACCATTATAAAATGGCACATAACTCACTAGTGATTTGAAATTCATTATTCAATGAATTATTAAAACCGATGAGACGACCGCCTATTCTCCTAAAACTTGATTGATTGAATTACACTCAGATATAATATCTAAGTGTAATTCTTGACTTTAAGTTAACTTAAAGCCTTCACTTGAAAAGAAGACAAAAAAAGGTCATACATCTTATATGAGCTGTACCTGAGAACCCTAAAAAAATACATAGGAGATAAATTGGCTATATACTATCATCTGGTTCTCGAGAGATTCTCCTAAGATGTAAAGAAATCATAGACATAATAGAATGATGGTTTTTTTTAGATACTTTATTGACTCCAACGCAGTATAAGAGAGGTGGAGAAAATAAGGGCGGAAATCCCATTAACTTCGAGAGAGATGGAGCTAATACAGGCAGAAATTTATGTCTCTCGCTACTAGTGGGATTTTTGCCTTTATTAGCTCCATCTCCCTCACGCGTTGGCGTCAATGTAAAACAAAGTGCAGGTTTTAGAAACAGGTGTTGACAGCATTTCATTCAAATTTATCTTTCACAGACCTTTAAAAATTCCCAAATTATTCATACAAACAAAGGTTAAACCGAGAAAAAGTTTGCCTGTGAGATACAGGAACAAAACAGAGACGCTTTTCACATAAAGACCAAGGGATCTTTCAGGGGCAGAGTGTGACAGGAGTTATTAAAATTTAGGATTTTACACAGTTTAAAAATAAACTTAAAATTTTAAGTCTGTTTTTGAAAAACTGTCAGTATCACCTGCTTAAATTAACTCTATATAAAGGAAAAAATTGCTTAGATAGGCAAAAAAACAAAATAAATCTGGCATGTTATCGTGTTTTAAAAGTACTAGCATTATGGAAATAAAAAATATTTGCATTATTAAGGGACTCTTATGTATAGGACTACCCTGTATACGAGCCTTGGCAACAGTAGCCAAAAAATCATTTTCTTTTTTCTATGCATACACATAACAATGGCCGCATAATGGAGTATCAGGGGCCGCATCGGCCTGTAGGTGCATTTGGACGCGTTTTTGAATTATCCTATTCAGGCTTTTCAAGTAGAGGATGTTCAAGGAGTCACATAAGTCTAGATGCTACAGCTATAACGATCCAGAAAAAAAGAAACGTGTAAATTTATGTCCTATTATCTCTCTCTTCAGATCTTCTTTTTTCTCTGGATCAGGCTAGACTATTATCCCTTTTACCATTTTTGCAAATTTGCATGGCACTTTCAACCTTTCTAACGAATTGTGGTGCACCATAATTAAATTTTTATATCATCTGTAGTCTATCTGGTTGCTATGATATATGCCATGTACAAGGTGAGTTTCACCCTTCATTAAGCTTGATTTTTTCGCTGAGTAGCGGTTGCTTGCATTTGTATTGTTACTTTTTGAATGAACAAAGTATTTAGTGTTGTAAGTCAGCTTAAAACTGAGCTTAACTAAATGAGCTCTAAATGATTAATCTTGTTTGACCAGGGCATCATTTGATATTTTAACATAATCTCTTGAAACTGTTCACTTGATTTCGATAAGAACATACATTGAATTGTGGATATCTTTATGATTCTAGGTTGTTTAGCTGCGGCCGTTGTATCGTTTGTAAACAAATACAGCTTCGATGATTGTGAAAGTGGAATGTCTTCTTATTTAATATATTTAGTATTTACTTTGTTTTGTTAGCGATGAATAGATTCTGCATTTCTGCTTGATATAATCAATTGTTTAAATATAATTAGTGCCTTTTTTTACAAAGACCTTAAATAATTACTTATCTAACTTGATACGATATAGTTTATGGCGTCAAAAAATATGGGTGTATTTTAGAATTTATCTAACATATTGTTAATTATAATATCAATATATTTACTACAGATATATCTATTACTAACCTTTACACACAAAAGATATGCTACCACTGTTTTAGGTTCGTTTTGATCGTAAAAAGGCTTCTGTGTTAATTAGTTCTGAAGTTATAACTTTTGAGGATATACCACTAAACACACCAGTAACAAAAGAACTGATAATTCTGAACCATTCCGATCAGTTGGTACCCGTAAATATTGAGTTAGAATCAGATGAAGCACCAGTGCCCGAATTAACGATCGAACCTACAAAAGGTTTGATTTGGCAAAAAGGTCACATTGTGGTGGCTTTTACCGTAAAATTTTCAGAGGTAATTTCACAGTACATAGTTTTTATTATGTTAAGATCATTACAAGGCATGCTTGAAATTTTTGCTTGTTTCTGTTAATGAGATTGGAACATTTATTGATTTTCCCAAATACGTTAAAAAATTAAAGTTACACTTTTAACTTTACCAAGGCACTTTGCGGTTTTGTAACATGAATAACATTTCCAGCCAATAACCATATATTTTAGGATACCATTAAACAAGGAAGCAAAAATGTTAATGGTAAATATTTATTCCAAGTCACAAAATGCTAAGAGAAACATTCAAAATTCAATTTCATTAATTGTTTGAACTACGATTTGATATTTTTCCTCTAATTTTTTTCTTTAGGTTTTGTAAGAAATTAATCTCATCATCTATACAGAAGTTTGATTGGTATGAAAAATTTTTTTACTTATAATTATCTTTCCTTTTATCAAATTTTAACAGTGCAGTTGCAGCAAATTACGAAAAAGTATTCCCTGGTGAAGAGTAAGTAAATATATAATTATTTTGCGAAGTACAAATAAAATGTATATGAAAAGTATAGAATAATATTACGATTATCCAAGCTCTGGATGATATAGAATAATGTATAGGTTTAATTGCTTAATCGAACGCTGACTCACAGTTGATTATTTAATTATATGTTACATAACCAAAGAATTAATTAATCAAAATATTAATGGATGCGTAAAAGTTGACAGGACAGGAAAAAAGTATAGCCTGCAAATATCGTCCAAAAACAATTTATATAAGAATCGTCAGACAGAACACTAACCATATGGATCGACCCATCACTTTACGCCGCCAAGCGTGCTCGGGATGTCGCTGGGGGTTTGCAGCCTCACGTTGCTTTGTGATGGTACCACGACGGGCTTGGTCGGTGACAACTTTTTAGTGCGTACTCATACGCACGACGATGATAAAGTTAATGTGTGAGGGAATGATAGGTAATAAATTAAAGGAAACGTTTCCAAATTTTATCCTGCCATACTTATTGGAAACAAAATAATTAAACAAAAAAGTTTTTTCAATTTTTTAAGTTTTGTTCCGATAATGAATCTGATAGACATATAAACAATTTGATTTATTTCCTTAATTTTGGCTATTTCTCTGAGTGTAAGTAAGTACTTGATTAGATTTTAAGGTGGTTATATCGCCAATGGCTTTTCAAGTTAACTGTCCTGTAATTAAATGACAAATATTTGAATCCAAAGAGGTGACCACAGAAACACCATGATATTTTAGGTGAGGATTATGTAGATTTGTTTAATTTCGTTGCTTTTATCTGTTTACTTGAAATTCAAAGCTTACAAGTTGTAAATTTAAAATTTCAATTAAGTCATTTAGTCATTTAAATAAAATTTGTATATGTTGCTAATAAAGTCATTTAAAAAAAATTTTAGATTGATCGACATCCAGCCCATATGTTTCCATTGTTTCGTTAAAGCCATATTTCGTACAATTATTTTTAGCTTTTCGGCAACAATATAATAAATAGTTAAAATAGTGCCCTTAAAACTGATATTATTAAAAAATTCCATATATAATTACACTCGAAGAAATGAAGCCGAAATTTAATGAAACAATCAAATGACTCATGTTATCCAAATTCAATCTGAGCAAAACCAAAAAGATAGGCAAGTTTTTTAGTACACTTTATTTATATTTCGCAAAATAAGGGTACTTTACTCTTCACTTGGGAAGGCTGGTCGTCACTTGTCGGGACGCCTCTGCAAAAGTTTGATAAATGGAAATTAAGTTCCAAATCACCAACTTCAATAAAGATTTTTTTTTTGAAAAATATGCTTTATTTGCCATAATTATGTTGACTAAAATTTCAAAACTGTTGTTTACCGTCATATAAATAGCACGGGTTTTATTAGTAATTTATATTAAGTAATAGGTGTTTTAAAATGCATATTGTTTTACAACACGCATTGTGTTCTATACTCCACGTACGACCACTATTGCTTCGCATTTTTTTAAATAAGTAGATATACTTTTCCGAATTATGAACCTTACAATTAACTAAAGCTTCATGTTATCGAGTAGAAAATGTTTGTTTGTATTTTGTATTTGACAGTTGCTATAACTATAGCTGCTGACGGGCGTTTGGTTTATGATGTCCGTGCGATTTGTTTACCGTGTATAATGATGTCTATAGGCGGTCGTAGGTGGTAAAATATTTTGCACTGATTTCATATAAAACCCCTCAGTAGGGGAAATAGGTGATCACCGGCTTTGATACAGTTGCTATCTCGAGGTCTTTTCCAAGTCTTAAACAGCTAATCATTTTTTAACTATTTTATTTAAAAACCACATTTATTTAAATACCTCAAGAAAGAAAATTTTTTTCGGCAATTTTTTTTTATTCATATGACATTTTGTTGCTTGGTAATTTAACAAATTGAGTATACAAAAACAACATTTTTTCTTGAGTGTTATTCGTCATAACTGTTTCACTAGAGAAACAAACAACCCAATTTCTTTAAAAAAAAAAATTTGTATTTAAATATTTAATGTTAAACCTTTTCTGTTTACTTACAGTTTTTTTACAGTAGTAAAAGTGTAGTTATTATAATACGTTTTACCACGACATCTTCAACTGAAATATCTTGCGTATGTGCCTCAAAAGAGTGGTAAAGGAATCGGGGATGCAATTTCAGCGTTGTACTGTTAGTTTTCTACTAGCTCTTTGTAATGTTCCGAGTGAAGCAGGGGATTTCAAAGAATAGAAAATAGAATATTTCATTAATTTTATTACTCCTTGTTCGCCCACGTATTTTTTTGAAAGTGCCGATATCGCTAACGGTGTGATTGGTAATCTTGAATGTTTTCGTATCCAGTGTTATCTTTGCAGAAGCCTTTGATTATTTTGACATCATGATTATTACTATAGGCACGTATCATATGCCCCTTTCCCAGTTGAGATTAAACTGTTAAACACAGACTATCCGTTGTGATGTTGGGGCCTCGTTTCTCGATTAGTTTCAAAAATACCCTTATTGGACATAAACTTATGTCAGCATTATTTTTATCAACTACATACGGCTCGCTAAACTAGTGCTATGCGCAATTCTTCCTGTGAATTCTCTTTTAATATTAAGCTCCTTCTCAAGATATTGTAATTTACAGTTAAAGCCTAGGTTACCCCTCCAAGCAAATTCAAAAGCACAAAGATGAAATAAGTTTTTTTACTAGCCGTCTGGGTGTTGTTCATTGCAGTTTCTAACCATATAAAGCAAATATTTAATACCAAACGCTTTTAAACTCAGCTTTCTTTTTTCATGAAAACTTTGCAGAATTTGTCGCAACCTATCCCTAACCAGCCAAGTAACTTTAAAACGAATATCGTTAAAAATGTCAATTTTTGCTTCGTATATAGCCCAGAACTGATTTCAACTGGATTTTCTCTTTTTCGTGATGTTTTGTTGCATGTTGCCACGAACATTTTTTCGACGTCCTCTAATGATTTTATCTCAAATCTAGAAATATTTTTCTCGTCTGTTTTAAATCTTTCAAACAAATTTTATGAATTTGACCAACTTGTCAAACATGGATATATTTCTATTTACTTTTTTGAATCAATTGCCTTTCTTACTTAGTATCCACGGAGTATCTAATGAATTTACTTCATTGAATTGTAAATAATAACTACCGAAATCTTGAGTAATTAGTTTATTAATAACTTGGTAAACAATAGTTATAATAGCGGACACAATGTTATAATACGACCGAATGGCATTAGTATACTGGTTGCCAAATGTTAAGGACAATTTAGTTTAACAAAAAGAGCATACATGACAGTAACCAACCAATGTCCCTAAACTAGTGTCAACATTTTGCTGCTGAAAAACTTGTATTTACTTGCTTTGCCGGTTATTAAAACAGATCGTTGCTAAATTATTTTTCCGCTATAAAATGTTCTAGTTAAATAGTTTTATAGATACATTTAAAACCCAGCTACCGGTCTCGAAGTATCAGCTACCCTGGTATCGAAAGTTGATAAGTTTTGTATAGTTTGGCTATGAAAAGAATGCAAGTATCTATGGAAACGGTGCATTACTCATTTGTGATTGGCTAAAATCCTACATATCCATAAAAACGGTCTGCTTTTGATAAACCTCCCCTTTCGTCGGAGCTTCAGATCCGTGCGGCGTACTTTATGCTCTCTACTTGCTATACAACATTTGCATTGACATTTTGCTTATAATATTTTAAGCTACTCCAGGTTATATGTCCGGTTAGAATTTTGGCAGGAAGACGACAGTCTTTGTGACACGCAACTATGATTTTCATCCTGAAAGGTCGTTCCATAGGAGATAATTTGGTTTTTCATGTTTTAACGCAAAATTCAAAATTATATCGTATGTAAACCATGTTTTAATATTTACTTCAAAATAAATAAATACTTACTTGATGTAACCCTTCCTGTTTAAACTGTCCTAATTAATTTTAGGTAGTTAAATTTACAATACCTGTAAACATCACACTTCAATACGAATATTCTCGAAAAATTACAATAACAGGCAGCGTCGTTTATCCACGGGTCACATTTAAGCCAGAAATGATAAAAGTTCAGAAGATTCCCTGTGGATCTATTATAACAACACCATTTAAGGTATACAGTAACACTGATGTATCTAGTTATTTGTTCTTTCCCTTAAAAGACTATCCAGAGTTTTCTATTCGAACTAAGCAGGGAGAAAATGTGACTAATGGAGTGGTAAGTTTTAATTTTTAGTATTAACATTTTTTTTGTTTTAGTATTCTTAAAACAGCTTTTGGTACTCAAATAGTTTGTAAGGTTTTATTGCTGTTAGTGGTTTATCACAAATTATAAATAAGGTATTTGGAAATCTATATTGATTTCTTGATACAACTAGATGCATACATTAATTTGGATTGATATTATGGTAGATCAAGATCACGATAAATGAAGAAATTAATTTAAAACATCAATTAGAGCTACAAATGTCATATGAAAAAAGTTTAACCAAATTATAGATCATTTTGATGGATGTCAATTTAGTTAGTCTGCCAATCCAAAACTTTTTATCACTTATCAATAAAGAAATTGAAAATTATATGGGTTGGAAGTTGGTTGGTGGCGTTAAAATAATGAAGCATTTAATTCCACAAAAGTTATTTTGTGACGTTAGTTATGCAGTGTTGGAAGAGACAAAATTAGTATCAGTGTTGATGAAAGTGACAACACCACTGTAAAGACACAATATAAAAAGGAAGTGCCAATGATTGATTCTGATATAACAGTCAACCCTCATATGCGTAACAAGTGTGTTCAATGAATACCATCAACGGAGCAACAGAGCCTTGAACGCAGTGGCGCGGGCGGCTCGCCAGGGGGACAATCAATTTACTTAAAAATAAAAATATTTTTATTTTTAAGTAAATTTAAGTACATTATTTACTTAATTATACAATTATTTTCTATCAAAACTAGTGCGTTATATAATGACTGAATAATGATGAAAAAAATAATAATGACTGATAAACGTAGCGCGCTGAACACCTTCTCATAAGAGCGACTCGTTGAGGAATCACAATTAGCAGTAACAAATTCAGCTTCAGATTCCCCCGCACGCCGGCTTTCACACTTAGATTAGTTTACGTCAGTTGGTATGGCAACGTAATGGTGGATATTCACCATAGCCAAAATAGAGATAGGAGCGGCATAAAATTTTGCAGGCGTTTGTTCGCTTGTTATAGAATACATGTAAATTAGTGCGTTTCTTAACTGTTTTTTAAGAACAAAAAAATATATCTAAAATCTTATAAATTTATATTATTTCCTCTAAGCATTAAAAAACGCTCCAAAGCTATGGATAATTAACATCATAAAAAGGTAAAAAAATAGGCATTTTGGGCGTGGCACTCCGAAAAATTTTCGCCTGCTTCACTATTTTTACCTATGGAGCTATGACCTAGCTACGCTGCGCTTCACCTGTTCTTAAATCCACGAGCCCCCACTGCTTGAACGAGCAGTACTTCAAAGTTTATATTAAAAATTATCCAATTTTAAGCCCCATTAAATACGTTATAGCTATTCTTTAGCTTATTCTTATAAACATTCTGTTGTCATCCAGTGGTTCATCTTTTTCACTAGATTAAAAAATCTCTTCAACTGACGAAGAAAACTGAAAGAAAATATCGAGAAGAATGCCATAATGCACACAAAGATTTTATTTAATAAATCCAACGCTTTATAAAGGTGTTCAAGAAGACTGCTTCTATATTCTTGATTTGTTAGAAATGTTGCGTTGATGAATCTATTAGTCTAGTTCACAAAACTCACAATGGTGTTAATTCTTTCTCCTGCTAGTAAAAATATAGATGAGGGCTCATTGGTTCGGAACGATGTTTAGAAAATTGTGTAAAGAATTCAAACATATACAATTTCAAAAATTATTAATAAATTAAGATTTTTAAAAAATTAATTTAGTTACTTGTAAGAAATTTTAAAAACAGATTCTTACAAGGTTTAAGTTACATTTTTGTGATACATAGAATACAAAGAATAATAGGCATCAAAACTTACATTAGATTAAACATCTTGCTACCAGGATATCGGTTTTATCGCTGAACTGTTTTTTAAATTGCCATTGCCGCCCGTCGAAAACTCACTACCAATTTTCCATCGAGTGTTCGTATTTATCAAGCCTATTGCTTAATCGGCAAAATCGTTTCCAGCTTTTTCGGAACATCAAAATTTCTCGGATACTCATGATTATGTCGAATATGCAAATTAGTTAAGTTCAAACGGTTGTTTATTAATTATGGGGCATCGATTTTCCTTTATTACAAAATCATTTTAATGAACTTTTATCCTGAGAGTAAATTTAAAAATATAATGCAGATCAGTGTCACGGGCTAAGTCTGAGTGTCACTTGTTGCTGCAGATTTTCTTTAATACAAATTACATATATTTAAGCAATCGATTGTCTCTTAACCACGTACCGCCTACAACAAATACCGGAATTATATGGCCTTGCTATGCCAGTTTGTTATCGTATCTCTTAATAGCTTAGTTAGTAAAGCAATGTCCCGGTATGATAGAGGTTGTGGGTTCAAATCTCACTCGAGGGCAGACTTTTTCTACTTTTAATTGTTTTTAATTTAAAAATTTTTCAAAAATTGCAGTTTATGTCGCTTGGCATACATAAGGAAATTTCAGCACACAAGGACGAAACCTGCATAATGTGATGAGAATGTACGTTAGAAGCAAGACAGAGGCCGATTAGTGGAGCATTGAAAAATAGACCGTGCGGCGGGTTGGGGATAATCATATGGCCTCGCTATTCCAGTTTGGTATCGGGTCCCTTGGTAACTTAATTGGTAGAACAATGCCCCGAGGTTGTGGGTTCGAATCTCACTAGAGGGCAGTCTTTTTCCACTTTTGATTGTCTTGAATTTTCTAATAAATACATTTTGTTTAAATCGACTGCTCAGCCCACTGGATTTTTTTTCTGGATATACCCACAGCGGAACCACTAATTAATGCTACTTGTGTTTACACTATTAAGGAAATATTATCTAAGAAACTAACAATAATATATAATAGTACAGAACTACTCAAACCGCTCAAGTCAGCGACACTATTTCTGAATCATCCGTATATCAGCATATCCTCGAATGTCAATACGGTAATTTCGCATACAATATTTCCCATGAAATATATATTAGAACTTTACAAAGTCTTGGGAGGATCCGTTAAAGTTATTCTACTTTTTGATCCATATCCGTTTGCCCCTTAAAGCAATTGAGGAAATATTTGCAAATATCTTGATCAATTTCGGGTTAAAAAGGAGACCTTGACAAAATAAAACAGGAATTTTAATTAATTTTGGGCAATCGCAGGAATCGCACAGTTTCACTAATATATTTAAAATCTTGAGAAAAATATATCGGTTATTTCAGTAAAAAAAAAAGAGTTCATACATATCTCGCTTTTTTGAGGTCACACGAATATAAAAAATTATTTTTAGAAAAATATTCGTTGTAAATATAAAAATAATATAAAATCAACGGGTCCAAACAATTTTTATAAACTTGATTGGAACGATACGAATTTTTCTCACAGTTCTATTTTCATTTACTATATTTATAACACAGAGGAAATAAATTCCGGGGTTACTGTAATTTCCGACTTATTTTTTTTTAGTTAATTTTACCGCCAAGAGAAAAACGTGATCTTTTACTCGAATTTGAGCCTCAAGAACCAGTAGCATATTGCCTCTACCTTCCCTATGTACTCAACGGTGCCCTTGGGCCTGCGCAGCTAAATTGTCAAGAAACTCTCCAAAGCAATTACTATTTAAATTCGGTAAAAAGTTATTACAAAACTTCTAAAGAACTTTCTTCAGAAAAACTGAAAGTTATTAAAGTATTGTGCACGGCTGGTAAAAAGTGGTTGGAATTTAACACCTTACATATGGAATTTTCCAGTTTCCGAAAAACGAGTCAAAGTTTTGAAGTAACAAATATTAGCAATACATCCCAAGAGGTAAGTGAACCGGTTACAAATATTTCTATTTGAAATCTGTAGACATAACTGCGAAAGATTCGAACTTAAAGAAATACAATCGATATTTTTTCACAATGCCCGAAAAAGATACCCATTCCTGAGAGTGCCAATTTACAAACGTTAAATACGTGACCTGACATTTAGAGAATTACGATAGTAGAAGTAGTATAAGAGGTGAAAGAAATTCCCAAATTACTTCCTATTGTGAATTGAAGCTAAAATGCTTCTATTCGACACAGAAAATATATATTCGTACTCTCGTGCAAAATACGTTTTTCGAAAAACGACAATATTAAATAAAAATAACAAAACTTTTCTATTACTTTTTGTTAAAATAAAAAATTGACAAAAGGGCTACCGAAAAAAAAAATTGCAAAAACTTTCATGTGAATTATTCAGCTAAGTAGACGGCAAAAAAAATAGTTTTTTTTTTACAAACTCGATTGATTCGGCCGATACTTGGAGAAAACCCATAACTAAGAAAATCGGTAAATTTCTTTTACCCGAAACTTCCCTTGTTATGAGTATTTCCTTTTATTAGGTCCTTTTATTAGACATAGCGAAGTGTGACTTAATTTAGTTCAGTACATAGTCATTTAATAACACATATATATACTGTCTTTTAAAACATTTTTATTTGTCGCCATTTTGTTAGATCATATTGGATACCAACCAATATTTTACCAGTTTCTACCTTTGCTACACTTGATTTTTGGGTATAATTTAAAATTCAATAAGTGTTTTTTATATTATATACACCGCCATCTTGTTACATCATGTTAAATTCGTGCCAATTTATCCTTACACCGCATTTCATTTTTCGGCAAAATTTAAAGTCAATTAAATAAAATTTTTATAAGTTGATTTTTTTACATTTTATTTGGCCGCCGTTTTGTTCCACCATCTTGAATTCGTACTATAACTTTACCAGATTATCTCTATATCACACTTAATGCTTTCACACAATTTGAAATTAATCTAAAAATTAGTGCTTTCAGGCTGATTTTTTTAATATTTTAAAAGATCGATTTTTCAGTAATAATTTTTTTTAACGTTTCACTAGGCCGTCATCTTATTCCTACATATTGGATTTTTACTAAAATATTACTAGGACATCCCCATATGACCCTTAATTTTTGACCACAATTTGAACTCACTCTAATAAGTATAGATTTAAAGCTATGCCGTGAACTGACAGACAGAGAGCCAAAGCGACACACGGACCGACGGAATTAATAAAACCTATTTTTTGGCACTTAGGGTCGCTAAAACGCGAAGAGATGATGATTTTTTCACGATTACAAATATTATATTTAGCCGCCATTTTGCTCCGTCATCTTGAATTAGTACCACAGTTTTACTAGTTCATCAGTATACCACAATTGTTTTTGGCATACAATTTGAAATCAGTCCATTAAGTAGTTTTTCAGGCTGAAATTTTAAAAATTTATAATTGGTACCAAAATTTTACCAGTTGATTTCTACATAACAATATTTTTAACATTTCACTAGGCCGCTATTTTAGTTGGCCATATTAGATTTTAACCAAAATGTTACCAGGTTATCTCTATATGACCCTTAATTTTTGGCCAAAATTTAAAGTCAATGGGGTAAATTGACGGACGGAATTGAGAAAACATGTTTTCCGGCATCTAGGGGCCCTGAAACGTAAGGCTCTGAAAAAAATTCGGAGGGCGATTTCTTTAGATTACGAAAAGATGCTTTACTTAAAATTTAATTTTTACTTAAAACTTCCACTATATTCCAAATATAGTGGAAGTTTTAAAGAAAAATTGTTTTTTTACTTATTGCCATGTATCTTTTTACAAGCTTTTATTTAACCCGCTTTTTTCGTACGTCTGTCTTTCCAGTTCGTATGTCTCTCTTTCTAGTTCATATGCCTGTCTCCCTGGTTCAAATTTTATATTCAATTTTTCAAGTACTTCCTGACATTCTAAAGTTCGCCGTTCATTATTCATTGGTCATTGACTAAAACTCTGCATATCCACGGAAACATTCCGTTTTTGACAATCCTCCCCCTTTCGTCGGTGCCTAAGATCCATTTGGCTCATTTTATGTAACTTCGGTGAATATGCAATAATATAATAAAAGTAAAAAACAAATTAAATATCTTATACTTACACTAAAAATTACAAACTTAATTAAGTAAAACAATATTTTTAATAACAAGCTTTTATTTATAAACTATTAAACTAAGAAGTAAAAAAAATATGATGCGTCTACACTCTACAGCTAAGTAGTAAAGCTACAAAAAAACTCCACTATCACTGAGAACTTTTTAAAAATATTCAAATTTTTAACATTCTCAGTGAGGGTGGGGTTTTTTTGTAGCTTTACTACTTAACTTTATACACTAAATACAATTTTTTACTTTTTAGTTTAACAGTTTATAAATAAAAATTTGCTTTTAAAAACATTTTTTACGATTATTTTATTTAATTTTAAAACCATAAGTCACTTTTATTAATCTAAATTACCTAAAAACCTTAAGCTGTAGCTTTTACCATATACTATTAACTTAAAAAGAAACATCTCTATTATATAAAATGACCTCTTTATAAGGAATTTATGAAAAGTGTTTTTCTTAGTATTTTATAATGCTGTCACTGCATAACACGAATTATTCATGAAATACAATCATCTTCATCTTTTTTTCAATATGCGGCATGTGCAGTTTGAAGTGTTTCATGGGTAATCAATTGTAGTTTTACAAGCATAGTGCATTATTCTAAGAGTTTAGTCTAGAGAGCCTTTTTATTGTCCTAAACCCAAAAATCAAATCATTGTAAAATTCCTGAAAGATATAGCCTTTGCCTATATGCTACATTTTACTTTTTTCTTAAACAATTTAAGAAATTATATTTTTTTTTATATTTTTGGGAGGTTGATGTACATTTTTTTGCTTTCATATGAGACTCAATGCTTTATCAAGGTTATTCTGGGGATCGGAAGCTGGAGGTTCAAATTCTGTCTGGTATTATAAACCCTTTCGTTTGGTAAAAATGTTTTTTATACATAGAGATGAAGATTCAAGTATTAATAGGCAAGTAAATATTAAAGTTTTATATCTCACAAAAAATGCTACATTATTCATTGGTGATTGGCTAAAACTCTCCATGGAGACATTCCTTTTTTGACAATCCTCCTCCTTTCGTCGGTGCCTAAGATCCATTTGGCAAACAATTAAAAAGTTTTTGGCTGCGTTAACTTCAGATACCATACCCTATGCCATACATTAGGTGTGAATATACATTGCTATAGTAATGGCGAGCTCATTTGAAATAATACGAACGGCATAGCTGCCTCTTGCAACATTTACATTTAGAGTATTTATGTGATAACACATTATTATCTATGTGTATTTTCAAAAAATTCTTATTTGGTTTGTTTTCGGCCTTAGAATCTCATAGGTAAAGGCTATTAAAGTTAAACTTAAATGCAAAATATTAGTTTCTGATAGATCAAAACTAAGATGATTCGAATCACACCACTTCTTAATTAAGATCAGATCTCTTGAGATATTTGCTCTCAATGGTAGTATCGTTAGCCAAACAGTGTAAAAGATCCACTCATGTTAAGATTAATTATGTCGTTAATGTATAATAGGAATAAAATGGGACCCAAAGAGGTCCTTGTGGCACCCCACAAGAAATAGTAGTTGAACTAGGCGTTCCATGACCGTACCTACAACTAACTGATTCCAATTCGTCAAATATGATTTAAACCAGCTGTAGCAACAATTAATCATGATTTACAGAGTCGAAAGCTTTAGAGTACTCGCAGAAACTATATCTTGATTATTAAAACCAGAATACATTTTTTCTAGAAAAGTTGTTTTTGAAGTTTGAAAGCCAAACTGACTTACACCTAGTAGATGAAACCTATTCATGTGAGCAATGACACCCTTTTTTATGACTTTTTCTATTATTTTTGAGAGTGTAGGTAAACATTTCACTGCAGGGATATATGATAATGATATCTTAATATAATATATACTGCTGTACTATTCTTATAAAAAATAAAATTTTCATGCAGTCTGCCACAAAATATCATAAAGTACGAGATATTTAAGGCATGAGTAAACCAATCGGAAAAGATACTTGCAAAAGTGTGCATTCGGCTCCCACGTAAACTCTATTACACCATTATTTAGCAAGATAAATCTACTGCTTTCAAGCATATAATGGAATCCAAAATATCATTGCAAATGGCTTACAATTTTGGATCACACGAGAATGTCTCAAAAAATATTTGGTTATACTGTTACTATAGAGAGTATATAGGTAATATTAACACAAGCAACCTTAGTTTGTTTACCTCCAACTCAAAATGCAGCGAAATTTCAACTACTTCTAATGAATTTGCAGTGCTTCATTTGGAAAAATCTTGATATGGCAACCCCTGACCCTACATTGGCAGATAAATAATTTTAGCTTATTTTAATGAATAAATACCCAGCGCGAAAAAAATTCTTATACATGGTCAAACTACACTGACCATGTAAGAGGTAGTGTAGAAGAAGAGGAAAGAAATAAGAAATGTACATATCGCTTATCTAGATTCTCATGTTCAATAGTTTGCAAAAACTGCCGTAAAAAGGAATAGACAAATAATGAAAAAACTGAAGATGAAGATGATTATATCCGTAATAGTCAGTTCCATTATCAAATTCATTAATGAAATATAATGTTGACAAAAAAACTCTGATAAATTCCTCATAAATAACGATAATTTTATATAATAGATTTTTTTAATTAATTAATAGTATGTGGTTAAGGCTAGGGTTTGGGGTTTTTAATTCATTTAGGTAATTAAGAAACTAAAGTCCTTGATGAATTACTCAAATGAAAGTTCTTGCTGTTTAAGTTTCTTGGTCATTTTGTAATTTTCTTATTATTATCGATGTTTTTTCAAGGTGCAGACGTATATTTGTAGTATATTGAAAAGAAATATATTGCCCTCAATTTACAACAGGAGTTATTTTTGTAAGAATTAGTTGTATATCAAAACTTTTTAAAAATTAACAAATTCTATTTATAAACTGATTAACAGGTGATATTTTTAATAGGCCACTCATCGTAAATAATTGGATGAAAAATTTGTAACGTATGTTAACTAAATATTTTGTTTCAGGTGTCAATAAAACTATCAGATATTGAGTGCTTCAACATTACGCCCGAATCGAATAACATTGATTTAAATATCAGTACGATGACAGCGATTTTAGAACCCACTGACATGTTTGTAGCATCTGTTGAATTTATTCCAACCGAGTTTGGTAAATTTGCACGGGATATCCCTATTTTTGTAAAAGATTATTCAGAAACTCAAATATACAACTACTTAAAGCTTACTGGTGACAGTTGGGAACCTCAGATCATCAACAATATAAATGCGTTGTATTTCACTCCTACCTATGTTGGCTCAAGGCAATCGAAACACCTAAGTTTAGATTTGATAGCTCATTGCTGCAATAAAAAACTGCAGATCGAATATGAAGGAGAAGAGGTAGAGATTTTACTTATTAATCAAGAATGGATTTCGGATTTAAAAACTGTCGTTAATTATTTGGTTGAATTTGCACCGAGAAAGGGTGAGTTTTGATAGTATTGACATCAAAAAAAGTAAACAACATTGGTTTTTGGCGAATATCTCTAAAATATTACAGATAGAGGAAAAGAGTTAATTGCAAAATTAAAGGTCAAGATGTTCACTACAAAAACATACCAAGTATTGATACGATTTTTTAAAAATATTCCTCCTAAACATTCACAGCAAATTTCTCTGGTCTTTCAAAGTCGATTCCTTTTTTAATGTCGTTTAAGTAATGCCCAGAAAAAATTAGTACCAGAAATGAAACAAGTGATTTACCGAAAAAGCAGATTTTCGCTGTAGCAACGGAATATTTAAAATGCTTAAAAACTAGAAACCCAAGAGGAAAAAATAAAACACTCATGGATAGTAAACATTTCCAACGATACTACCTGAAAAGCGATTCGATTATTTATAAGTTTCTTATTTGCACTTTAGCAAAAAACGTTCGACGTCAGTGAATATTTTAAAAGACTATTACCATTAGATTCTTCGTTAATTTCTGATTAAAAAGTTATTTATTGTATTTTTATCATAAAAGTGCCGTTTTAGAAATAATATCAAAATTTTGATGTAGAAATAATAAATAAATAAAAAAATAATAACAGGAAAACATACACCGTCGTGCTAAAATACCACATATAAAATTTTGATATATTAAATCATTTAGTGGAAATAAAAAAATGGATATATTTAAAACATATTTTTAACACCCTGCATCTTCAAAACAAATTATTTGCTGACCTTTGTCAATATAATCTGTTTTTGTTATTTTTATGAGAGGAATCTTTTCTAGCAGTGGACGTTACTTGATTCTGTTCTTTTTTTGGCTGATTTATTACGAACGTTTTAAAATCAGTCTAATTGTTAATAAAAATTAAACATTCTATACAAAATAGTAAGTATATTATGGTGTACTTAATATATAACATATTGCGAACATTAGCACTAATTATTTTCGTTCAGTACTCAAACGAGAGAAAAGTAAATCAATAAATACACAATAATTATCCACGTATATAAAAAAAAAATGTTCATGCTAATTTTACCTAGACATTCTACAGAACTAATTTTATTATTAGGAAATTGATATTGTATGGAGTGTGTTAACAATACAACGACCCATTCATATCTGTAATATTTCTTCACACACCAAAATTGTCCCTCTGTTTCGCCAAAACATTCGCGGGAATAGTGCCAGATCGAACCCACTTTATATAAAAATTAATTTAAGGCACATAGCTCATCACATCTGAAAAATTCAGGAAATTTGACCAAAACCGTTTTCATTGTAGTTAGTGCCTGGTCATTTATAAATTGTTTTTCTATGACAAACATTTGAACTTTTTCTTCATGTGAATTCACCTAGTTAAAAACACAAATTGGCAGAATAAGAGCTTCTAAATTATTATTCTTTAGTAAAATAAACCTAATAGGGTTTGACTCTGACGTCATTTTTTTATATTTCATTTTAAATAATAAAAAACGTAGGCAATAAAAAAATTTAATAGAAAATGACTGTTAATGTCAGTGTTCAAAATAATATTCTCAGCCAACCGACTTATTTCGTGTACTGTGATAATATTTTCATCCATTCGAAAATTCCGCGATATAATCAACAGGTTCGATTATTAATTTTAAATGCGCTGGCATTTTTTGAGTTGGAAAAGCAGCAACTTAACATGTGGAGTTAAATATTGTAGTAAAGAGGGCGTTGGAGGCATTATAATTAGATCAAGCTAAAAAAATGAAGTTCAATCAGACGAAACATATTCAAGCAATATATCAGAAAAAATAACGAAATACAGAACCGAAATTTCTGATTATATGAAAAATAAAATTAGGGATATAATTTATATGATGTATGTTAAATAGGAATACGTTACAAAGGCCAGTTTACACAAGAAGTTAAATGAAGATCTCAGCAGTTTTTTTAATTACAGTGAAACCTCTCAACAACGAACAATAGCCGTGCCACAGAAACTGTCCGTTGTATAGAAGTGTTCGTTGTGGGGAGTGAACAAATTAAATACCAATGTAATTTTATATAAAAAAATATTTTATTTTTAAGTAAAAAAATAATGTTTAGTACAAATTATTAATACAATTGTTACTACGTATACACCAACATCTTTTACATACATATATGCTTACAATAAAAATGTACTACCTAATATAAAATATTGTGCTATCTACAAATATAGTTTGATAAGTTCTACTTTATAAAAAGTTTTTATTTAAAAAAATTATCATTTTTTTTTATCTTAAACTAGTTCATTTTTAATAATTTGAGATTCTATTTTAGATGCAACTTCGGAGATTTTTCCACTAAAACAGAATCTCCCGATAACATACAAAAGTTTTCAATATCCCTTCACATTTTAGATGCTTCCTTAATGTTCTTAATATTGGAAGAAATAATTTCTTCATCATCACTGTCAGATGTCACTATTTTGAAATTCACTGATGCATTCACGTACACTTATGTTAGGATTTTTCGTGAATAAACGTTCATCAATTTCTGAATATGAAGTTAAGTCGTAAGAGAATACATTGATGTTTCTACATAATTCCGATAATGGCACATCATCTTCGCTATCGTAGTCAACGTTTTCCTCGAGAATTTCGTTGAATCCAGCTTTGTTGAAGCAGTTATTGATGATCTTGGATTCGAATTTTTTCCATGCAGCAACAATCCAAATCAAGGCACTTACAATATTTATGGATTGTTCGGTAGAATCAGCATACTCCATGGATGACAAAAGTCGCTTGATTAAAAACTTTCTGTAGTGGTTTTTAAAATTTTGAATCACGCCCTGGTCCAATGGCTGGCAATGTGATGTCGTATTTGGCGGTAAAAAATATTTTAACATTTTTTAACTCCAGTTTTGGGTGAGATGCAGCATTATCCAAAAATAAAAGTATATTTCGGTTTTGCCTTTGCATTTTTCGGTCAAATTTCATCATCAATTTTTCAACATATCCGACATTATATCCCTTGTCATCCATGCTTTCTTGTTATAATACCATTCAAGTGGCAATTTTTTCACTCTCGATCCTTTAAAATAACAGGGTTTTTAACTTTTTCCAATCACCGGTGCATTTTCTCTTTCTCCATTCGTAGCGGAACAACGCAAAATAGTGAGTCTCTCCTTGATGCTTTCCCGCCAGCACATGTTTCGCCTTTTAAAGAAAACGTTTTATTTGGCAAGGCGCGGAAAAAAAGTCCCGTTTCATCGGCGTTATACATGTCTCTCGGTGCGAAGTTTTTGATAATAGCACATAATTTCATCCGCCAATCAATTACCAGAATCAAGTTTATAGCCGCTGCTTCGCCACAGATGGATTGATGGATTTGAAAGAGATATTATGGCGTTGACAGAACTTCTCTAACCATCCATTTGATCCTCTAAAACCGTCAACTTCTAGATTCTTCGCAATTTCTTATGCTTTTTCCTTTATTATTGCACTGGATATTGGAATATTTTTGGAGCGTACTTTATAAAACCAGTCGCAGACGATTTGGTCTATGGCAGCACCGAAGTTTTCGCCAATTTCTTTTTCTCTTTAATGTTCCCGGTCTGGGCGAATCGCTTGTTAAGATCGCCCTTGTTTCTCAAAATATCACTAATTCGAAATTTTCCTACACAAAATTTTTCGGCTAATACTCTAACACTAAGTTTGTTTTTTTTCGCGTACTGGAATATTTCAACTTTTTCTTGAAGACTCAAAAACTTTTTTTGTTTGAAGACATATTGATCGCCCCAGAATAACATCAAAACTAAGATATTCTATTGATGAATACTACATTTTATAAAAATAAGGTGATCTAATTATTATGCAATTCACCGCAATTTACCTACAAGCCAGACAGCATAAGCCAGCCTATTGTTAAACTAGTGCTGTTAACAATAGGTAGGCGCCGCGCCACTTATTAACATAGATCTAAATATTGTCCATAATGTGCAATAAAAATACCGGCATTAAATGTGGGTTTTTCAAAAATTATCTGAACATCTGTCCGTTCTGAGGAGGTAAATTTTACTGTTTTTATTAAAAATGTTCCAAATTTTACTGTCCGTGTCCGTTGTTGAGAGTGTCCGTTGTCAAGAGGGTTTAATACACAAGAATACATATACTGACGGTCGGTGACTTCAAAATTGTCCGTTCAGTAGAGGTGTCCATTGTTCGGAGGTTTCCGTTAAGGGAAGTTTCACTGTATTCCCTTTCTTCTCTGCGAAATTGGTGCCGTAGTATTGGATTCAGATGGAAGAAAACTAGTAACCGAAAATATTTAATAGAATTACCTGACATTCAAATGAGAAGAATGAAATTTTTGGCGTGAATTGTAAGAAATATCAAATCGCAAAAACTTTATACTCCAGTATTTTTCGATGAAACATGAATAGTCAGCAAAAAGCCTTCAGACCTCTTTGAACTGCTCTTATATATCATTTAAAATATTAAAAAACGCTGAGATATTCATTTAACTTCTTGTGTAAACTAGCCATTTCACCATATTTCTCCTAAACATACATCATATTATGAATTGTATCCTTCATTTTATTCTTCATAAAACCAAAAATTTTGGTTTTGTATTTCGTTGTTTTGTCTGATACGTTGCTTCAATATGTTTCGTCTGATTGAACTGCCATTTTTTTGTATTCGCTACAAAGTAGCTTGGCTTACTAGTATCTCGTATTCCCTCATTAGTACATTGTTGTAGTGCCCTTATCTATAATTATATCTGTAAATAGTTTTGGCCTAATAATAATAATAATAATTAAAAATTACATCTTTATTAATAAACTGTAAACACAATAAAACTTATGTAGGCTGAATAAATAATATTTTCGAGGTACTAATGTAAAGTTTGAGATTAACAGTTTTCATTGATGTATGTACTTTCATCTTATTTCTTTTCATTTAGAACGTGTTTCCCATTTTTCGTGGTAAATTAATAGTAATAAGAGTGTTTTAGTGAAATAAATATCAGTAATTCATTTTCGGAATTGGTTGCCTTGTTTCTAAATTACCTTTACTGTTATGACTGTATACCATTTTCTTATACCTATGCTCTAATACTTTGGAATTTATTATTTAACAAATCATTCTTAAAATGAGTTTAAGATTTTCGGCATTATCTATTATCTCAGTTTGCTAAAAAAATTATTGGTGAAGCTCAGCGTAAAAAGATTTAATTTAAAGCAAGAATGATTATTAGCACAAAGTTAAACGCATGCAAAATTAATATATACATTAATAATACAAAAGACTAATTTTGAACTTATTTTTAAGAAATGGTTTTTTTTTACGCATTCACCACCTCATCGCCTCTTAATAAGATGCGATGCACCCTAACTATCAGTACAGTGTTGATGAAAGTTTTCCAAGACATACGTCGTTTTTAACCTGAATTACTTATATTATATTCAGAGTCACAGTTGGCTTCAGATAAATAAGCTTAATGCTTCATTGTAAGTTGTACTTTGTCCTCCTTTATCTACCTGTATTATCTTTTACATCTGACGGTTATTATATTTCTACAAAAACTGGAATAGTTACTTGACAAAAACAGATTTGCCTCTCAGGAGAGTTTAGAAATCATTTTGGTTTAGCCAGGCGCAGTGTCCAAGAAAACGAAGACATCGGAGGAGTATACCCTGGAAATATCTGCAGAGGCAGATTTGAGTTACAAAATTCCCACTCACGAAAGTGTTAGCTTAGAGGCAAAGTCCATTTAAAACTCCTTTATCGGCGGTGCATGGAACATGCAACTGCATTTAGAAATCTAGCATCTGGCCTAGAACATTTTTTAAAACTCAGAAGAAGGAACGGAGGGTTAGGTTGCTGTTTGTCAGTAGACTGTAAGAGCGAATAACTGTAGCAATTAAAAATAAATAGAAACAAACTTATTTGTTTCTATCGATATTAGATTAAATCATTAAATTAAACTACAAATATATCGCCCTACAATCTATCGACTATAATATATTCAAAATCAAGATGTATATAGGAAAACAGCCACCAGTGATCTCGTGAACATTACAATAGAACATGTCATATTTTTGAAGTCTATATATGTTTTTTTATTTTTAAGAGGACGTACCGGTATTATGAATGTTATGTTTCTATTTCATTACATTTAATATAATATGTTTCTAAAAGGAACTTATCTTTTCATCAAATCTCATATATGTAAAAAAAACTTAATATGCCCTTAAAACTACACAAACTACATGGTAATAATTCAGGTAAAATGTAAAAATTAATGTCCGTATTATCAAAATATCATAAAATGAGAATAGCCTGAAATGACACTGTACTGATTTATCTGACGCCAACTGTACCAGGCTCTGAAGTAAATTCCATTTTAGCACAATAACCAAACAAAATGAGCTATAAATGAAAAGAGAATCAATATTTAGCACTAACAGTACACGTTTCAGATTGTAGTATTGAAACCGAAGTAACATTTTCATGTTCATGTTCCAAAAGCACCACTGTAGCTATATTCGGTTGCTGTTCGACGTCAATGGTAACACGCTTCATGTCTGAACCTGCCATAATCCATGAGTCCACTTACCCGTTCTTTCCATCGCCCAACGATAATTCAAATTACGCCAATTTACTTCGTACAGTCGTTGCCATTATAGAAAGGTGGATGTATACTCAGGGATATTTTTACCAGAACTTTTATAGAATTCCAGATGATATAGCCAAGTTAGTATCTAGTATATATATATATATATATATATATATATATATATATATATATATATACATGCTCCATATTCGTCGATGGTATCGCAACATAGTCAGTGTGAACTTTTAACATGGAATAAAATCTGTAATATCACTTTGGCAATTTTTTTCTAAAAATCGCTTGAACAGGTAAACTATTTGCTCGGACACGTAAACTACAGTTTTTCCTAATTAGGTTTATGTTCACCCGTACTTTATTTTTCAATAAAAAAACGCTATTGTACGGGGTGTCCAGATTTCGATGGTTTTACGGGGTATCTCTGTTATTTGGAAAGAACCAGGATTGAGATTTTCACACCACTGTGCTACTTTTGGTCAACCAAAAGATACCGTAATTAAATTTTTCATAGCTTGGTTTCTTTCTAAGATACAGGGTGAAATTGAGAATGTTGCATTTCGGGACCCCCTCGTATCTTGGTTAACGTTTAACCTATCAGAAAAGTAAAAAGTGGTTCTAAGGTAGTTTTTTACGTAGAATCCAGTGGTGTATTTTGATTTTTGCTGTGGGTAGTCATTTTTATGATATGACTCAAAGTTAGTTTTTTTTAATTGGACGCCCTATATATATTTTTAAATATTTTAAATATTGTTTTTTTAGAGCTTTTCAAAAACAAATAATACTCGATGTTTATTTTCAGTATTAAACGCAATACTAGCACATTATATTAAAAATAAATCTTAATAGGCCCAGACGGATTTGAATTTTCACTTTTTAATATCTACTTATTCGCAACTTAAATTGTTTACAACTACTTACAACTATTACAGCACCTAGTAATTCAGTTAAAAAGCTAAAAACCAAAACTAGGAATAATTAAATATATAAAAATAAATCCAAAAATATGAATAGCTTTTTTTATAAATATTGTTCAATTTGTTGGCCGCCATATCTTACACAAGTTTCGCACATAGTGCCTATTCCCCTCAAGGTATTCAAAATAATAAATAGCCGCCGTTATAAGTCTCTGAAGGCCTCCTCAGCAGCATTTTTCAATTCTTCCATTGTTTGATACTGTCTAGTATACATTCCATTTTGAAGGTATCCCCACAAAAAGAAATACAGAACAGATAAATGGTGAAAATGACCTAGTTTTGCGTCTAGATAGTCTCTCACTATTTGAGCAATATGACAGTGAGCTCTGTTTTCCTGCAAATACAGATCATTGAGATGCGCCAAAGGCTTCGGTTATTTCAGGCTCAACTATTTTGAGATAATCTAAGTATTTAATTGCAGTAAAGGTGCCGTCATTGATTTTTTAGACGATTTTACTTCCAAGAATGAAGCATGAAACATTAAATCTAAACCTGCCTAGTCTTTCGCGTGGAAATATAACATCCTTATTTTCCTGAGACAAACCCTTATCATTATGCCGGTTCAAAATAACAGCTCTGATAAAATGCCCCTCATCGGATCACAACAGTTCTTTCAAAATTAATACCCATATCCCGCATTGGCAAATACCAATTAGAATACTCTAGTCGGGGTTCTGCGTCACCAAGATGTAAGTTTTGTACCAAATGAAATTTATATGGTTTAAACTTGTATTGTTTTTTAAATTGTTTGAACCCTGGATTTAACAACGCCGATAGAAGCTTCAATTTTTCGAAAAGAGTTAGTTGGAACTGCCTCGACCGAAGCTATTCTGACATAAACTAATTTTGTTATTTCAAATGTCCACCTTGACCTACTAAGATTTTTAGATTTTTTAATATAAAAAGTGCTAATGTTGGTCTTAATATTGAAAATAAATTTAGAGTGTTATACATCTTTAAAAAGCTTGTAAAAAAACAAAAACAGAATATTTAAAAATATATTGGGTATCCCATTTAAAAAACATAACTTTGGGTCATATCATAAAAATTACTATCCACAGCAAAAATCAAAATACACCAGTACGTAAAAAACTACCTTGGAACCACTTTTTACTTTCCTGATAAGTTAAACGATAACAAAGATACAAGGGGGTCCCAAAATGAAACATTTTCAAAGTCACCCTGTATCTCAATCAAAACGGGCTATCAAAATTTTAATTTACAGCAGGTTGTTACGTTGGAAAGAAAAGAATTTTATTGTTAGATTCATTTGGATATTAACAATCAAGAACAATATGTCTTGTGAGGTTACTGGTTGCTTCAGCCTCAATAAAACGAAGGATAAATGTAATATAAAGTCTCATAGATTTCCTAAAAACCCTGATTTCTACAGTACAGAGGTTTTATGCTTGCTACAAATATGACAAAATTAACTTAAATACCGGTAAATATTTGGTTAAACATTCCTAAATCAAATGATTTTTAAAGGTTATATGCTAAGCTAAACATTTTGAAAATAAAAAGAAAAATTAACGATGCTACAGAGAGCAACCTGCTCCAGACTTGTTTAAAAAGCAATAATTGAAAAAATAAAAGAAATATTACAGATGAGACTGAGGATCGGATTTGGGCAGGCTTACCTGATAACAGAAAATTTGAGTAGACTAAATCAGATAAAGATTCAGCTAAAATGTGTATAGATAGTAACATACATTTTCGTAAGGTATTCAAATACTTAATATTCTCACATACCTAGTGTAACCAGATGTCCTCTTTTTAAGCATGTGTGTAGGCATCTAGTATATATTTTCCAATTTCTCCGAATTGTTGCGAAATTACGTAAAAAAAAACATGTAATTATTTTTTTTTACATCCGAAATAAAAAGTTAGGACCTTTTTTTAGTCATTAGTTTAGATCAAGGTTATTAGTACTCAGATACAAAAGAGGTGATCTTTTGTTAGTCATTTGTTGGATCAGATTAGGGGAATCTTGCTGTAGTAGATAGTATTTTAAACACTTGTCTGTTTGAAGTTATTAGAATCTTTTAACTTCTAAGTCTTTAGTTCTATAAAAAACAGCTAAAAAGTTACAAAAAAAATACATTTTAACATTCTGTTTTTAATCTGTTTTATTTATAACCATTTCATTAACATTTTCTTTTCTTTTTCTCTTTTCATTTGATTATTTAAGTTGTATTTACTTTTTGTGAGTCATCAGTTTGTTTTCATTCTTTCTTAGATAACCTTAATTTAATTAATTAATAAATTGAAGATTCCTTTAAGTATTAACATTTATACCACTACACTGTCAACCTTACTAGTGTATGGTACTGCATCGGCAATTTCGTTTCAAAGTGTAAGCACGACGGCATATCAGTATTTAAAAAGAAATAGCCATCCGTTGCCAGCCTTAAGTACCCTTCAAAGGTGGGCTTTAAAAATTCAGCTGAATCCCGGGATTTTGTCACATATTATTTAAAGTAATGAGACAAAAGTCTGCAGCATTAACAGACTTGGAAAGGTTATGTTCATTATCATTTGGTAGGTAGATGGATAATTCTTAAGTTGACATGATTTTCACTGTTAATAAAATGTTTTCGACACCTAGTTATACACTTCTTAAATTAGATATACTTTTGTATATCGTGTGGTATTAACTGCTCAAAACTAATTTCAACTCCAGAAAATGCGTAAACCTGATATCAAATTCCATTAGTTAAACTGATAAGTACTGAGTGTAGGTTTCTTAAAGTGTCAGGCATTCCCAACCTCAGATTGTGACACAAATTAGAAATGTGATGTATAAAAAAAAATATTGCTGTATGCAATCTTTTGTTGATATTTTTTAAAAGTAAAATAAATTTAACCTACCAATTTTCTTTTATTTTTATTATTTACTTTAATGAGTTAATTGCCATAGTTCCTATAAAACTAGTAAAAATAATACTTTAAATATTAAATTTAGGTTTATCTAATAAAAAATCTTTTAGTCTTAAACCTGAAAGTTTAGGAAAACTACTCATTATAATAAGATATCCTTAATCCCTAAAATACAACACAGATGGAATAAAGTTTAACTAAATGCTCATGGAAAGTATATTTTTTTAACCGGCCTATTTTTACTCATTTTCTTTACCTATAATAAGCTTAGTGTAGCTTACAAACTTCCTAGAATGATGTACATAGATGGAGGCCTTGAGGTAGGCTACAAATAGTACAAACAAGAAAAAAAGGTGATACTGGAAAACTCCTATATTGTCACATACACAACTAAAAACAGCATTTTCTTAATCTTAATTAATTAAATTCATACCATGCACTGTTTATGTAAATTGAATACAGTTTTAATTAATACCACTTAACACACAATTGGCAGAGACATAATATTGGTTTATTTCTACTATGATATTGATATGAATTTTCCAATGCCAGTAATCTAATTTAGTTTCAATATGTAGTTACAGGCATATATCGAAATTTTCACATTAGGTATATCTTCTTTAAACATAATTAGGTTTGTGCAGTCAGTGCAAAAGTGTCATCAAGTTCTTCCATGCAGTAGCTGAACACTTCCTAGTTTAAAGAATACAAATTCACACAGAAGACTTGCAGTAGGTCTATTAAATATACTTATTATGGTAATCGGAGGTTTTTTGTTTTATTTATTTCTGCCTTGTCAACATTCATATGTAACCACTAAAACAAAAATTTCTAGTTAGGTACATATAAAACATTGAAACATATATATAGTTGGCGCATTACCTTTCTGGAATGACGTTACGCTGGTTTCATATAACGTATTTCTTATATTATTTATATTTCAGCGATGATTCCTAACCTAAACGTATGCAGTGATGTAGATAGGAGGGGTGCGTTCAGCACTGGCTAAAGCGAATTTAAAATTGGCATTTTCTGTACAGAAAGCGCTGCTACTTGTCGAAAATGGCTGGCAAAAAATTAACACTCTCATTGCCATAAAAAAACCCTCATTTTGCACACTTAATACAAAAATAACTATTATAACTTCAAAAACTAAAATTATTTTGCAAATAAGACTTTACTAATATAAATTCTTTCATCTTAGTCTTATTCTTTGTTTGCAATGTAATAAATTGACGCCAGTTACCCATTTTCATCAAAATTATTTTAATTCTCAATTACAGACAATACTGAAAAAATATTAAGAAAAGGGGAATAACGAACGATGAATCCTTTACCTCCAGAATGTTTCAAAAACAAAAAGAGGTAAAAACAAAAATCACAGATTACTTAAAGAACAAAATAAGAGATATGATCTATTGCGTGTATGCTAAAAATGAATATGTTACAATGCAGACTTTGCTTTAAAAACTAAAAGAGAGAAATTAATGTATAACTAACTAACTTTAAAAATAAAAACTACTCCCCTTCACTGTCTTCAGAATCAGAACTAAATTCTTCATCGTCACTGCTGTCTTCGTCGGTACTAATTACAAGTGGCGCAATGTCTGAAGCATCACATATCTGTATTGTCTTCCAAGCTTCTTGGATTACCCTTTCTGTGTGGCTGACATAATTTTTCCAATGCTCTGAAGATACTTCATTTATCGCTTTTTCCCACATGGCCAAAACTTCCGATGGTGTCCCCTTCAGACTAGCAATGTATTGGTCCTATTTCCTCTTACACTCAGACCATACCATTTCAATAGCATTAAATTGACAATGGTATGGAGGAAGTCTTAGTATTTTGTGGCCCAAAGGTTTCACATATTCGTCAAGGTAGAATGTTTTTTCAATGTTACAATTTTTTTCTACAATGCTCCATATTTCATCCTTCATGGCCCTCTCTGGGAAGTCAATGTTCTTTTCTTTTAACCATCCAATCAATCTCTGCTTTGTGCATGATTTTCTTGGAATATCCTCTAAAAGGCCGGAATGATAGCTTGCGTTGTCCATCACTATCAAACTTTTTGGAGGAAGATTTGGTACCAGCTGATTTTTAAACCAATTTTCAAAATTTTGCTTGTTCATATTGTCATGATAATCTCCGCTTTTTAGTCCACTTTTAAATATTAAACTGGCCCCCTTAATAAATCCTTCCTTTGATCCAGCGTGAACTACAATATATCGATGACCTTCACTAGCTTTTTTAGAACTTGTAGACATAGCGTTATCCTGCCAGCTGTTTCTAAACGAACCTTTACTAAAAATCCAAGTCTCATCAATAAATACGGTGGTATAAGCATCTTGTCCTAGATTTTGATTTTTGACATATTCCCTCAAGAAATTGATTCTCTTGTGGACGATGTGGGGCAAATCCATCAGGTATTTTCTATTATTTGATTTCTTCCACTTAAAACCAATACTTTTTACGTATTTTCTTAGCGAGGTGATGGAAAAATTAAAATATTCATTTATCTCTTTTAGTTTTTTAAGCAAAGTCTGCATTGTAACGTATTCATTTTTCGCATACATGCAGTAGATCGTATCTCTTATTTTGTTCTTTAAGTAATCTGTAATTTTTGTTTTTACCTCTTTTTGCTTTTGAGACATTCTGGAGGTAAAGGATTCATCGCTCGTTATTCCTCTTTTCTTAATATTTATGATTGTTGTATGGCTAAGTTTTGTTGCATTTGAAGCTCGTTCGATTATATTATCAGTTTGCGGAAGGATTCCATTTTTAGCTTGCTCTTTTTCCAATTGAAAAAAAGCCAAGATATTCAAAACTATTAGCTGTGATTGCTGATTATATCTTCGCGGCATCTTGCAAAAGTTTAAAAAGAATCACAACAAATCAATGTCAATTTTGACGAATATATTCTGAAAGACACATAACCAAAACCGGCATTGACTGTTGTAAAGAAACGACAATGAGTTTTTTCAAAATGTTTTTGTCACTGTCAGTTAACATAAATCAAACAAAAATAACCAAAAATGACGTCATTCCAGAAAGGTAATGCGCCAACTTTAACCGCTCTTTAAGCGATAGACATATTTCCGTCTCCGTTTTCACCATAATCATAAAAGAAGATAGAATTATGACCGATACATGAATTCCATCAACAAATTTTAGTAAAGGTGTACTGTAATCTTTTGAGGCCTTTACGCAATAAAAACATGGCTAACCTGTCATTTTAATCGGCCCTGGGTTCGCCTCACAATATACTTCATCAAAATTTACTCATAGGCACCTTGTTTTCTTCACACCATGAACATAGTTAATGTGCACCCTTCGAACGTAGTCTGCGTAAAACGAGTATACGGGTTGCGTCATATTGTCATATAAGTTGGCAATGCATGCATAAGTGCCAAATACGGATGGGATACCACTGCGGCCAAAAAATAATATATTTTGCCCGTTGACTTTCGAAAAAGTGTGTATGTGTGTATCTGCGAGGGAGTTTTCAAAATGCTCTGGAGCATTCTATTTTTGAAAAGTTTTTCTGGTATTTTTTTACGTGATACATATAATTATAGAGCCATTGTCTCTTGCCAAATATTATATTATATTGCTATTAATATTTAAACTCCATTTGGAGTAAAATGAACAATAAATAATAAGTAATATTTCGTCATTTTACCGTTACTGCCAATGACGGCTTATAGACGATATGATATGTTTAACACTAAATTACTCGTCTATTCTGAAGTTATTTTATGTCAGGCTCCAAGGCTCCTCGGTCTAAAATCATGCTTATACATATATTTTCTCTTTTTCTTAAATATTCTCACTATGATTGAGGTCTGGACTATTTGAACTTCACAGTAAGACGTGAACGTTGTATTCTCGGGTTAACTATTGAACAATTATTGCCTTGTGGACTGGTGCATTGTCGAGAAGATGTAACAATCTCCATATACTACTGCAACCGATGGAATCATGACTCTACGAAGCATAGCTCGAGAAACAGCAGCCGCTAGTCTTCCCTGAACAATTTGCAAAACTCCTGGGACTGTAGCACTGATTCACAATCGAGATATTAATGGAAAAATATGCACTTTGATTAGTCTTTTGAGCATATCTCTCATAATATATCATGGTTCAGCACATCGTTTGGTTATATCTGATGCTCCTATTCGACATCTTTCTGATCTAGACGATCCGTGAACATTGATTGAAAGGATGTTTTCTTAGACAGTTGGCAAACCCAGTATCTTCATCCTCCGTCGAGATCTTCCTCCTACCGGAACCTAGTTTTCCCTTAGTTTCCCCGTATTCTTCAATTTTTGTCTTACATTACATCACTGTATTCTTGCTTACTCTCATTTCCGAAGAAATATTGCAGTTACCTTGTCTCAATCTGGTATAAATTCTACCTTCTTGTTCTAGAGTTAATGCTGGCAGTATCGTTTTTTAACTAGCAAATATTGATGAAAATATAATTTATTATTTGACAAGTTGACAGCAACAAATCAAAACCTGCAACTGGACATATATGTTACCTAATAGTACACGAGATTAAAGCAAATTTCTTTTTCCCCATTATTTTTTGGATGCAATGGTATCTCCTCCACATGCGAGGCTTGTTCGTGATTATTTAAAACAAATATTTCTAAATAGATTGATTGGCAGAAGAGGTCCAATGGAATAGCCACGGACGTCCCGGGTCTTACTCCACTTGATTTTTTTTCTGTTTTTATTACAAACGTTTAAGATATGAGTGTAGATTTATTACACTCATATCTTAAACAGACTTAACAGAGGTTATTCAGAATGTGAGAAATTACGACTAGCAAGTGAACGGATATTTAGAACACTTTTAAAATAAATGTGATATATCTTTTTAAATATTTTTTATAGATGGAAAAGTTAAACTTGGCACCAAAATATAACTTAAGGCATTCTTTAAAATTATGACAAAAGCTATTTTTGGCTAACCCTGTATGCTCGAGGCTTAGTTCATAAAATGCGCATGAAAAAATAATAATTCACGTTTTCGAGCAATTTGAAGAAAAAATCTACCAAAGTGATAACTGATAATATATAATTTATTCCATGTTAGATGTTCACAATGCATACGAGGTCCGACATGAGAAGGGAAATATCTACAGAAACGATCATCCGATTGGCTGTAAAAATGGTGAAGCGAGGCACAAGGATCTTACGAATATGATAGGAGCACTGGCGAAGTTATCGAATTATCAGTTTTCTAGCAAGCAAAATACTTTCATTTTTTTCTTATAGAAGACCCTGTATATGTAGCAATAAATAGATCTCTATTTGCTGATTATAAATGTATAATATACGTATTTACATGGTCTTCCATAACAATCTTCTGTTTCGCTTCACCAATTTTAAAATAAAGTCCAAATAGTATAAGAAGAAGTCGTTGACATCACTGCCATATGCGTAACATTCTTTGTCAGGCAAATAAAATAATTTATACTTTTATAAATAACATATTTAATTCTCATACAAGATCATTTCAGATATCCAGTCGATATTCCTGAAAAAGGAAAAAACCAATATGAAAAGAAGAAAACCTTCCCTCAGCTACCACTCGTGCAACTCCTTATTAATCTAATGAATAATTCTATTTTAGAATATATTGATAGTGGGTAAGACATATAAACTACCCAAAAATGAATAAGGATATCTATAAAAACATTTTTGCCTGATTTGAAGGTAAAGCATCTAGTGGAATCTGGTTAGAACTCTTGGGTGAAGAACTAATTGGCTTTTAAGTGATTTAGTTAATTTTTGTTAAATTCTTCTTTTTTCCGAATGTACAGAGCCTTTTAAAAAGGTATGCAAAGTTCAAAATTTTTGATGAACTTTAAGCTTTTAGAGAATGGGTTTTCATTTATCTTTGTGTCATTTTTTGAAAGCTTATTAAGTTCTCCCGAAAATGTTTTGGAACCACCTGCTTACTTCGCAAAGTAAGGAAATTGTACAAGGTAACCCAAATTTGGTTCTCGCTATGGATTATTATTAAATGGCAAGTAGGTTAATTTAGAAAAGTTTTGAACAATTTAGTCAGCAATTTAAACGTTTTATTTTGAATGTAAAAACATAATTATAAGAATTAAAACGATTTACAACAGTTTAAGACAATAATCAAATTTCATTTATTCTTCGTTTCTTTCACGTGTTGCCCCACCATGATCATCAATAATAGATCTGCATCTTACCGGCATACTCAAAATACAGTTATTAATATGCTCCAAGAGGTATTTCTTGCCATAGAACTGGTAAAATATCCCTTAGCGCTTGTAGAGTAATAGGTGGTGGATGATGGTTATAAAGCCGTCTCTGCAGAAAGTCCCATACTTGCTCTATCAGAGTCACATCCGGCGAAAGAGGAGCGAGAGAAAGATGATTTAGTTCCTCGTCCCTAACTGTATTTACAACCAAGTGTGCTATATGAGGTATTATATTGTCATCCAGAAATATCAAATAACGTCCAATTGCATTCGCACGATTTGAAAGGGGTCCTAGAATGATCTCTTGATTATATCGCTGACCAGTTAGTGTATAGATTAAAAATATAAAGATCACTGCGCCAATCCACCAAGATTCTCGCCCAGGCCATAACTCTCAATCACCAAACGCGACAACAGGTTGAACATATTGAGGTAAAGTGCGAGTTCTTGCATTTCTTTCATTATGCGGCCAACATTTCGACTCGTCTAAAAATAGAATATCATACCAAGGAATTTCTTCTTCCATGCATAATCGTGCCCATTGAACATGCACTCCCCAGTGAATAGGAGTTCCTGCTAGAAATCTCAGAGAACAATATGATAAGATTCCTACCCAACGTAAGCGCATTATAAAATGCTTGTTGCAGATTTCGTGCAGTGGAAAATGGGTTCATTCTCACATTAATGAGAAGAATCTGATCACGCCTAGGTGTCGTTATCCGCTGTGATCCAATTCTCAGTCTTCTAGAAGTAGTGCCAGTTTCTCTAAAGCGATATTCTCTTTGATATATGAGTACAGCAATATTTGAGTGTATACGTAATAAACAATTGTCAGATAATGAGACACCGGACCACTTGAATTATGTGAATAAATAATTTTGTATTAATTTTACAGAAATCAATTGTACTAAAAACTAAAGCTTAAATTTAAAAAATTGCAATTTTCAATTTCAAAAAAGTAGCAAGTTATCGCGAAGATCGCATCCCTTTATCGGTGCCAATAAAGGAGATTGCCTGGAAATAAAAAGAAAATGGGCCATCCTGTACAATTTTCTTATTTTGCAAAGGAAGCAACTGGTTTTAAAATCGTTTCAGGAGAACGTTTTCAAAAAATTACTCAAAAGAAGTTAAAACACGTTCTCTAAAAGTTTACAGTTTATCATTGCAACAATTTTTAAAACACTCTGTATATTAGAAAAAGGAAGCATTTAACAAAAAACAATCAAATTTCTTAATAGCCCAGTTAAATTCTCCACCCAAAATATTGTAAAAAATACGAGACTCCCAAAAAAAAACAAAAAACGTTATTATCCTCATTCATTTCTGAGCAGTTTAAATTGGTAACATCATTGATATTAGTATTAAACATGTTCATAATAGTTATAGATTGTCTAAGAGGATATCCAAGTAACTTCATATCTTGTTTACTTTTCAGCGTCTTTTTTACCAAGGAAGAAAAAAATATCCCGTGTAAAAACATATTGTTTTTTCGTTAGAATTACTGAAAAGTCAAAATGTTTTAATTTTTTTGTTTTGTTTCAAAGAACTTTATTTATTGGAAAAACTGTAGACTCTCCGATATTCTATTATAAAATGTAGATACATTTAATTTTTTATTTTCACAACATTCAAATGGTTTTTTTTCCAAATCGACAACGCGTTTTTCAAGGTCATCCACCATATTTTACATTTGTCTAAACATCCGTCTCGTTCGATGAACTAAGGAGGTTTCTATTGGTGACTCTCATCGACCAATCAATTTGAGTCGTATATAATGTGATGTATGTGCAGCAGCAGAATCGGGAATTTAAATTCACACCTAGGTTCTCTTAAATGGAGAATAGATCACATTGCAGTAATTGCAACAACTGAAAAGATTTATTTAAACATTCTGTCAAAAAATTAAAAATTGGTCGGGTACTAAAATTCTATTCAAATTTATTATTGTTTTACCGCAATTTATTAAGCCTCCTGGTGTAACTACATTAGTCAAGTTTGTAATTAACAAGATTTTATACAAATAAGTGCAAACGTAACATATTTGGGAAGCAATTAATTCCCTCGTGTTTGCCATCTTAAATTCATACCACAACATTACTAGTTTATCTGTAAGTCACACTTAATGCTTGCACAAAATTTGAAATTAATTTAATAAGTAGTTTTTACTTCCTTCGTTAAAGTATTGCAATTGAAAATTAGTATGTATTAAAAAACTTGTTAGATCATTGTTGTCGTTTCAATATAGGAAAAGGAAAAAATGTGTGTCAATTATTATATATATATTTACATTTACTTTTTTTTACAAAATTATTTGTTACCAGAGTTTTCACAAACACAAGTTATAAAAAAAATATTATCCTCTTTTTAAAATTACAACAAAATGATGTCTAATTACATCTTTGAAGATTTGTATCAAATAGTAATATCTAGTGCGACATACAGGACAATTGTTTACCATTATAGAACAACAATTTTCATCATTCCATCTTAAAATACATTTTAAACAAAAAATGTGGGAACATGTATTTGGTCTACATGAATCATAATATTCTGAAGCGGAATGGATCGATTTCTTTCTCCAATTGATTCACTCATTTTATTTTAATATTATTATTAATAGATTTATTTAACAGATTTTTTTCTTTTAACAGTCACTCGTACCTTAACATACTAAAATGATCTTGATGCACCTATTTATAAGACTTAAGAATGCAAAATCAAATGTGGGAGAACAAAGAGAAAAAATTAAAAATATGATGCGAATGAGAATAAAAGGGGAGGAAGTTAAGAATGAGGGACCTGAGAGAGAGGAAGAGGAGGAGGAGGAGGCGCTCCCCTATTATAACTACTGTGAAAAAATCAACCTCCGATTTTTTTTCAGATTTTTATGTTTCAGGGCCTCTAGATGCCGAAAACCATGTTTTCTAAATTTCATCGGTCTGTCTGTCTGTCTCTCTGCCTGTCTGTCTGTCTATCTGTCTCTCTGTCTGTCTGCCAAACAAACAGATTGTCTGCCTGCCTGTATGCCTGTGGCATTGCTAAGAAACTACTAATTTCGGTCATAAATTGAGTGTCATGTGAGTAAAAAGTTAAAAGAATTATTACTAAGAAACTACTTATCCAGTTAATCTCAAATCGCGCACAAACATAAAGTATTATGTAGAAATCAACTGAGAAAATGTTGGTGCGAATCGAAGATGGCGGACCAAAATGGCGGCTTAATAAAATATCTAAAAATTCAGCCAGAAAAGCTACTGTTGATTTCAAATTGTGTGCCATAACTTTAGAGTATAGAGATGAACTTGTAAAATTGTAGTAGGTAGTAATTCATGATGACCGAACAAAATGGCGGTCAAATAAAATGTTTGAAATCGTGAAAAAATCACCCTCTCAAGTTTTACCTATCTTCAAGTTTTAGGGTCCCCTGGATGCCAAAAAATGTTTATTTATTAATTCCGTCGGTCCGTCTGACTCTCTGTCGGTCAGTTCGCGGTATAGCTTAAAAACTACTTACCAGATTGACTTAAAATTTTAATCAAGAATTAAACGTCATATGGGGATGACCTGGTAATATTTTGCACAAAAATCAAATATTACCTAGGAATGAACTGATGACATTTGGGTATAAATCCAAGGTAGCAAAACAAACTGGCGCCTAATAAATTTTGTGCAAGCATGAAATCGGATATAGAGATAAACTGGTAAATTTGTAGTACGAAATAAATATGACGAAATAAAATGGCGGTCCAATATTTTTTTAAATCAACGTAAAAAAAGCCTTACTCAACTTACTTTCAATTTTGCTGTAAAATTAAATGTGTGGTACCAATTCAACATAACGTAACAAAATGGCGGTGTGCGTCAATGTCAAAACGGTATGTGCCAATGTAAAAACTGGTCAAATATTGGCATGGTGGGAAGAAAATAAGGTATGCTCGCTAGCCAGAGCATCTACGTCAGATGTGAGGTAGCTTTCGAAAAAAATGTATTAGGCCCTGGAAATAAACGTCAATAAAAATTGTAGGTTAGATTACTAGTTTGACAACAATTTTTATTGTTTTGCCCAAAGTAAATTTTACTTTGGAAGGAAAAGAATTATTAGATTCATTTGGGTATTAAGAATCAAGAACAATATGTCTTGTACGGTTACTGGTTGCTCCATCCAGCCACAATAAAACGAAGGACAAATATAATATAAGTTCTCATCATCATAGATTTTCTAAAAACCAGTACAGAGGTTTCATACTGGCCAGTAGAAATATAACAAAATTAACTTAAATAACGGTAAATACCAGTATTTAAAAAAAAATGGCTATCCATTGCCAGCCTTAAGTGCCCTTCGAAGGTGGGCTTTAAACATCTGGGATTTTATCACATATTATTTAAGGTAATGAGCTTAAACTCTGCAGCATTAACAGAGTTGGAAAGGTTATGTTCATTATGGTTTGATAGGTAGGTAGGTAATTCTTAAGTTGACATGATTTTCACTTTTAAAACATGTTTTCGACACTTAGTTATATACTTCTTAAATTAGATATACTTTTATACAGTGTAGTGTTAACTACTCAAAACTAATTTCAGCTCCAGAAAATGATTAAACCTGACATCAAATTTCATTAATTAAACTGAAAAGTAATGTGTGTAGGTTTCTTAAAGTATCAAACAAAAAAACATTGCTGTATAAAATCTTTTGTTGATATATTGTAAAAGTGAAATAAATTTAACATACCTATTTTCATTTATTTTTAATATTTTCTTTAAGGAGGTAATTGCCATAGTTCCTATAAAACTAGTAAAAATAATTCTTTAAATAATAAATTTAGGTTTGTCCAATAAAAAATGTTTTAGTCTTAGCTAAATCTTAGTCTAAAAGGTTAGGAAAACTAATCATTATAATAAGATATCTTTAATCACTAAAGTACAACACAGATACACCGCAGCAGTGGTTTTACAAATCTCTCTCTCACTTCGGCTATGTATCTATAACATCTGACTTTAACACAGCAGAAGTAAACAAGCTTTTGTGCGACTTGAAAAATATCAGCATTGTCCAGCAGTGTGTCCAATAATGATATTCTGTCGCTTCGCTATTAATTAAAAATGTACACTTTTACTTAAAAAAAATTAACATTTTGCTACCAAAGTTAAGTTAAATAGGTATATTCTACTATGTAAATGTTTTTTACAGAATTTTACATAGAACTAGAACAAAGTTCAACTAAATGCTTATAGAAAGAATGCATATTTTATAAACAGGCCTATTTTTACTAAATTTTTTATCTATAATAGACTTAACGAGTGGATGATAAACTTCCTAGAATGATATACACAGATAGAGGCCTTGAGGTAGGCTACAAATAGTACTAACCAGAAAAAAAAACTGATACTCCTATATTGTCAGATGCATAACTAAAAACATTTTCTTAATCTTTATTATTAAATGTATACCACGCACTGTTTATGTAAATTGAATAATACAGTTTTAGTTAATACTATTTAACACACAATTGGCAGAGACATAATATTGATAAAAATTTTTTAATGCCAGTACCATATCTAATTTAGTTTTAATAAGTAGTTACAAGAATATATATATATATATTTTCACATTAGATGTATTTTTAAACCATATTGGGTTTTTGCAGTCAGTGCTAAAAGTTCATCAAGTTGAACTTGAGGAAATCTTAAATATACTTGAATGATAATTGGAGATTTTTTGTTCTACTTATTTTTGCCTAGAAGTTCCTTCTAAATGACGTGTAGACTTGGGGGTAGGTAATTGTTAAACATTTTTAGTTTTATTATCGTCCTTTTGGTAATAGCTATCATGACATGTATGTTGTTTGTTATCCGTAGTGCATTTATTAGTCAGCATTTTTATGTATCAGCTAAAACAAAATTATCTACTTAGGAAAGTATAAAAACTATTGAAACAGATATCTATGCTTAAACAAGATTAATCTACATAATAGTAAAAATTGTGTTTAATTTACTATCAGTTGTAAGGCTTCAGGGGTCTGGTTTCTGTTTTTGTCAAAGTAATTACTTAAGTACTTATGAATATTAAGTAACATATTCAGCTAAAGGTAGGATATTTGACTTACTATACCATTTGAAACCAAACACATTTTTTAAAATACTTAGTTTAAAATGTACAGCTTGAACTAGTCCAAATAAAAATATTTCTACATACTGTCTTGAGTTCTTTTACATCAATTTAATGACTATTTGTGATTTGTGTTGTTAAGAATTGTGTGTTTAAGAATGTTTTCAATAAAAATTTTTTATGCTAATCCTAACGAACTAAATGATTTTCTCATTGTATATGTATCACTAGAAAACTAAATAATACATACCTGCACTTCAAACGATATAAAAGTTTATTCCAATAAACAACTTAATAATCTACAACTATCCCAGGTCCAAAATTCGACGATAAAAACACACAAATACGTATGAAAAAATCACAGAAATATATTTAACATTTACCTATCAAATTAACGTTCCCTCATAACCACAAAAAACAAAACTGATAAACAAGGTCTATGATGATTTTATAATTAATAGCTCTTTAAGCGATAGACGTATTTCTGTCTCTGTTTTCACCATAATTATAAAGGAAGATAGAATTATAACCGATATATGAATTCCGTTAATAAAGTTTAGCAAAGGTATACTGTAATCTTTTGTGGTCACGCAATAAAAATACGGCAACCCTGTCATTTTTATCGGCCCTGGGTTCACCTCACAATATACGTCATCAAAACTTGCGCGTAGACACACCTGGCTTTCTTCCCACCATGAATATTGGTAGGAATCCATTAAGATGGAAGAAAGTGGAGCGTAATAAAAATGTTTGAAAAAACATTATATATATGTGTTACTAAATGATTATGTACTGACCTAAATTGGGTCACACTTCACTTTTCTTAATAAAAGGAACGGTTCATACGAGGGAAGTTCCGGGTAAAGGAAATTTACTGAATTTTTAATCTTCTTTTTAAAATTTCAACCCTGATGACCTAGCCGAACTGAAATTCATTAAGTTGTAATAAAAAAACTATAAAATCCAAATATTATATAGCTATCAAGAGTGTACCCTGGGAGGCGAAGGTTTGGGGGTTCAAATCACACCTCTCCCTTGACGTTGAAAGATTTTAATTTTTAAACCTTAAAATATTTGTTGACCTTTTTTCAGTAGTATGTTTTCTCATAAAGGTGCATATTTATGCTTGGTATCGTTGAAATACAAAAATATATGCAGAATTGTTTTAACATTCTGCCCCCTCTCCCTCTGTATGGCAATTTTCACGGTACACCATTGATAACTGACAATTTACATTAAGATTTCATTTTTATTGTTGTCATCATCATTTTAAAAGTGACTAGTTTAATAAAATAATTAAAATTTTAGGATTCGGCCATCTCAGGAGCTGCAAAAACAAACGCTCTACAATTATGTAACCTACAGAAACACTCTTAAGTTCCTGGACACCCAAGGAATTCACGTGCCAGGTCTGAAACCGGAACATCTGTTGATATACACAGAGTACGAAGAATATAAGAAAACGTTGACGAACAAAATTTCGGCAAAATATAGTGAATGTTTTACAGCTGAAGAGTTTTACAACTTTAGCAAACAAAAGTGGCTGGACCTGTTTTGTCATATTTACAAGGTTGTTTATTTCATGTCCCTTTCCAAACAAACTTTAATGCTTAGCTCATTTATCATAATTACGTTTTACAAAACTATTCAGTTAGCGCAACTAATGAGTAATTTGAGATAAAAAGAATTGGAGTAGCGCTGAATTTTTAACATGTTGGTTCTGGTTAGGGTTACCAGAGGTTCTCTTTTTACCGGACATGTTTTTTTTTTAAGCATGTGTCTGCGTATCCGGTATATCGACGGCCTAACGGCAATAACACGTATCATCACTTTTAGCAACATTGCGTTTTTCATACCTTCTTACTGCTTGAAGTTCTATACATCAATCGGCAACGCTGTGTAACTATCACGACGCGACGCCTGATTTGACATGTTTTCGCGCCTTTTAATAACACGTATTAGACATTGTCATTTATTTTAAAGTAACAACGCGTATCATCAATTAGGTTTGATTGAATTAGTACATGGCTGTTGTTTACTCGCAAGTTATTGTTTTTTTTTCGTGCTTTAATAAACAATAGGTAAGTATTTTTGCATACACATACTTACTGAATATAAATAAACGTATTTAAACACAAAATAAGTCCTGGTTTATAAGGTAGTTTTAAAAATAGCGAAATTAATTTGTGTATGTTGATAAATGTTATTGCATTTTATTTAAAATGATGATACGTGATATTTTCAAATTATTTTGTTAGAAGATACACTAAAATACAAGAGTTTCGTTTTGTAAATTATTATATTATTAGTATAATAAAGCTTAATTAACACAGTTTAAAGAAATTTTACTAATTAAATTAGTTAATGGGCACTGTCAATAATAGCCATCATAATGTGGTGTTTTTTATTTTTTAGGAAATGTCTTCCAGATGTGAACGATTTTTGCAATTGGCTCTTACTCCTCAGTCAGATGGATCCACTTCAGTACCAACTAACACTAAATGCATAGTTCCCAACATAGTATTATCTTCAGCAGATAAAGCATCTGCTGACGACGTTGGTGATGAAATAGAACCACAAACGCAAAATGATAATGGCATCGACATTCTCCAGCAAGCTTTGGAAAACAGTTTTCTTGAATTAGTAGATGAAAATGTTGAAATTATTTTCGAAGATGAAGCCATACAACATGCAGACATACAAAACTCCATAGAAAATAAGGTGCAAACAAGTAGTTCAGATGAAAAAATAGAAGACATTGAAGCGAGAAATACAGAAGACGAAACTCTTTATTACCCATCAGATAACTCAGAATCCAGTTCTACTGATCAACCAGAATTAGAATCAGATTTAGTTGACAAACATAACGAAAACGAGAGTCAAAAGAGGAGAAAAAAGAAGGAGACGGGCGAGTGGTCAAGAGAGAAAGCTAAGAAACGAAGAATGAAGGGACAAATCTACTTAGGGTACACCCGAAGTAAAGATGGTAACGTTTCTCAGAATAAGGAAAGGGATGCCAGAGATTTGGGTCCAACTTGCATGTCAACTAAATGTCTAAAATATAAAACTAGGTTTTGTAGTACAGTAGATGAAGATCAGCGTAAGGCCTTGTTCACAACATTTTGGGATGAAATGAGCTGGGATCAAAAAAAAACCAATGTTAATAGTTTAATTGAAGTTAAATCAACTAGACGAAAATATGTCGAGAATTCCCGACGTAGTACTACCTATAATTACTATCTGAAAGTAACAAATAATATTAAAAAACAAGTATGCAAAAAAATGTTTTTAACAACACTAGGGCTAAAAGAGTGGATGGTAACCAATTGGTGCTTAACATCAGTTAATGGAATGGTTCCTTCAAGTGATGTCCTTAATACTAGTAGAAGAATCAATCGGCCTTTATCGGAAAGGGGACAGAACACTGAGCAGCAAAACCAATATCTTATACGTTTTCTAGAAAGCCTTCCTAAGATGCCTTCCCACTACTGCAGGAAAGACACTAAAAAGTTGTACCTGGAATATAGTTTTGATTCAAAAGCCCAAATTTACAGGATCTATAAAGAAAACTGTACGATAAACCAGAAACAGCCCCTCAGCTTGTGCTACTTTTCTGAAAAATTTGAAAACCTTAACCCTGCGATTTTTTCTCCAAAAAAGGATCAATGCAACACTTGTGTTGCTTTTAAATCCGGAAATATTTCTGAAGTTGATTATAACAGACATGTAACTCTAAAAGAGCTTGCAAGAAAAGCCAAGAATTTAGATAAATCAAAATGTTTTCAAGCTGTAAAAATGTGCCCCGTCAATAATGCAAATAAATTTTATTTCAAGACCAGATTAAAGGTGCAATTTTACTATTTATAATCTAAAGGACCATCAATGTAGCAACTACTGGTGGAGTAAGTAGAAGGAGATCTAAGTTCGTCAATATTTACAACGATAATAATCGATCATATACGCCAGTATTGTCAGGATAATTTGCCTATAGTATTATGGAGTGATGGCTGTTCCTATCAAAACAGGAATAATGTACTATCTAATGCTCTTCTACAATACGCAATTGATAATGGAAAAACTATAATCTAGAAATACTTAGAGCCGGGTCACACACAAATGGAATGTAACTCGGTTCACAGCCTTATAGAGAGAAAGTTAAAAAATAAAGAGATTTTATTACCTTACGATTACGTAAGGAAAACTAAAAAAGCCAGACAAAACCCTTTCCCTCTAGACGCCAAATACATGACCCATGATCAATTTAGGAATTATGATGATCAGGAACTTATGCGCTACAGAAGTATTAGACCAGGTCGTGGCACAAATGATCCTACTGTAACTAATTTAAGAGAGATTCACTATTTTTCTAATGGAAAAATAGGATACAAAATTCACTTCGAGGATGAAATAAAAGATCTTCCCCAAAGATTGAAGGAAGTTGTAGCAAATAAACAACCAGGAAGGCTATTTAATACGAGATTGAGAATTAAAAAACTGAAATTTGAACACTTGCAAGACATTAAGCCTATATTACCACAAGAATATCATGGGTTCTATGACAACCTCCAATATGAGTTGTGATGTTTTCGTTTATTTGTATAATCTTTACACTTTCGTTATAAAACTGTTAGTGATTATTTTGTTTATTATGTTAATGTTTTTTCAATATTTGTGATAAGTAAAAAATAAATGTTTAAGCTTGTGAAATTTTGCTTATTTGGGTAATACCACGGATTAGCTACAAAAATATGCTGTAATAACACGTAACAAACACTGTAAATAGTATTTTAAATACTTTGTATTTTTTCTTGTGGTAGTATAAAGATATAATAAACAAAAGTTATTCTGTCACAAATATTCTAATTTATTATCAGTTAAAACATAAAAATATAGTTTTTTGTCTCTCCTGAAAAGTAGTCATTTTGTTGTTACGTGGTATTGCCGTTAGGCAATCGATATATTTTGAAATTTAACCGAATTGTCATCTTTTTGCTCACAGCAATTAGGTTTATAGATTTTAGATATAATAGGCGTGACCCTTTTTTCCATCTGATGATAAGATGATAGTTATCCTACTAAAATTTCGTTAAAATATTTCAGTATACGTAATGCCTGTTTTTTTTTATAGCGACGTACGGTTTTAACGATCATCTTTTAGAACAGTCACCCCTCTCCTTTAGAATTAAATATGACCGCCTACGATATTAGAAGGGGCAAGTTCTTTTTTTTACGGTTTCGAGTCCTGTAGATAACTTCTTTCAACCCCCATTTTTCAGGATCGAGTAAATTTCCCATCCACTATTTTTAGTATAAATTGACTGTTCTAAGTATAGAAAAAAGTTCAGCTATATGCATTTTTTGCATTATCATTTCGCATTATCAAAAAAAACTAATTCACCGCTAACCGAAAAAATTATTCATCGAAATGCAAATGAAACTTTACCTATTGGAAAATAATTATAAACAATAGATATGTTTTTATTTGTTTTTTTCTAGTTTTATAAGTTTTACAGTAAAAATCTATTTGAATCAATTACATTTTCAAAGATTGAAAAACCCAAATCTACCCAAATTTTTGAAAACTTTGGAGCCCTCTATTTTCTTTGGAACGAACTACTCAGAGAGAAAATTTTGATCTCTTCACGTTTTGTCCTTACAGTTTTTTCCTCTGGTGAACAGAAACCGAGATAAATTGAGTTCAATAATTTTTTAAGATGACGGTAAAAACCAACTCGGTATTTTACTTTTTGACCACCAGAAAGAACATTTCAAAAATCCTCCCTATATTTAGAGTAGATTAACTCTTTAAAAGTGTTAAAAGTTCTTTCTCAAACTCAAATTCTACATATTATTTTTTTAGTTTCTTTACAGGTCCATATGAAAGCATTGGATCCCACAGAATCGTTATGAACATTGGTTTTCGGTAAATTGGCTAAAACTTTATGAAACTCTGGGTAAAGTCATCGTTATAAAATGGTCTTATAGTCACAACTTAATCATATGACTAGTTTTTTCGATACGAGGGTTAAAAGTTGAAAATTTTCAAGTTATTGATTTTGTGCTTCCGTTTTAAAATTCGCTTGTAACTCTTCTTGAGTTAAATATTAAAAAAACTGCCTTTGTAAAAATATTGACATATATATTATATATGACATTATACATTAAACGTATATAGAGGGTGATTATTTTTTTGAAATATATCGGAAAATAAAAAAATACTTGACAAGTATCAATGATTATTCGAACAACTATGATTATATTCGGCCTCGTCTCATAAATAAAGACATATGTAGTACCTCCGCCTCTGGCCAATACGTCCACAATCTTGAAAGCTAAGCAAAAAAGAATCCCTTCGTACCCTTGCCTAACTCTGCCGATAGTATTCAGTCTTCGTTTTTGTGTTGATACGTTCACGTCGCAAGTGAATCATCGAAATCGATAGTGTAAATTCAGAATTTTTTTTTTTGTAGAAAAGCGTAAAAATTATGCCGAAACATAGAAAAAGAAGTCGTAGTCAGTCGGTAGAACGGTCGGGATTTTATAAATTGTTTAAGAAGTTAAATAATAGGCTTAATAGTCTTGAAGAAAAATGCAAGGTTAAGAAAAGTCGTGGTCGTAAAATACGGGCACCTGTACGTCGTGTTATCAGTGACAGCGAAAGTGAGATAGACCGTTCTCGGTCTCCGTCTCGATCTCGGTCTCGTTCTGTTTGTAGAGAGAGAGAGGTAGACAACTATACGTCTGTGACTTCATCGGATGAGGATAGCAAAGATGATGGTGACACCGTACAGCCTGTGAGAGTTGTTGTTGTTGATTCCGATAGGGAAATAATCAATAATCCTGGTATTATCGCGACGGCGCCTGCGTCTGCTTCAGGGATAAGTGGAACAGCTGATAATGACGGGCACAGGGAAAGTCAAAATAGTAAGTAAAATATATTTCAATTCCAATGTTTTGTGAAAAAGGATAAGTCCTAGAAGGGCGCATTGAGGGAGAAGAGTTGTTGCTACCCCCCCCAAAATTTTTTGTTTAAAAGACACCTATTTTTTGGACAACATTTTTTTTATTTTGTTTGTTGTCTAAAACCTACCTGCCTGTTTGTGATAACAGGTATAGGTACCCTCCAGTCTTTCTGTTAGTGATAACGGAATAAATAATATTTTTTTTGTATTACCTGTTTGTGATAGCAGGACACATATTTTCTGTTGTAATGATAACAGATTCCCTATTATGTGTATATCGTTGTTTTACCTGTTTGTGATAGCAGGACGCATATCCACTTGTGGAAAATGGATTATGTGGCCTTTTCTTTCCCATTACTTGATAATAGTTTTTATTGGTTGTGATATCAATGAATACATTTAAAGAGAATTTACCTAAACTGGTTCATTCTCTTGCAGATGAATCCAGAAACAATTTAAATATGGAAATTTTATCCATTTTGGGAGAGGAAGGGGTAGCCAAGAACTCGTATGGAAAACCCATCCATGCAGATATAGCTTTGCGATGGAATAATATTTTAACTGGTGGCCTGGATGACGAAACCAGAAATTGTCTAATTGAAAGATATTTGCCTCCAGAAAATTGTACCTTAATAAATCCACCTTCAATAAACCCCGAGGTAAAAATTGCTATCTCGGAAAGTATTTTACGCCTGAGACATTTTGTACATAGGTGGCAGAGTTTATTTATAAATAGGACAGTGAGGTCTTATATTAATGGACTGTCAATTCCATTTACCAATAATCCCGTGCAAAAGTTCATTCCCACTGAGAATAAATGGTCTCAAAAAGAAAATTTAATTTTAAAAAAGTTATAAAGGCGCAATATCAGCTGTCAAGAAATGTAAAAAACAATTTATTTCAAAATTTTTTTTTGTACCAAAACCTGATGGGACCTATAGATTAATATTAAATTTAAAAAAACTTAACTCCTTTGTGGAAAACAAACATTTTAAAATAGAAGATAATAAGGTAGTTGCCCGGCTAATAAGAAAACATTTTTTTATGTGTCGCATTGATTTAAAAGATGCTTATTATCTGGTCCCAGTACGAGAAGCACATCAAAAAATACCTAAGATTTATATTCCAGGATGTAATTTATGAATACAAGTGTCTACCTTTTGGGCTCAGCTGTGCACCTTACATTTTCACAAAAATTTTAAAACCTGTAGTTAGTATGCTAAGAAAAAGGGGGATCCTTTTAGTAGTTTATCTGGATGATTTTTTGATTTTTGGAAAATCATATAATGAATGTAGCAGAAATACAAATTAAGCAATTAAGACTCTAACATATTTAGGTTTTTTAATTAATCATACAAAATGCAGTCTAATACCTAGCAAAATATGTAAATTTTTGGGTTTTATCTATAACTCTTTTTCAATGGAACTATCATTACCAACTGAAAAGCAAGTTAGAATATCTTGTATTTGCAAAAAATTTTTTAAAATTAAAAATATTTAAGATTAGAGACTTTGCAGAATTTATTGGCATACTGGTTTCAGCATGCCCAGCGATAAAATATGGGTACTTTCATTTAAAATCCCTAGAACGTTGTAAACATATCGCTTTAAAACAGGCTAAGGGTTGCTATGATGTACAGATGAAAATACCAATACGTTATTTTTTGACATTAATTGGTTTATAAATAACATAAATACTTCCAATAATATTAGTTTGTCTAAATTTTGCTTAGAGATATTTTCTGATGCATCAAGATCAGGTTGGTGGGCTTTTTGCAACGGAAAGAGAACGTTGGGATATTGGTCAGATAAAGAACAGGTAGAGCACATAAATTATTTAGAGCTTTTGGCATTGTATTTTGGATTAAAGTGTTTTGTTTCAAAATTATCAAACTGCAATATTTTATGTCGTGTTGACAACACTACAGCTGTAGCCTGTATAAATAAGAAAGGGAGTGTTAGATTTAATAAATTAAATGAAATAACAAGAAAAATTTGGATGTTTTGTGAAAGTAGAAATATTTTAATTTTTGCTAGCTACATAAATACAAAGCATAATATAGAAGCCGATAGGGCCTCTCGTCAGGTGCACAAGGAGACGGAATGGTCTTTATCAGATAAAGCCTTTCAAAACATTGTAAATTGTTTTGGACAACCAGATATTGATATATTTGCTAGTAGGTTGAATAGAAAGTGTCCTATGTTTATATCATGGTTGCGAGACCCAGAGGCACATAAAGTAGATGCCTTTACACTGGATTGGAGCAAACTAAATTTTTATGCGTTCCCACCCTTTTGTATGATTTTAAAGGTGCTTCAAAAGATAATTGAAGATCGAGCGGAAGGGATAGTAGTTGTTCCTCTCTGGGTCTCACAACCATGGTATCCTATTTTTAAGTCAATACTAGTTGGTGAACCATTAATCTTTAATCCTAAAAAATTTTTTACTTACCTTTAATAGGTTACCACACCCCCTTTGGCAGAACCTTACCCTGGTGGCGGGGAGACTATCAGGAGGGCGCTATTGTTAGGAAAGGTGCCTAGAGATTCTTTAGATATATGTTTAAGCTCAATTACACCCGCAACATTAAAGCAATATAATGCTGCCTTAAAGTTATGGTGGGAGTTTAGTATAGCAAATAATTTAAATCCCTTTAAAGTTGAAGTTCCAAATGTCCTAGAGTTTTTAACCACACATTTTAAGAGAGGGGCTTCATATGGAACTCTTAATAATTACAGATCTGCAATTGCACAAATAGCAGGGCCGGACTTGGGGCAAGATTTTAGGTTAAAAAGGTTTTTTAAGGGAGTTTTTGGGAAAAGACCAACCTTGGCTAAATATGAAAATACCTGGGACCCAGGTATTGTTATAAATTATTTAAAAAACTTTAAAAATAGTGAGATTAGTTTGGAAATGCTTACCCAAAAACTAGTAAGTCTGATGGCATTGGCAACGGGACAGCGTATTCAAACCTTAAATCTGATTGATATTGACAATATAATAATTCAAAAAGAGAGAATTGAAATAAAAATTCCAAGTCGAATAAAGACATCAGGCCGAAATAAGAGTCAGCCTTTTATAGTTTTGCCATTTTTTAATGAAAACCCAAATATATGTGTTTCTAGGACTCTCCTAGAATATTTGGAAAAGACAAAGAAATTAAGAGGCTCTTGTAAATCCTTGTTTCTCACATATAAGAAACCATATCACAAAGCCACCTCGCAAACCATCGCAAGATGGATAAAACACATTTTGAAAAAAAGTGGTCTGGACATATCAAAATTTACAGCTCACAGCACACGGCATGCTGCAACATCAGCAGCAGCCAGAAAAGGTGTAAGTTTTGACTCCATAAGATTGGCAGCAGGTTGGACCCAAAACTCTAGGACATTTGCGAATTTTTACAATAGACCTTTGATATCCAACCAAGAGTTTGCCCAAACCATTCTTAGTTTGTAAATTAAAATAATAATTAACATAAATAATAATTTGTTCGTTGGAAAGATGTTCTTGTTTTTTACCAAAACCTTTATATTATATGTTATGATATTAATTTTTATGTTTTCCTTGTTGTAAGATTAGTGTGTAATAAACTGTTGTGATAAATTACATATTTATTACATTATTATGCTTACATACCCATAAGAAAAATTTTCTTTTTTTTAGACTGTTGATTTGCATATGTTTTGTTTTATGTTCCTTAATGTTGCATATTAACTTAAAAAATAATAAATATATATATATATTTTTTTTTTGAAGTAATTAGTTGTTGCAACTTCTTTAAACATCTACATATGTCTTTATTTATGAGACGAGGCCGAATATAATCATAAGATCAAACGAACTTACCAAGTGATGTTCGATCTTGATTATATGAAGGCCTCGTCGAAATAAATAAAGTCCCAACCCAACCCAATTTTTTATATTTTAAAAAAAAAAAAAAAAACCCAAATTGTGTTGCAACAACGACTTTAAACTAGACTGAATACTATCGGCAGAGTTAGGCAAGGGTACGAAGGGATTCTTTTTTGCTTAGCTTTCAAGATTGTGGACGTATTGGCCAGAGGCGGAGGTACTACATATGTCTTTATTTATTTCGACGAGGCCTTCATATAATCAAGATCGAACATCACTTGGTAAGTTCGTTTGATCTTGTGATTATTTAGGATATTTAATTGTTTTTAGTTAAAAAACGACCCTGTATAATTATAATATCATATATGGAATTGTATAATTATAATAGAATATAATGGAATGCTAGCAATTTTTTTAATAAAATATACAGTTTTTGTAAATTTTTTAACAGTGCCATTTTCTATTCTGAATAAGAAAAGCTAGCTATTCCAGATGTAGTTTTTTTTCCAAGTTTACTCAAAAAAACTGACTCAGATAAAAAATGAATCACTAGAAATTTGAACTCAAATATTTCGAAAACCAAAAGAGGCATCAGCAAGCACCTGCTAACATTTAATAGAAAAATTCTTTATGAATAAACTTTGTCATAATCTTCTCCATATTAAGAAGTCAATTTTTTACAGGGTGTATAAAAAAACCATGATATCTTCTCCAATAATCATGGTTTTCAGGTTTCTACAAAAATGTATTAAATGTTTCTTTTAATATATTTTTCTCTTGTTTGAGTTATCTCGTTTTTCCCAAAAAATGTGCAATTTTTTAAAAATTCTTTTTAGAGAATTACAAATGTTCCATTGGATCATTACCCGTGCGTCATCGATCGATGAAATATCAAAGACTTGCTTTCTAAGCATCGTATTTCTCTTATCGATTAGTAATTCCCCAAATCAATAATGAAAAAAAATGATGAAACTTGAAATATTGTCTTCCTAACCTGAAAACATGCGAGAAATACGTTAAGGGAATAATCCAATGTGCTAGATAAATATTTCAAAATAGCCCGCCACCAGTGGCGTATTTAAGGTGGGCAAAGGAGGCAATCGCCCCCGCCCCCAAAGCCTAATAACCTAAGTAAAATGTTTGAGAGTAAAAATTATTTTATAAGGTATTACCACGATTATATAAGTGTGATCCTTTTTTTATATTTATCTTATGTTTTGTTAATAAACAAAAACCAATGACTTTTTTTCAATCAATCAATCAATTTCTTTATTCAAAAAATTGCACAATACAAAAATATACCATACAATTGAATGAGGTGGCGTCGAAATTACACACAAAACAAAATGAAATAAATCTTAAAACAATACTAACAATTCACGACAACAGATTAAAAATCACACTCTAGGAATTTTGGTACAAAAAATATGGTTCCTTTATACTCTAAAAACTTAATGTGAACCAGCTAAAATACATAGAATAAAATAAATCTTACAACAGCAATAACACTTTCTGAGACAGACTAAAACTTTGACTCATTCATTCATATGGTTTTTGCTCCAGTAAAATATTTAACACAGCTTTTTTATATACGATCAGTTGAATTTCTACTTTTAAATGGTTTGGCAACTTATTGAAAAACTTAATACATGCGTATGCGGGACCCTTTTCAGTAGCACTTAGTTTGTGAATTGGAATGTTAAGGCCAACATACCTGGTGTTAAATTGATGCCGAATTTCAAGTTCAGAGAATTTGTCCTTATTCTTAAACAGGAAGACCAAACACTCATATATGTATAATCCTGGAAGAGTGAGAATTTGTAATGCCTTGAACTTTCCTCTGCATGACTCCATCCATTTAAGAGACAAGATGACTCGTATGGCTCTTTTTTTCACCACAAAAGCACGCTGAGCATCCACACTTCCCCCCCCAGAACATAACACCAAACCGAAGCACAGAATGGATGTGTGCAAAGTACACAACTCTCAAGTTGTTACGATCTAGATATTTGGACATTACTCTTAGAGAATAGCAAGCTGAGTTAAGCTTCTTACAAACACTCGAAACCTGCCCAACCCAGTTAAGATTTTAATCCACAAGAATGCCCAATAATTTTGCACTCTTGGCCAGATCCACATTCTGAGCCCCGATATCTACCGCATCTGGTATGTCCCTATTTTTACGCTTGGATCTGAAGCACAGGAAGTTAGTTTTGTCTTCGTTGACTATTAATCTGTTTCTTGAAAACCACTCATGTTCAGTTGTTGACTAGACAGATTGAGAAGCTCCGACAATGTGGAACCAATGACGAGGATGTTTGTGTCGTCAGCAAAGTTGACAAGATGGGAATTTAGATTTAGTATTTCTGTTGCTAGGTTTTTCACGTAAAAAATCAAGAGCAAGGGCCCCATTACACTTCCCTGAGGAATCCCCATAGATGTGTGTCCCTGCTCTGAAAAATGTTTTTCCCCATTTTTCTCCACTACAACTCTCTGACGCCGATTCGTCAAGTATGATCGAATCCAGCCTAAAGCTGGACCTCGAACACCATAACGATCAAGCTTCTCGAGCAATATTTTATGATCAAGGACGTCGAACGCCTTAGATAAGTCAAAAAATATGCCCATAGACCAACGTCTATCCTCCATGCATCAAATTATACGATCAACAAAGTCGTACACAGCTGCTTCCACTGACCTGCCCTTTAGATATCCATGCTGTGAATTACTAAGAAGTTTCTCAGCATAAAAGAACCTCAGTAACCTGATGTACATAGCCACCTCAAATATTTTGGAAAATGTTGGCACAAGACTTATTGGCCTATAATTTTCAAGCAGAGTAGGGTCTCCTTTTTTGTATAGAGATCTGACCAGCGATAATTTCAGGTCGTCTGGGAAAGTACCATGCTTGAAAGAGTTATTAGTTATGTGACACAAGGGTACGCAAGCTCGTTAGCACATTCTTCAACAATTTTGGAGGACAGCTCATCATAGCTGGCACTGATTTTATTTTTAAGTTTGGACATGATAGTTAAGACCTCGTGAATAGTAACTGGTCCCAGGAAAAAAGAATTATTGTGGAGTGGTACATTACAAAAAAAGGTACCTGTGGAGGGCAGATATTGTAGAAGATTAGGTCCTGCCTGAATGACATAGTTATTAAAATCATTTGATACTGTTTTGGGATCGCCCGAGATCTGGCACTCCGCATGACCCGATCCCCCTGTGATTTCCCGGACAATCTGCCACACACACTTAGACCTGTTTTCAGACTCCCGAATACGTTTGCCGAATTGTTCCCTTCGAGCCTCTGCAAGAAGTCGATTATAATCTCTTTTCTTATCCCTGTAGCTCACAACGTATTCATCCAAGGATCTGCTGAGTACAAGCAGCAAATCTAGTTCCCGCTTGCAGGAAGAAACTTCCTCAGTAGAATGCAAAACCTTCTTGGACCTGGGATTGATGGTTTTAATTGAAAAACAATGGTTAAGTATTTGCAAAAGGGTACTCATGAATGTTCTTCATTGAGTGTCCACGAGATACTCAGGAATATCAAAATGGAGCCCCAGTTCTCCCCTGCGACAATGCTTTTAAAATTTGCCTTGTTTTGACCATTAAATATTCGCCTCTTTAATTTTATATTTTTACTCTTTCCCACCCCCACTGAAAAGATGATTTTCTGTGCGGTGTGATCTGATATATAAGAGTTAAGAACCTCCGATTTAAATGATTCACAATTTGAAAGAATATTATCAATGCAACTACGACTAGCCCCGCATATGCGTGTGTAGTCTAGAATAGGTGGACTTACATTAAATAAGCTCAACAAAGAGACAAAATCGACAACATTCATATTATCACTATCTCTAACATCTATGTTAAAATCCCCAGCGATGAAACACAGACAATTCTCTTTAAATATGCCATACAAAACAGTTTCCAGTTTAAGCATGAAAATATTTATTGGGGCCGAAGGAGATCTATATACACATAAAATTATTACCTTAATGTCATTTATTTTAACTTCAATTGCGGCACATTCAAAAGTTACACTTTCAGAAATGTTAATAATGTCATTTCGAACTTTTGCTGCGATATTATCTTTAACATATATAACAACGCCACCGTGGGCCCCCTCCTCTCTGCAGTGTTTTGACGCAATATAATATCCCTGTTATATCACTTGTCACAAATTTTCTGCGTTAAACGGGAGAGGAATAATGAAATATTTACGATTTTTTTGTTGATTTACTGGAGAAAATATTTATTTGTTTTGGATTAAATTCCATGTTTTCCTCGAAAATATCGCCAAGAATCTTATGATGTAGTTCTTCTAATTTATTTTGTCGAAAGAATGTTATAATATTTTTGTGTGATTTATCCAACAGCTGGTCGTTGGTTGTTTCGATTTTAGAATAATCGATCAGGGATCTGGTTTCGTAAAGACTTACGAATTTATTGTATTCTTCGGCTATTACATCGTCGTCATAGGTTTTAGGTTCTTGGATAGGTTCTTCGGAATCTGTCTCATTTGATGCAAAAACAGATATTTTTGTTTGAAGCTTTGCGCATTCTTGGAAATGATTTATTTTTATTCGAGATAAAGCATCAGCGTTTTTATTAATTTTTCCCGGTTTATAAACAATTTCGTACTGATATTCTCCTAGTTTTAGCCGCCATCATGCTAACCTACTACCTGGGTCTTTAATAGAAAGTAACCAAGTAAGGGGACGATGATCTGTGACTAGAATGAACTTTCTCCCAAATAAATATGGACGGAAATATTTCACGGCCCATACAATTGCAAGTAGTTCTCTCTCTATTGTCAAGTAATTGGTTTCGGCTTTACATAATGTTCTTGAGGCATAACCAATGGGTAAGTCTTTGCCAATGGGACCTTGGGAAAGTACAGCGCCTATCGCAAATGCGCTTGCATCCGTTGTTAGTAGGAAAGGCTCATCGAAATTTGGATAGATGAGAATTGGGTCAGAAGTCAGTAATTATTTTAGTTCGTCGAAAGCTTGACGACAATCTGAGTCGAAATCAAATTTGATATCTTTTTTCAACAGTCTGGTAAGGGGCTTTGATATTTTCGCAAAGTTTGGAATAAACCTACGATAATAACCAACTAAACCCAGAAAGGATTTTATATCTTTTGAATTTTTTAATTCTGGAAATTTCTGTATACAATCGATTTTAGTGGGATTAGGTTTAACTCCGTCCTGAGGGATTAGGTGACCAAGGTATGCTACCTCTTTTCTCAGGAACTCATATTTGTCAGGCTGTATTTTGAGGTTTGCTTTTCGAAGACGTTTAAAAACTTCGCGTAAGCGTGTGATGTGGTCATGAATTGTGGGTGAATACACAATGATGTCGTCCATATAGACGAGACAACGTTCATTGAGAATGCCTAGAAGGATGTTGTCCATTACTCTCTGGAAAGTGGACGGGACGTTTTTAGACCAAAGGGCATTCTTATAAATTCGTAGTGTCCGTTCTCGACAGAGAAAGCAGTTTTTGGAATATCTTTAGGGTCTATCTCGATCTGGTGAAATCCTGAAGCCAGATCCAGGGTTGTAAAATACTGGCACTTGCCTAGCTGATCCAAAAGATCGGAAATATTGGGAAGCGGGTACTTATCATCTACCGTGGATTCATTCAATTTACGATAATCTATGACGACTCTCCATTTTTGTTTGCCCGAGGAATCATGTTTCTTGGGGACGACCCAAACTGAAGATGGCCAAGGTGAAATAGAGGGTTTTATGATTCCTTGTTCTAACATTTTATTAACTTGAGTTTTTAACTCTTCTTTGTGAATATACCTGTATGATTTGGTGAAAACAGGCTTTGCACCATTGGTGTCAATTTGGTGTTTAATTTCGTTGGTAAAGGTAAGATTGTCACCTTCGAGGTAAAATATGTCCTCAAAATCTACGCAAAGATTGGTAATTATTTCTTTTTCTTCTTCGTTAAGATGCTCTAAATGAAGTTGGGACTTAATTTTGGAAATGCGGTTAGGAGATAGCTATTTATCGGATAAATTGTAATTGAGTAGCGAATGAGAAGAAAAAGGATAGATTTCGATATCTGAAAAATTAACGGTTTTCGGGATGGCATTTGCATTAACCACAGAAGTTAGAAATTGGCCTTGTTCATTGACATGGACAATTGCGTTTGGAATGTGAACTTTTTCGATTTCCTGCCTAGGTAGGATAGCATCGGTGTTGACTAAATCACAACGTAATTTAAAAATTTGTTCGGTCCTACCCCCCAATCTTAATTTCGTTAGAGTAGTTTACGTTAGTTGTTCTTTTTTTTTTGTTCAAGGTTTTCTTCTGCCTTAAACAGTGTTAAAGTTTTAAAATTTGTAACAAGTTGTTTATTTTTTAAGTCGATGGTGCATTCATAGTGTTCTAAAAGGTCGAGTCCTAGAATACCATCGAAATCAATATCTAAATCGTATATGTAAACTTTATGTGGGTTTCCGGCTTGAAAAGGAACTAGGGTTGATTCGGTGATAGGAAGTTTTTGGTCTGTGATGCCTTGAATCGTAACGTTTTCGGGAAAACGTTGGGGAAATTGTTTTACTGTGTTTTCTTTAAATATCGTAATTCATGCTCCGGAATCTATAAGTAGTTTAGATGTGTCTTTTATGTAATATAGATTTTTCGGGTTAACAGCATGTAATATAGATTTTTCGGGTTAAGGATAATTTAGATTTTTCGGGTTAAGAAGGGGATTTAAAGAAAATGTTGTTCTGGGAAATTCAATGACGGGTTCATGTCGTCCAAATTCAGGGTTTGTATTTGATTTTGGATTTGAAATCTGTCGAATGGGCGGATCGTTTTGATTCGAAGTGGGAAGAAAATCCTAATATTCATCGTAATTCGTTTTATCTTGTTGGTCAATATTATCAACGTTTTGATATTTGTAATCGGGGTTATCTTCATACATTCCTGCATATTGGTTACAATACTCGTCATATTGGGGTTCGGAATAGTTATCGTTGGAATATTGGTTATTGTCGAAATTGACAACATGAGCACGATGCTGGGGATTATTTTATATTACTGAAGGACGTTGGAAATTGTTAAATGGTGTTTGACGTTGGAAATTGTTTTGGTTTGATTGGTTATTGGGTGTGTACTGCGGTCTTGGCTGACCGTTGTTTGATCTATTCGACTGAAAGGAGGTGCTTGATTGAAAAGAATTTGATTGTTGATTGGTATTAGGCCTTTGGAAATTGCCAAAATTCTGGGAAGTATAACCATTAGAACGTTGTTGCGATCTACATTCATTTGCTAAGTGACCATTGCGACCACAGCTATGACATTTAAGGGATTGTACATTAGGTCTTTTATTAGTTTGAATAATAGGTCTAGCAGGCGGATTGGGTCTAGAAGATTTTTGGGATTCGAAATATGATAGTTGGAGCTCGCGTCTTATGCGAATTTGTGCTTCCAAAAGATTAGGTGGATTTCCTGCACGTATTATATGGCCAATTCGGGGTTCCAGGCCAGTAAGTAGGCTATTTAGAGGCATGGATTCGATTAATGTTATTTGGGCTGCCTTTTGACTGGGTGCGAGTATGGATTTTTGTATGTTGGCATGCATTTTGGCATTTAGGACTTGAAGTCTGTTAAAGAAAGTCAAAGGAGATTCGTTAGGTAGTTGTCTCATTCTTTGTAAGTCCTGAATAAGAGAAGATAGATCTCGCGTATCTCCGAAGTGAGAATTAAGTAATTGCTTTATCTCTAGAAAAGAAAGTGGATTTTGGGAGCTTATCAGCTGCGCTGCTCTCCCTCGCAACCTATTTTTTGTGTGAATCACTAAAAGATCTTTTTGGTTACCCGTAGACATATCATACGCATATTCGCAGGCATTTAGGAAGGTTTGTAAAATTATTTGATCACCTTCGAATTCGGGGATAATAGAAAAAATCTCGGAAAGTTCATAAGGTTCGATTACTGCTACCGCTGCTCCTGCAGTTATTCTTTCATTTTCCGTCATATTTGCTCAATATATCAACACAATAAACACTAGCACAATATAATATAAAAAGAATATAAAACACAAAATATTTTACGAAATTTTATGTTGATAGACAGTACGTAAAGTAGTATGCCAACCAACGTAAAATAAACAGTTCTTATTAACTAGTTAGTGTAATTAAATTAAAGCTGTGTAATATTTCTTGTTATAATAAAAATACAAATGTAATCGGGTGATCAGTTAGCAGAATAACTGGTCAAAATAATTCCAAAAAATAACTTAAAATTAATCACTTAACAGAATAACTGATTATACACAAATTATACGTTGTTACACTTAGAAATACAGAAATCAATTAGCAGAATAATTGATTAGTTTATCGGAAAATCAATTAACAGAATAATTGATTATTTTACTAATTAATAAAATGTAAGATCGATTTTGAAAAGTCGAACAGGTATTTAATTAAATATTATTTTTTAAAATAAACGTGATGATTCGTTACTTACAAACAGAGTAGAAACATCGCTCGTCGTGTTCTTAGCAGTTAGTTCTACCAGGAGCTTCACTATGTGTTCCTTCCGTAGATGCGTGTTCTGCCAAGTTGATGACGTCACAATGCACAAAATGGGGCTTCTTTGTTCTTCTGAATAAAGGATTGGGATCCACCGTTGCCAGTTAGAGTTCTCTTGTTCTGCCAACGTTGCCAGATCCTACCACGACTGCGCCAATTTGTTATATTACTCGACTTAATATTCACTTTTTAAAAAATATTTTTATTTACAAAATCAAAAATTAAACTAACAGTATGGAAGCTTAAAAACGAATCATGATTTTATTTACAATTTACACTATTTATATGAAAGACGAATGCTGCGTCAGTGGGAACTTGCTTGCTGGGCAGATTCTGCTGACAAGGCGTCTCGGTACTCGCCGTCTCCTTGAGATAACCGACATCTGATATGGTGGGAACCAAGGGCATCGTACTTGAAGGTGACATTGCTCGTGAGAAAAGATATAACATCCCTGAAGGTTGTAGTTAGACAGCTGCGAACATGATTTCCAGTGTTCGCTTATGCAGACCGCAAGATACTCATTTTGTTCCGCTAACATTTGAACTCCATCCAGGCAGTTTCCAATTGACTGCACATTCTGGTGAATAATAGAATGTATCTTCGTACTTTTATCCTCTCAAATTTTTGGCTGTTGTGGTGTGCTAGTTTGAGTTGCCAACTCAGGGGCTATTGCCACTGGTATCAGGATTTCTGGTTCCCCGTTGGGGCGACAGGAAAAGTCGATAAATCCAAGTTCTTTGGTAAACCTGTGAATGGCTCAGCTCGGACAATGTAGTTTTGACACAAGAGATAAATCAGGTCTGCTTTTCCATCATAATGCATAATATGTTCCCGCGTAATCATGGTCAATGAAATAAAGTCTATATTATGTTTCTCCCTTAGTCTGCATTGTAGTAACATATTTTGCTCATAAATGAAGTCATTCAGCTCACGTCTATATCTCCAACAAGGAGGGCCTATCGTGACGAGATTTGTGTTACTACATGACGCTACCAAATATTCAATCTGTTCTTCACAAATGCGTATTCCTCTAATGGCATTTTCGGGCCCACAGAAAAATATAACGAAATCATCTTTGGTCAATTTGTTGCTGTATAATATACACTCAGAAATCAGCTCTTCAAATAAAAACCCGTTACGCCACTGGCAATTTAAATCAAATACGCCCTGAGTATATTTTTGAAAGAGAGTCATACTTCCTCTAGCCATTTCATTGCCAATGATCAAAAGTTGGCGTCTCTTACGAACAGTTGCGCTTCCAGAACTCTCATTTTTAAGTGAATTTGTCAATGAAGTTTGAGTTTGTTTATTTGCTGTCAACCGTGATGCTTCTGAGGGAACACTTCCGTCAAGTGTAAGTATCATCTTATTTAGCCTTTTGATGTCATTTATATGGCATTCGTTGCTCTGTGCTGCTCTATCTCCTTCTGGAGATCTTTATTTCTTTGCTCTAGTTTTTTCATTTGGTTTTTTAATTCGTTTATATGTTTATTTTGTTTTTTCAGTTCTTCAGTAAATCCCCTCTCTGCTAGCGTCGCGTCGTCTTCAAAAGCAGTACTTTTTCTCTTCAATCGAAGAATGTATATATCTCTTTCCGCTATTTCTTTTTTTTAGGGTTTCTATTTCCGCCAAGAAATTTCGACACTTATTCTCGTCTTCCAAAGCTTTCTCTTGGCATTCCACAGAACAGTAAATCCTATGTCCACCAAGTTGTACTGATTTAGATAATCTTTCTAAGCAGCTGGGATGAAAGATGTCAAAACAAACTGTGCAGCAATTATTTGCAAAATCCTTGTTCCTGCAACGTTTAAATCCTCGCATCATGTTTAGATTTACCACTTTTAAAAATGACTCAATTGATTATAATTAATTTTTGAAACAAATATTAAAGTCCGGTCCTGTCCTTTTTAACGTTTAAATCAATGAGCAGGTAAAATAAAAAAAAAGTGTTCCCAAAGTTCAATGAACGAATTATTTACAAATGTACTGCACAAAAACTCGGGATTTTTTCAAAAAACACGCATAAATTAAAATAAAATCGGAATCAAGATAAAAACGGAATCTCCATTACTGATAAGCTGGCTGCCAGTTGCCACACTTTTTATATCAGAAATTAATAAAAACAGTCAGGAAATGATATCACAGATTTTTGAATATATGCTTCAGATTCGTGAATTAACGATAAATTAACGATTTTCTTGTAAGATCAATAAATAGAACATTTTTTTCTCCACACAATGACACAAAATAGTTCAAAATTGAACAACTTTAAACCACTTAATTAATTCAAAATACCGGAGCCTAAAATCGATTCTGTTTACTTAAACGCAACTTCTCTTTTTAGTCTCCAAATAAATGTAAATGCTTGCCCCTCCTAGAAAGACATTCCATATACGCCACTGCTCGCCATCATGGACTGACTTTTAAAGCCTAATTTAACTTTCAATCAATTGGTTATAGTTGGATTTGACAATTTGTTATTATCGACATTCTAGCTTGATCGTATTTATGTTTTTATTAAGTTTTGTGCCGTAAAGTCTATTAATCATATCTTTAAATCAATTATTTCAGGAAGGTACTCTTCTATTTTTTGTCGTTGGTACTTATTGTCATTAATTAGAAATCATTTATTAATTTAAATAGTTCTCTCTCTAATCTAATCTAACCTTACTAATTTTCGTTTGTTCCTCTAAGTTCTGATTTGTTTTCATATGAATATGGTTTAGTAGCAGTGTGAGGCGATAATTTTTACTGTAATCTATAATTTATTATTTCAAATTTATTTGTTTTTTTTTTATACAACGAAGAGGAAATGATAGTTATTTTCGACCAACAGGTTAATTATGCCCTTGAAACAATTTTGTAACTATTTCAAAAAGTTGACCATAGGTGTAGATATATTTATTTAATTAAATACGTGCATAATGTCTCGTTTATTTAAAAATTTAAATACAGAAGGTTATGGAACAAATTTGTACTTTCAATATATGGTATTTTTTATATACATCGTTTAAGAAAGAACCAGTTAAGTCTGCAATAACATAGAATGTAAATTAATTTTTGTATAAAAGTCTGGACCATGATTTATTTTTTAAAAATAAAAAAATCATGTTAAAATGGTAACATTTTAAAAACGTTTTAAGAAATTTACTAGACTGCTCCATTTAAATAGTTTTTCCGCAGTTTCTTAGAGCTTACATGACTATCAATAATTTGACATACAGACTGTTTTAATATTTGGCATAAAAAAACTAAGAAAGAAGCACAAAATCTAAAACTAGAAATTTCTTCACTTTAAACCCTCGTATCTCAAAAAGTAGTACATTTTTCCAAAGTTTCATCCAACTCGACCGAAAGCTAATTTCCAAAGGAATACTGCGGGGTTATTTGTTTTATAAAACTTTGTGCTATTTTCTTATTTCGATATCTAAAGAACCAATAAAGGCTATAAGTCTACAAAAAAACTAAAAACTGATTGAAACAAAATCTTTCAAACGTAATATTACAAACAAATTATTTTTGACAAAAAGCAAACCTGTTGAGTTTGGCAGAACGCGGCTGATTTGAGAATTTTCTGAATGATTCTAGGATTTGCAATAAATTGTTAGTATTACGAAAATAAAAATAATCAAGAGCCATTAATTTTTGTTTTATATAAACGAGAGATCTATTATATTAAAGCAATGCAAAATTTTGTCACCAATCCGAATATCATAATTATTGTTCAGTCCAGATCTATAATGTCTAAGCCTCCCCCCTTTTATTTTTTGAACCACCCATGATATATTTTTGAAATTTGGCCCACTTTAGACTAAATACAATTTTCTTCTATATATCTCGTGATTGAAAATTGTAAGATGGCGGCTAGGCGTCATTTTGAATAAAAATATAAGTAGAAAAAGGAGGTCAAATGTCATTCAAGTCAAGTCAGTAATTTTTCAAACACTTCCTGGTATCAAATTGAGCTAAAATTTGGCACACCAATATAACAATACAATAATATGGTACCATAGTATCATATTATTCTATATATTAATATGGACCATGGTCGCTCTTTCAGGTTCAAAATTTATAATCGATCCATCTCATCTGATTGAGATAAAATTTGGCACACATATGTAACTTCGGTGATAATCCAATAATATGGTTCCACGGATGGTCTAATTATGGACCCGGAAGGTAGCCATGGGATATCCTGAACTACATATCGTAACCCTGTACCCCGTCGCGTTTGGACACGTTGAATTTGTCTTGAGAAACACTATTAAAATTTAATATTAAACAGATAAATACACACAAGTGAAGATATTTAAGTCTTTATATTGTAGAAGAGAAAGGTGGCTATAAATGTGTAAAATGTATTGTGTAATATCTCTACAAATGCAGCTTGAAAAGAATAAACAGGAAAATGGAGATTTTCGGTTTTTGTGGATTACCTCTATAATTTCAAAAATAAATGCAAGATGTAACTAAGTAAAAATTAAAAAAATTGAAGACATTTTAGGCAAAATACATAAAAATTCAAGTTTTTTTGTAAAGTATATTTAACTAAAAATTGAAATATAATTTTAGGAGACTTGAGCGCTACCAAAGGGAATTATAGAATAAAGGCGAGTGTCCATTCATACAGTTTTTCGCTCGCGTATTAAAAATACACTAAAAAAATCTGCTCTCCTGTCTACTAAAGCACAAACTTTCCTTAAAACGTACTTAGATAGTTAAAGTACTTTAATTTTTTCTTAATATTTTTTTACTAATACCGTGACAAGAAGGAAAAGTATTCAAGATATTTCTAATTTGCACAAACTAAATTATTTTTCTGATAAAAATTTAGGTAACACTGGTGTATACCATTTTAAATAAACTAATTAGGAATAATCTCTCTTAATTTTTGACAAATTTTACTTTTTGGAACAATCCGCAAATTTGAGAAATACTCAACAAGTGTTCATCTTGTTAACATTCTGTTAGTGGAAACTTATACATGTTATGATTTTCTTACGTATTCAGCCAGTAACGAACTGCACAATGAGACATACTGCTTTGGAATAAAATTGCAGACGATTTACTAAATAAAATACCTTTCTACTTTTCAAAAATGTATACATTGTTTTAACTTATTATTAGTTTATTTAATTTATTATCAATTCGAAATAACTTAAATAAATTAACTAAATAACATAAGCAAAGCATAAATTAATAAATCGTTTGTTGTACCCGCCATTAACATTTATGCACTCATTAAATTATTTAAAGATACAATCAGATGATCAAATGCGTTTCAGAGCATATGTTGAAAAATATTATTAAAATATAACAGAATTCTTATGTTATTCATCATATCTGTGTAATTATATCCTCGTACGTTTGCCATAAAGAAGAACGGTCCTTTTTGTCAAAGAAATGCCACACCATACAGACACTTTTAGTGAATCTCGTTCAAATTCATTAAAAGCATATTTTAATGTGTATTTACTAGTCCACTTATATGGAAAATAGCTTCATCTGACATCATAAGTTTCGTTCTAGTGTATTCTCGGAATAAGTCTCAAATTGTTTCAGAAAAAACACTCGTTTTTCGTGACAATGCTGCGGATTCTTCTGAAAGTATTGTATTTTATAAACATTCAATTTTAAGACTTTCAGTAGTCTGTGGACTTTGCTTTTTGACCTTTCTAATGCACAACGGAAATTCGATTGTTATGATTAGCCAAAATTTCTACAGTTTCCAATAGGTTATCTAAAAAATTTGGATGCTTGATTGTCCTACGTTTTTTCTCGACTGAGCCATTTGTTTTAAATTTTTGAGCCCATAGCTAAACAGTTCTACTTGAAGGTGGATTTCTATTAAAAAATGCCGGAGAATGTCTTCTGGTGGGAGTAATTGATTTTAATTCAACATATAGAGTTACTGTTTGTATTTTTTCTAGTAAGGTAAACATTTTAATTTAAAAGTTGGACAGGGTTTTCATAAAGGTAACAGTGACACTGTCATCTTTTCGTTACTACGAAACAACTTCTACAAATAAAAAAAAGAAGGTATTAATTTGCAAACATTTTGTAAATAACCCTGAAAACTGCATTTTCTGTTGCCAGACAAATAAATCAATGTATACATTTTAGAAAAATAGAATCCTCAGGCATTCTTCTGGTGATAAAATATACAGTGTGTTCTATTTAAAATAATCGAGTAACATTCACTGAAATAAAGACTTATTTCAAAAAAATACCGCAATGGCTTTGAAAAAAAACTCTTAGTAATTCTGTCCTAACCGCGATTTGATATCTTTCTTAATTTTTGAGTTATTCAGTAATATAATGTGATACCTTTAGATGGAAAACCCAGTAGTGGTTAACAAAGATTATGTAACCCAACGAGTTAGGGCATAAGTATTTTGATATATTAATTTTTAGATTAATCTCGCCTTATTTTTCCTTTTAAATAAAAAATAAGTAAAATAGGGTGCCACTGACCCTCTGTCCGATTTAATTTTTTCTTCGCGGAGTCGGTACAAAATTAAATTTTATTTGATACACAAGTCTGCCTGCTACATCAACTCTCTCTCTAGCCTTTTATTGAAATGTGCTAAATTTCAATATTTTTATCTTGACTGGTTCAAAAAATAATGGTTGGGGGGCAATACAGAACTTCACTCTATAGTATCAAAATCGACCATATTATTAATAATAGCAAGTAGGTATGGATTGTTTTACTAGTGATTTTATTTAGGTTCTGGTATTAGAAAGGATTGTAAATCCAAAATTAGTGCAAGAGCAAGATAAAGAAGACAATGAATTTATTAAAAAAGATAAGGAAGATTTTGGAGAATATTTGGAGGGAAACGTAAAACGTTTTCGGAAATGGCATTTCTGCGACACAAAACTTCTTTTATGGCTTGAATATCATTATAATCGTCAGAGAACAATTCTTTGGCCAAATGAAAAATTCGATACAACTCAGACCTTCAGTGAGTTTTCTGATGTTGATGACAGGTAAAATAATAATTCAGCAAGTTACTCACCTAAATATAATTCGGAGCTAATTCTAGGTACTATGGAGAGCGTGCGCTTGCACTATTAAAATCTCGTCAGTGTACACAATATTTTCCCCGATAATCTATTTCCTTCGCTCCAGTTTAAGATTTCATCTTAGGTCGCATTATATTAATACAGATACTGCCAAACTAAGTTAACAATACTCTCAAATAAAATTTCAGTCATCCAAACCACTTAGTTGAGAAGAAGCACAACCTTCTTGTTTTGGATTGGACTTAGAGAGTTGAAAATTACTTCACGTCTTTATACAGGGTGTTTCAGAATAGGTGATAGATATAAATAGAACTAATATAAAATTTTCTCCTAAACAGCTCATCAACTGAGATATCCGTTCTTAAAATAGGGATCTGTAAAAAAAGTTTTCCAAATAATTTCGGTATCGCTTAACGTAACCTCATAATATTTGGGTGATTGATGTAATAGCTTAAGTTACTTAAGAAAATGTTTACAGTCAAAGGTAGCGGAACGTGGAGTGAGGGGGGTCAAGAAGGAACCATTTTTAAATTTCTTTACCACACAATTTTTATGTGCCTAAAGATATTTCATTAAAAACATCTTTTTTTGTCGTTCAGATTTTTTAAGGATAAAAGGTCCTCCTTTTATCTTTTCCAAAATTGATTCGTTTTCGAGAAAAACGATCATTTATGAAACACGGTATTTACTAAGCTTTTGAATCTATTTACGTGAAACTTTACATTATCGGTAATGTCCGGTGACTTCTGATTGACAACGAATAGTGCACAAATTATACAAAATTATTTTTTCGAACATGTATGCATTTTATATTATTTAGTTCAAAAACCTATAGGTTGATTCTACATGGGCACCTCCAAGTCTGATACATTCTGTTGCCCGCCGAATTGTGGACAGCATTACTCTTAACAATAGCGTTGGGTTATTTCTTATTTGTTCCCAGTGGAGGTTAATTCGAGCCACCAACTCGTAACTGGTAGTTAAATTCATTTACCTGAAAATTTGCATTGTTGGTAATGTCAATGGTCAGTGACGATTGAATTTACTGGCGTTTTAATGTTAACATCTAGTTATTATCATTGACTAATAACATTTTGGAATAATTTTCAAATCAATTATCTGCTATAATGAAATGCACATTTACCGAGTTAGCGGACATGCATTTGATGTATGAATTCGCTTCCTCAAATTCTTTGGAAGACAGAGGATTATATGGTGATCGATTTCCCAATCGTCGAATCGAACGACGGTTAAGAAAAACTGGTAAGAATGTTTGCTCCATTAAGTAATTTAAAAGATCGGAACGACCGCGATAATTTTACACCCAATAAGGCTAAATGCGGCAATCAGAGAATTGATCATACTATTGACCTAAAGGAAAACCTTTTAAATGCTGGAGAATAGGATCTGTCCATTAGCCTTAAAAATCTCGCTGCCCAGCACAATACTACCAAGTCAACTGTACAGAGAACGTTTCACAAACCACTGCTCCATTCCTCCCACCTTCAAAAAGTGCAAGCTCTTATGCCAAATGACCTTCCCGCCAGGCGGCAATTTACACATTGGTTTCTTCAGCAACACCAAAATAACCATCATTTTATTAATTCTATTTTATACGTAGATGAAGGAGGATTTATTCGAAGAGGCGTTATAAACTCCCATGACCTGCATATCTGGAGTGGCGAGAACCCCACATGGGAAAATTATGGGGCGCTATCAGCAGGAATTTGTTGTTAACGTATGGGCAGATATAACTGGAAAGAATTTAGTAGATTCATTCATATTACCATCAAGATTAAATAGACCGTTGTATTTAGAATTTCTACAGGAACAGTTACCTCAATTATTAGAGAACGTACCTCTTCACATTCGTCTTAACATGTACTTTATACACAAGGGTGCTCCAACCTATTTTAGCCTCGTTGTTAGAGAACATCTGAACACAATTTATCCGAACCATTGGATAGGCCGTGGTGGACCTATTCCTTGGCCACCCCAGTCCCCCGACTTTAATTCTTTAATTTCTATCTTTGGGTCCATTTAAAGCAACTAGTATACGCTAACCCTATTACCACCAGGGACGAGTTGGTGGCTCGAATTAACCTCCACTTCGAAGAAATAAGAATTAACCTAATGCTTGTGTTATGAGTAACACAGTTCACAGTTCGGCGGGCGAGAACCAATCTATAGATTTTTCAACTAAATAACATAAAATGCATGCATGTTTAGAACAATAATTTTGTATAATTTTTGCATAATAATCTACGATGTCTTTACTGATAAGTGGATTTTTGTCAAAATCTTTCACTACTCAATGTCAATCAGAAGTCACCGGACTTTAAAGACAATGCAAATTTTCAGGTAAATCAATTTAACTTAGTAAATACAGATGTTCATAAATCATCTTTTTCCTCGAAAACGAGTCAATTTTTGGAAATTGACAAGGAAAGCCTCTTATCTTTAAAAATGTCTGAGCGACAAAAAAAAGATGTTCTTAATGAATTGTCACCCAAATGTTATGAAGTTACGTCAAACGATACCAAAATTATTTGAAATACTTGTTTTCCAGATCCCTATTTTATGAACGAATATCTCAGTTGGTGAGCAGTTTAGAATAAAATTGTATATGACAGACAAACGTAATTTTTATTTGTTCTATTTATATGTCAAAGAATGCCCACATTGACCGGGGATCTGTATTGATCGTAAAAACCATTGTCTATTTCCGGCTTTCGTAAAACTTGGAATAGGTCAATAAAAACTAATATTCAGCAATAATAAAATAGGCTCTTGTAAAGAATTTTACCCCCCGAATTTAACAAATTCAAAATATACGTTTGAAAGATTACCTTTTTTAAATAATTCCTATACACAAAAATTTATGGATGAGGCACTTTTTCAAATTATATCCAAAAAAAACTAAGATTTCGGAAGGTTGCACTGAACTTATTTTTGGTGTTTCGCTAAAAACATATTTTTCACAAATTTAATTTATGAACTACGTAAAAGACTGATTATATTATAATGCTTTATAACACAAAAATGATTATTTGTAACTAAAAGTTAGAAGTAATTATTATATTATACGTTTTTAAACATAATTACCGCTGCTAAATAAAGAGAGAGCCAGAGTGTCGTCTGTTGGACGGAAATCCAGTGTGCTAGGGATGCTACGATGCCAAGTTTATTTTATATATGATCTATATAAATTATATAAAAAAAAACAAAATGCAGTTGTGGGTTGTGGATCGGTACCAGCAGGAGTGCGAAGGCACTAAGTGGATTGATACCGGGTTAGCACCAGGTTAGGCGCCGTAGGCGTCCTCGTTAAAACCCTAAAAGACGAACAACAGCGCAGGACATCACTGGCGAAAGTCTAACATTCGGCATCGGCACAGAGAGCCGATGTCGAATGTTAGGCTTTCGCCACTGATGCACCCGCCTGTTGATTAGTGTTGACCGCACTAGGTCGATTAGTACCGGGTTAGCACCAGGTTAGGCGCCGTAGGCATCATCATTAAAGCCCTAATATAAAAGGCGAACGACAGCGAAGTGCATCACTGGCGAAAGTCTAATATTTGAGATCGGCGCAGGGGTCCAAATGCGTTACTGTCGGGAGACAAACATGAAAAATTTAAGCTCCATACGATAATGTAAGTTTGGCAACAATGCAAGACAGCCTTTCTTCAAATTGTCATATTAAGGAATATGGCGCATTGGAATACAATGAAAATATCGAATTTCTTTTTGGTTTTTTTAATAGAAAAAGTGGTTCATCCATTTCTTTTATTTCCTTAAAACAGTTAAATGAAGGTAAACTTTCTATTTTATATTAACAATTATCAAATTCCGTGGGTTTAATCGTTTACAAGACCCAATAAAATATATCAAACAATAAACTGAAATAATATATTTCATTTCCTTGCAGTGTAGCATTTGCCACAGTAACAGCCGCTTATTGTCCATACCTCATAGATTATCTAAGAGACATCTACGCTTTTCCTAAGAATGTTGAACAAAAAAGTCATAATGCTTGTAGAGTCGTCCAGTCTTGGAAGATGTTAAAACTTAGTTTTGATGTTCATCCACAAACAATAGTTACTGCTAACGAAATAAAAATTATTTTCATCGGTAAGTAGTTCGAAACGGTTAGATTTTATTTAATTTAAGCGACAAAAAGGCATTATTTCTAAGATGTCCTAAATTATATTTTGAAATCTTAATATGATAAAAAGACTAATTTAAGCCAGGTTCACATTATGAAACAAACAACAAAATTTAAGATCTACAATTTTGCTTTTTTAAAGGAGCATTAAATAATCTATTGATATTTTATACATAGTTGCAAGGTGTTACGGAAAAAATATTTTTGTTTTTTCATTCTTTGTTAATGTTTGCATTTATGTAATGAAATCACATCTAATGTAAGGATTTAGTTTCTTTAAATAGGTTTTTAATCCTCGTAATTGTTTTTACGGATATATTTCTATGAAAATTGGCAATATATGTTCTTCTTACTTCAATGGCGTTTTCTTGACACTTACAATACAGCTTTACAATCTGTAGTTTTTCATTTAATGAATATCTCGTTAAGGCAAACTAATATAATATCTACTAATAGGTCAAAATTACAGTGATTTTGAAGTAAGGTGATCCCTGCATCACCTGCATTGACTGGCATCATAAGATAGCTTATCAAAACTAAGATTAGAATGTGAAAGTTATTTTACTGTAGGTCCAATCTGTCAGGTGTTATTACGGCTCAAAGAAGCAAAAATGTTAATTTTCAAACATCAATAAATCAAAAAGAGTTGAAGATAGACATATCTTCAGCTGTTTATTAAAAAAACACTTAGAATTGACCATAGAATCCAAAAATGTAATAATATGCAAAGTGTTCCGTTTAAAAAACACAACATCTTTGGCGTAAGTCTTTTGTTTCTCATTCAATTGTTTTTTGTTACGATTTTCGAATTCTCCGAGCTAAAATACATTGAATGGCTATTTTGAATTTCCCTGTACTTAATATTAATGTTAGATTTACAGGCAAAATAACTCCACCATTTCACAGAACTGCAATTTTTGAGCGTAGTTTTTCTTACAATATTGCTAAACTATATAATAGTTTACCAGATAAGTTAAAGGCGCTTTCACTATCCGCTTTCAGGAACAATTATAAAATATTTATTACGACTAAACGGTTGAGTCTAATCAGGGGGATATTCCAGGATGTCCTATCTGAACTTCGCCTTTTTCTAAAAGTTTTCTATTCCTTATATTTATTTCTTGTTTTAGCTTTAATCTAAATTTAGTTAGCTGGTTTCATTTTATTTATAGAGATATGTTTGAAAATTATCATTCCACGTTATGAGGAGCTGTAAAAATATGAAATCTAAACAGCTTTACTTGATACCATAATAAAGATGGCAAAAAGCTAATAAATGAAACGTTTATACAAAATGTTCTCCCACGAGCCAATCATTTAAATATTACAGCTTGTCAAAATGAAATTGTCATTTGTTAAATATCCAGAATCTTGAGGAAAAACCAAAATTCGAAAAAGGAATTTGATGTTTTATTTTTAAACAAAATTTTTTTTTAAATGTGTTTTTAGATTATAGAATTTATTCCATAGTTCTTTTCCTCCAACTATATAACTGACAAATGTTTTTTTACATCTTTTTTAGTAACCTACTTGTATGAAGTACTACCCCACTTTTATCCGACTAAGTCAGTTACTATTGAAGCTCCTCTTTCCGAATCAGTCACTTACAGTTTAAATGTTCAAAACTGTGGAGATGTACCAATCCAGTACACAACCATTTTCTTTGGAGAAAACTCTGAGCTATTCAAACTAGATATGAATTCGATTTTGATTCCCAGTGGAAAGGCGAAAGCACTGAAACTAACTTATTTTGCGAAAAAAGTTCTCAACGTAAGATTAATTTTTCTATAATTTTTGTGTCATAGGGAAAATAAAAACTCCTATAATTTAGCACGCAAACATCTCTAAATGCAGTCAAAAATAAAACAAGCCAGTCTTTGTTTTATATTTGAATTCTGCTAAAAATACTTACTATATATAGCACGTCATATACCAACTATTTTTGAAAATTCACAATTTCAAACCTTAAGGGGCTGGCAAGTCTAAACTTGAGGAAACAGGGATTGCACTTTCCTATTTCAGTTACTAAGGTCTTTTTTGATGTCAATATCCATATTAACCCGAAAATAAAGTTTTTACGGAATTTTTCATAAAAGTTATAAAATTGTAAGAGAGGTATTGCAATCCATTCTGTCAAACTCAAACTATTTAGGTTTTATAGCAGCTCAAAGTTTGAAATTTTATATTTTTAATTTTCAATATCTAAATAAATCATAGTAATTAAAATTGGGTATATTAAATAAACTTAGATTCTAGAAAAAAAACCAAAGGTCAAAAAGAAAATGGCACATTTCATTTGCTTTGAAGCAGGTATTCAGTGGTTTTTCCTTTTTTGAAGATATCTTGAAATTTAAAAACATTTCCTTTTAGGATATATGGCACAAAGTAAAAACATCATTTTTTCTTAAAACTTCCACAGTATAAAAGAAAACAAACTCAGGACATCAAATAATAAAAAAAGTTATCTAATTTATATGATATGTTGCCTGATTAGCTTAGATTAAATATACAGAAAGATACAAAACCCCTATACCAAATACGTTGAGTGTTGTGACTCAAGGACAGTGGCGGCTCGTGAGTATATTGAAGGGTGAGGCTACATGAGGTTAATTTTGTTTAAATGTGAATAAATTTCCACGTCACCCATGAGGTATTATTCTGCGACGCGTTGACCTTTTTTTTTTAATGGAGGTCATCGCCAATAGCCCTACTAAACCATTAAAAACTAAAAAAATAAACTCTAAAAAAAGTAAATAAAAAGTAAACAAAACAAGTAAAATATGTACACCTATCACTAAAATATAGCGGTGATTGCGATAATAAAAACATAATTTAGTTTATTAAAACTTAAAATAAATAGTTGTATGAAATAAGATAAAAAAACTACTTTTTGTACATTAAATCTATACGTCTGTCTTTTAAGGTTGCAAATTTATCTATAATTTGGTCGTAAAAGTTTTGGTCTTCACTAAGTTCTGACAGTAATTCCTGCTCTATTGACATCATTGCTAAACCCGAAAGCCGTTCTTGTGTCATTGTGTTTCTTAGGTAGGTTTTGATCCGTTTAAGACATGAAAAATTTCGTTCGGCCGATACACTTGTTGCGGGAATAGTTAAAACTAAATTAAAAAGCTTATATGCTTCCGCAAAAATTGCTTTAAAATCTTTAAATAACAAAGCTAGACTTTTTTCGACATCTAAATTTGAAAATTGTTCATCCCTATACAATACAGAAAGCTCATTCTTTAATCTATCTCTGTCAAAAATGTTTGGATAATTTTTTAATAAATTATTTAATAAGTCGTCTAGAAAGCATTTAACATATTCCGAATATTTTGTGCAATCGACTAAAGCAAAGAAATTTAAATTATGAAAGTTAAGAATTATACAATCTATTATTTCGAAATATAATATTTTATATTTAGTAAAAATAGCAAAGTCGCTAGAACATTGCCCTCGACGTGTGTTAGTTGGCAGAATAGTGGCTTTTTTTGCAATATGGAAAAGTTCTTTGAAATGGTCCTCGTTTCTAAATTCAATAGTTCGTTGCTTGGCAAGGTTTATTTGCGAAATGCAGTAATTTATATCTAAATGCTTTAACTGTAATATTTGAAACAGTACATCAGTGCAACTAAAAATTTGTTTATAAATATGCGATAAAAGACAAAATTCGAAATCATTAAAATGCTTTAGAAATCCTTTTGCACCATTAATAGATTCTGTTCCAGAACTTAAGTCATTAATAATAGTTTCAAATACTATAATTAAATTGTCCCATTCATTAGCCACTAAGTTTAAAATTTTAGACCGTGTATACCATCGCGTTTCTACAGCTCGCGGAATTCTTTTACCTACTATCTGATTAAGCACAAAAGACCGTTTTGGTGATTGGTGGAAATAATTTGGTATTCCTAATAAAGTGGCAAAAAATATGCGACTTTGGGTAATCAGTTTTGTTCCCTGTTGTAAAACTAGATTTAATCTGTGGGCGCTTTCTTTTAAAGATCCGTTGGTCACATACCTAACTGTTATCGAACACTGTGATTTTTCTGTTATATCAGTACTATCATCCGCAATTACGCCAAAAAAAACAACAATCGGTGTCATTGATTTCTTTTTTTATATATTCTTGAATATAGTCATGTATGCAACCAATTAGTTCATTTTGTATAGTCTTAGATTGTCCCGTAAAAATATTACTAAATTTAGCACAATGTTCAGTAAGTTCGGCATTTCTTTTTATTAAGCATGCAAATATTTCCTTAAAATTGCCACGGTTAAAAGAATCTGTTGTTTCATTATGACCTCGAAATGCCAAGTCCTGTTTACCCAAAGTAATAGTAACATCAATTAAATAATTTAATAATAAACGGTTTTTTCGAACATTTTCATTATAAACAATTTTATTAAGACTTGCATTTTCTTGTAGTGCATCCGCAATAGTCGCCCTATTTTGCTCCAGTCTTGTAAGTGCTACCGAATTTTTAATATGCTCTCTTGAACTTTCATGCGATTTTACTGCTCGTGAAAAATTTTTTAAATCCGAATATCCGCTCCCTGAACTCCAATTTTTTTTTGACGCAATCTAATAAAATACAAGGCCAACAATATAAGCTTTCTTTATAAATACTTCCGCATAGCCACCTATAAGTTTCGTACCAAGATATTTGAAAAGTTCTTGAATATTTTTTACCTTGCCTCTTATCGTTAAATATTGCTAAAATTTTCGGCGTCGGACGGCTACCTAATATCTGTTTCTTTTCAGTTTCGCTTCTTCTTAAAAAAGGCGTTTCAATTAATGAAGCAATAATGTCGTGAATAGGATTCATTTCAAAAGCAAAAAGCCAATACAAAAAATGGAACGGTCCAACTTACCAAATCAAAACAAAACAAAAACTTACTCACGCGTATTTATTCACCTTCAAAGACAGAACGCCCTCAATCAGCGATTATCGCAATCTATTTCCTATTTCTTTCTCAGCCGCACGCACCATGTAAAAAGAAGCCGTTGGAATATTTCACTAGTCATGTGATTTAAATAACCAATAAAAGCATATGCAAGCTACAGATTTATCGCCTCAAGAATGCAATAGAAAACGCGTGCATCGGCAATCGCCATCCCGCTCTGTCGTAATCAGGTGACTCTCCGGCATCGGCACCGGCCGTTAATAAATAGGTCAGAAGTCAAAACTTTCCAAGCTAAAATTATTTCGCCTCATTCGAGAGCACTTTCTTTAGGAATGGGTTTGCACGGATTGAACGGTCGGTTTTTTGATGTGGTCAGAATTTATTTTCTAAAATATTTATTCTGGGATTATATTTTGTTTTTTTTTTAATGTTATTATGTTGTAAAACTGTTAAAAAGTTTATTTCTAATTGGTAATAGATAAAAAGTTATATAAAAAAATTCTCTTTTCCTTTATTTTGGGGGTGAGGCGCGGCCTCAGAGGCCTACCCTGACGAGCCGCCACTGCTCAAGGATAACCTAGAAAATGCAGTAGGGGAGTATAACGCGTTACTTACAAATTGCTATTTATAAACATGAACCATAGGCGAAGTGAAATTATGATAGTTTGAATGGATAAAAATATTTAAATATCTGGAGTGAGAGATTTTTTTACTGGGTTTTTCGATGTTATTATAGGTAAACAGTACAATTATAACGCTTAAACATATAAGGTGTTTATTTGAAAACTTTAATTTATCGGAATCCATTCGGGAGGCATGTTTTACAAGAAGACCTAGATACACTCCTTTACATTTTAAAACGGCTTTAGATTTCACATATTTTGATGGCAAAATGTAAGGAGTATTGAAAAATTGACCTAAACTCATTATAAAATACGTACTCTACATAATATTCTTGGCACATTTTGGAAGCTCACTCATACTTGTACATGTACTTTCTATTTTTTAACATTACAGTATACCAATTTAAGTAGAAAGGTTTAATATACAAATGTGATTTACACCCTTTTAGAGTGTCCTCTCTTAAATTTTTTAAAATAAGGACTAATAGCGAGACAATTTCCTTTTAATAAGTAAATAAACATATAAATTTAATTTATTGGTATTTACTATTTAAAAGGTGTATAAAACTGTTGCAACTTTTAGATACCTTACATTTGATACACAGATACAAGAATAAGTAAAAAATATATACTTCAGAATATTTGTACATTATTTTTAATTAATTCACGAGAAAATTGATAGGTGGACAATGCTGCAAAAAAGTAACGGGTTTTTGTAAACTACGAATGAATTCATAAATAGGAGAAGAAAAGAGGTAATAAATAACACACTCTTTTTTGTCATTTTGTTCTTTTATTAAAAAATATATATATATATATATATATATATATATATATATATATATATATATATATAATGTATTTTCATTCCGGGTATACATCCGTTCACTACTGTCGTTCTGAAAAGAACAGTTTTGCTGGCGTTTCGCCAAAATCGCATTTGGCATTTTCAAAGCTTTCTTTCTCGCGTCCGAATAGAGACTGAAGTGTTGGTGACTGCGACGCTTCCTTTTATACCCCCACTCGGGGCCGAAGGTTATATCTGCGCAGGCGTTGGTCGTTATTTATGTTTTCCGGATGGTGCTGTTGTTGTTGCGCTAATTGCGCTTGAGTTTTTGCGATTTTAGATTTGTCGATTATTGTCTTCCATACTGTTGGTAGTTTTAATGATTCGTCCCTTTTATTCAAATCACCTTGTTTTTCAATTTCTATGGCTTCTCGGGTTATTCTGGTCTTATAATGTTCTATATTGGCAATCTCCCTACACCCATCGAAATTTATTTTATGGCCGGTTTCCTGATGATGTAGGAATAAAGCTGAGGTTGTTTGTTTATTTCTGATTCTGAGTTTATGCTCTTCCACTCTTGCTGATATTCGCCTGTTAGTTTGCCCTACGTACAACTTTTCACAGTCCTGGCACGGAATGCTGTACACTCCGTGGTTTTCCAGTTTGATTTTATCTTTTGGGTTTCCGAGTAGTTTACCTATAGTTGTTTGTGGCTTGTGTATTGTTTGTATGTTGTGTTTCCTCAGATATCTTCCGATTCTGTCTGTTGTGCCTTTTACATATGGTAAGACTACTCGTTGCTTTCCCGGGTCATATTTTTTGTTGTTCGTTGTTCGGGAAACTTGTGCATTAATAGCTTTCTCTATGGTGCGATTTGTGTAGCCATTTTTCTTTAAAGCACTAGATACTACCTTAAGTTCGTTTTGTCTCGTCTGTGTTTCAGTTAGTCGCACGACTCGACGAATCGACAAATCTAAAATCGCAAAAACTCAAGCGCAATTAGCGCAACAACAACAGCACCATCCGGAAAACATAAATAACGACCAACGCCTGCGCAGATATAACCTTCGGCCCCGAGTGGGGGTATAAAAGGAAGCGTCGCAGTCACCAACACTTCAGTCTCTATTCGGACGCGAGAAAGAAAGCTTTGAAAATGCCAAATGCGATTTTGGCGAAACGTCAGCAAAACTGTTCTTTTCAGAACGACAGGAGTGAACGGATGTATACCCGGAATGAAAATACATTGTATTTGTCCATCCGTGAAGGAGTAAAAATCAACATATATATATATATATATATATATATATATATATATATATATATATATATATATATATATATATATATATACAGGGTTATGATAAATTAAGGAATAAATTCATTATCTTGGAAATTAAAAAGGTAATAGAAAAAACGCTCGAACCCGTCGATTTAGATTTATTTTTACGCATATTTAGAAATTATTTTAAACTATACAGGGTCACTCACAAAAGTTGTACAACTGTCATCTTTGATTTTTTCAATACAACGCCTTATTTTTTTCTGCTGATTTGAATTCTCTATGAAATTCCCGACATTTTTGGTATAACATAACCTATACTGAAAATCAACAGTTATCGAAATATGCTTATCTAAATAAAACATAAAACACATATCAGGAAATTAAATAAGAAAACTACTTTATTAAATTTTGAAAATGTTCACCATTTACAGCTCTACAATGCCCTAGACGATGGAAAAGCTCTTGTTGCACATTAGTAAGTGTATCACATTGTGTGGCTTATTTTTATACACTTCGTTTTTCACATACCCCCAAAGAAAAAAGTCTAACGGGCTTAAGTCCGGCGATCTTGCCGGCCACTCTATTGTCCCACGTCGCCCAATCTATCGTCTCGGAAAGGTTTCATTTAAGTATCTCCTGACATCAGCTGCAAAATGGGGTGGTGCCCCATCCTGTTGATACCATAACAGTTCACTGGGAGGATCCGGATCGTTTACATTAGGATGTAGGGTAGCTAATGCTAGTATAAGATTCTCTTCCAAAAATTGAAGATACATTTGCCCCGTTAGTGAGGAATCAGAGAAATATGGACCTCTAACTTTATTGCCTACAATACCTGCCCATACATTAACACTTTGACGATACTGTGTATGACTTTCCCTGTACCAGTTAGGATTTTCTTGTGCCCAGTGTCTAAAATTTTGTTTATTTACTTCTCCATTGAGACAAAATGTTGCCTCATCTGTGAAACAAATTCTTTTGACAAATAATGGATCATGATTACACATGTTGGTCATAATTTCGCAAAACTCGTTTCTGCGATCTGAATCATCATTTATTAATTCTTGAACGAATTTCACTTTATAGGGATAAAAATTTTCTTTTTTCAAAAATTTGGAAACTGTTGTTTGATGTATATCATTATCATAGGCTGCGTCAGTAGTTGAGGAATGTGGATTATCTTGAAAAGTTAAGAGAACGTCTAGTTTCTTTTCATCTGAGATCCTAGGGCGACCTTTTCCAAAGCGGTCCGTAACACTACCAGTATCCGTCCATTTCCTTTCTATTTTGCTCACTGCAGACTGAGTAATAGGTTGCCTATGAGGATATCTGTTGTTAGACAGCTGACAAACTTCTTTTTGTGTCCTAGTCTTATCACCAGTACCAAGCATTATTAGAATTTCAATTCTTTCTTTCTCTGTTAAACGCATAGTCAATATTTGAAATCATAATGGCAGATCGTAAATAAATTATATGACTTGTCAACACAGTGGCAGTGACAAAGTCATTTTTCTTTGGAATTACGCGACAGACATAGGTAGGGTATACAAATGTCCGATAGGTTATTAAATACACAGGTTTTATTTAGATAAGAATATTTCGATAACTGTTGATTTTCAGTATAGGTTATGTTATACCAAAAATGTCTAGAATTTCATAGAGAATTCAAATCAGCAGAAAAAAATAAGACGTTGTATTGAAAAAATCAAAGATGACAGTTGTACAACTTTTGTGAGTGACCCTGTATAGTTTAAAATAATTTCTAAGTATGCGTAAAAATAAATCTAAATCGACGGGTTCGAGCGTTTTTCGATTACCTTTTTAATTTCCAAGATAATGAATTTATTCCTTAATTTATATATATACACTCCGCCAAGAAAGTATCGCATCACTCGAAAAAACGGAAATATTTTTATTTTATCTTCAAACATCGACTGGTATTTCTTGATCTAAAAGATTAAAATTCCATTAACGCAAGTAAAAAAGGTACGCTTTGTGTTCAAAAAAGGCATATAAACATCTTTATCTACATTCATTGCATTTAGTGTCTTGTAAGTCGATATTTTGTTTCGTTCAAAACTACGCTATTTATTTTGTCTAAGTGAATTTTGAGAATCCTATTGAATATGGAAGGTCGTGCGAACGTAAACTTAAATTTGCCAAGAGATCTAGTGGTTAGAATTATTTCTTTAGTTGAGGATGGGCGGAGTCAGCGATATGTCGCTGCCTTAGTTGGAGTCAACCAGTCGACAGTATCTCGAGTTGTTGCTAGGTACCATGAAACAGGAGGGTATGAGAGACGACCAGTACCAGGCCGGCCGCAAGCAATTACGCCAGTGGACCGTCGATTTTTGACTCTCCAAGCGCTAAGTCGAAGACATGTTACTGCAACACAACTCCAGCAAGAGTTAGTTGCAACTCGAAATGTGCGGGTATCTTCGGAAACTGTTAGAGAAATCTTAAGACAGTCTGGAATAAGAGCTAGAGTGGCTGCCACTGCCCCTCGTCTCACCAGGGACCACCGTGTAGCACGATTAGAATTTGCAAGGGAACATGTTGAGTGGAACATTGATGACTGGGGCAACGTACTCTTTACAGATGAGTCAAGATTTTGCTTATACACATCAGATCGCCGAATACCTGTGCATAGACGAGATGGGGAGCGCTACGCCCAATTTAACATAAGACCTTCAACCAATTTCGGTGGAGGGTCCATTATGCTTTGGGGAGGAATATCTTTGAGGGGTCACACAGAATTGGTACTGCTTGACGGGGGTTCCATCACTGCTGATAGGTATATAAGAGACATTTTGGAGCCACATGTTGTCCCTTATATGCCATTTATCGGTGACAATGCTATCCTAATGCATGATAATGCACGTCCCCATGTAGCTAGGATAGTTACTGAATACCTTCAGGAGGTAAATATCAGAGTTTTGGACTGGCCCGCGTGCAGTCCAGACTTAAACCCAATTGAACATGTTTGGGACTATCTGTACAGAAGGGTTAGAGCTGGAAACATCCCTGCAACCGATCTCCAACATCTCCAACAACTCTTAACTGCAGAATGGGAGAATCTGGACCACGGGTATTTGGAGGCCTTGATTGGGAGCATGCCAGAACGTTGTCGGGATGTTATAAGAGCCAGAGGAGGCAATACAAGATTCTAAAATGATATTTTGTTATGTTAAATGGTTTTTTCTTTCGTAATGTTAAATTTCGAATTTTCCTTAATTTACATTTAGTTCAAAAATCTAAAAATTAGAAGTTGTTTTATGTTCTTTATTACATTTTTTCACAAAAATAGATTGAAATATTTCTAAAAAATGGATATCTACCGAAAAAAAAAATTAGTTTCTTTTTAATGTTAAGAAATTGTAGTGATGCGATACTTTCTTGGCGGAATATATATATATATATATTAAATACAAGCATTATACAAGTTAATTGTGTGAACAGACCAAAATGTATTCATGAATAGTTTACCCCGCTTTCACAGCCCAGTTACCTGTAATGCTACATTACTAAAAGAATAACAAGTCTATAAATTTTGAAGCATGAAGTATAACAGAAAATGCCTTTTTAGACAGTATATCAGACAGAAAAAAGGCAGGACTACAAGATCAAACTAGGTAAAACGTAAGAAAAAAAAAGTTTTCTTAAATAAAATCAATTTTATTTTTTTTTTTAAGAGCAGTGTTTTTTTTTCAGTTTCCATATAAGATAAATTTTTCTTGCATAATAAGAATGACACAGTTTTTACTTCAAAAGAAACTGTGTCTTTCTTTTAAAATATATGCTTGCTATAAGAATATATTTTAAGAATAATCTTTTCCGAGAATAAGAAAATATAATTTGTTTAAGAAAGAATATTGTTTTCCCTAAAAATAAGTTGTTTTGAATAAAAACTATATTTTGAAGAAAAATCCTTTTCTTCATAGAAGAATCTTTTTTCTGTGTGTACATAAACACCAGAGAATCTTATATACTTTACAGATAAAATCAAGCAATAGCTAATAATACAATAGTATATATCCTACATAACTACTTTAATACATAAAAGATAACATCGTATTTCTACATAGAAGCCTGTTTTTCAATTTTCTCGATTTTGCATTAATAACGTTCTATGTTACTTAGTCCGATCTTATTGTAATTGTTATATAAATTCTATATGTTATCTATTTTATTTTTACGTGTGACTAAATCAGATTTTTAGACATAAGGAAATATTTTATCTTTAATGCCATGTGTATCACTAATTAGTAACATGGCTATTATGTTATTGAAAAAGTATAAATAAAGATACGAGACGCCGCACAGAAATTAATCAGAGTGTTTTGTGTACCTTCTCATAACCAATGAGTTTAAAAATGTTTATTTCAAGTGTTATTTTAAAGGCTCAAAGTTTTCAAAATCTAGGTTAAAATGTCGAACGTCCCTAATAAACGAAACAAGTACCGAATTCTATTACAATTAAAATTTTACTAAAATTATGGTTTCTATACAAATCTATATCATATTTATGGAAATCATTAATACAAATTATCAAAAATGAAAATAACTGGTAGAACTGAACATCGTTTCTAGAATGAAGTCACATAATATTATTAACATTCATTAAAATTAACAATTTCCTATCGAAATAGCCCGACGAGAAAAAAAACGCCTCATTAGGACGGGAATTCACCTCCAGGCATACCCAAATAAAATACTTTTATTGGTTAATTATAATTCAACAGTTCTATAAGAAAAATATTTAAAATGACACCATCATGCCATTCCATATTTATTTAATATGCTGACTGTGGGATGACCCTGCCAATGCTCTACATACTTTTTAAAAAAATCATCCAACTTGATCAAATCTTCCGGGAGTAATCGATGTATATGGAACCATGATAAATGGTTCGTGTAGATTCAAATGTTCCAAGGATATTTCTATTTAACAGTATCTTTGGACCTAAAAAAATGAAATATGTTTAAATACAAAGTGACACTCTATAAATTAGTGAAGAGATGAGAGCATATAGCAGTGGCGGCTCGTCAAGGTAGGCCTCTGAGGCCGCGCCTCACCCCCAAAATAAAGGAAAAGAGAATTTTTTTATATAACTTTTTATCTATTACCAATTAGAAATATACTTTTTAACAGTTTTACAACATAATAACATTAAAAGAAACAAAATATAATCCCATAATAAATATTTTAGAAAATAAATTCTGACCACATCATAAAACCGACCGTGCAATCCGTGCAAACCCATTCCTAAAGAAAGTGCTCTCGAATGAGGCGAAATAATTTTAGCTTGGAAAGTTTCGACTTCTGACCTATTTATCAACGGCCGGTGCCGATGCCGGCGAGTCACCTGATTACGACAGAGCGAGATGGCTATTGCCGATGCACGCGTTTTCTATTGCATTCTTGAGGCGATAAATCTGTAGCTTGGATATGCTTTTATTGGTTATTTAAATCACATGACTAGCGAAATATTCCAACGGCTTCTTTTTACGTGGTGCGTGCGGCTGAGAAAGAAATAGGAAATAGATTGCGATAATCGCTGATTGAGGGCGTTCCGTCTGTTAAGGTGAATAAATACGCGTGAGTAAGTTTTTGTTTTGTTTTGATTTGGTAAGTTGGCCCGTTCCATTTTTTGTATTTGCTTTTTGCTTTTGAAATGAATCCTATTCACGACATTATTGCTTCATTAATTGAAACGCCTTTTTTAAGAAGAAGCGAAACTGAAAAGAAACAGATATTAGGTAGCCGTCCGACGCCGAAAATTTTAGCAATATTTAACGATAAGAGGCAAGGTAAAAAATATTCAAAAACTTTTCAAATATCTTGGTACGAAACTTATAGGTGGCTATGCGGAAGTATTTATAAAGAAAGCTTATATTGTTGGCCTTGTATTTTATTAGGTTGCGTCAAAAATAATTGGAGTTCAGGAGGCGGATATTCGGATTTAAAAAATTTTTCACGAGCAGTAAAATCGCATGAAAGTTCAAGAGAGCATATTAAAAATTCGGTAGCACTTACAAGACTGGAGCAAAATAGGGCGACTATTGCGGATACACTACAAGAAAATGCAAGTCTTAATAAAATTGTTTATAATGAAAATGTTCGAAAAAACCGTTTATTATTAAATTATTTAATTGATGTTACTATTACTTTGGGTAAACAGGACTTGGCATTTCGAGGTCATAATGAAACAACAGATTCTTTTAACCGTGGCAATTTTAAGGAAATATTTGCATGCTTAATAAAAAGAAATGCCTAACTTACTGAACATTGTGCTAAATTTAGTAATATTTTTACGGGACAATCTAAGACTATACAAAATGAACTAATTGGTTGCATACATAACTATATTCAAGAATATATAAAAAAAGAAATCAATGACACCGATTGTTGTTTTTTTGGCGTAATTGCGGATGGTAGTACTGATATAACAGAAAAATCACAGTGTTCGATAACAGTTAGGTATGTGACCAACGGATCTTTAAAAGAAAGATTTTTAGGATTTTTTGACGTTAGCGATAATAGAACAGCAGAGAGCCTTTTTCATTTAATACAAAACAGCTTAGAGCCTTATGACTTTAAAAATAAATTGGTCGCGCAGTGTTACGATGGGGCTAGTGTTATGGCAGGTGAAATAAATGGGCTTCAAACAAAAGTTAGATCTTTTGCTCCTTTAGCTATGTTTACTCATTGTTGCGCCCACAGATTAAATCTAGTTTTACAACAGGGAACAAAACTGATTACCCAAAGTCGTATATTTTTTGCCACTTTATTAGGAATACCAAATTATTTCCACCAATCACCAAAACGGTCTTTTGTGCTTAATCAGATAGTAGGTAAAAGAATTCCGCGAGCTGTACGCGATGGTATACACGGTCTAAAATTTTAAACTTAGTGGCTAATGAATGGGACAATTTAATTATAGTATTTGAAACTATTATTAAGGACTTAAGTTCTGGAACAGAATCTATTAATGGTGCAAAAGAATTTCTAAAGCATTTTAATAATTTCGAATTTTGCCTTTTAACGCATATTTATAAACAAATTTTTAGTTGCACTGATGTACTGTTTCAAATATTACAGTTAAAGCATTTAGATATAAATTACTGCATCTCGCAAATAAACCTTGCCAAGCAACGAATTATTGAATTTAGAAACGAGGACCATTTCAAAGAACTTTTCAATATTGCTAAAAAAGCCACTATTCTGCCAACTAACACACGTCGAGGGCAATGTTCTAGCGACTTTGATATTTTTACTAAATATAAAATATTATATTTCGAAATAATAGATTGTATAATTCTTCAATTAGGGACGCGGTTTGAAAATTTAAATAATTTAAATTTCTTTGCTTTAGTCGATTGCACAAAATATTCGGAATATGTTAAATGCTTTCCAGACGACTTATTAAATAATTTATTAAAAAATTATCCAAACATTTTTGACAGAGATAGATTAAAGAATGAGCTTTCTGTATTGTATAGGGATGAACAATTTTCAAATTTAGATGTCGAAAGAAGTCTAGCTTTGTTATTTAAAGATTTTAAAGCAATTTTTGCGGAAGCATATAAGCTTTTTAATTTAGTTTTAACTATTCCCGCAACAAGTGTATCGGCCGAACGAAATTTTTCATGTCTTAAACGGATCAAAACCTACCTAAGAAACACAATGACACAAGAACGGCTTTCGGGTTTAGCAATGATGTCAATAGAGCAGGAATTACTGTCAGAACTTAGTTAGAACCTTAAAAGACAGACGTATAGATTTAATGTACAAAAAGTAGTTTTTTTATCTTATTTCATACAACTATTTATTTTAAGTTTTAATAAACTAAATTATGGTTTTATTATCGCAATCACCGCTATATTTTAGTGATAGGTGTACATATTTTACTTGTTTTGTTTACTTTTTATTTACTTTTTTTAGAATTTATTTTTTTTAGTTTTTAATGGTTTAGTAGGGCTATTGGCGATGACCTCCATTAAAAAAAAAGGTCAACGCGTCGCAGAATAATACCTCATGGGTGACGTGGAAATTTATTCACATTTAAACAAAATTAACCTCATGTAGCCTCACCCTTCAATATACTCACGAGCCGCCACTGGCATATAGTTTAAAGCATCTTCGATATAATACCTGCTGACCTAAGAGGGTATAAAATTTAAGTGCTTTAAACTAGAACCATTTTAATAATTTATATCTTTGTTATGGTGGGTAGTTAATTACTGTTGGAAATGACACATACATTTTAAACTACCTAAAATTTGTTTTCATATGATGTTTATTACAAAGTTGTCATTGGCTGTTTAAAGCCCCCTGAATAATAAATGCACATATCGAACAATTTTTCATAAAAATTGAACGTATTACTTATGAAAGTTTAAAAAAGAAATTTTCTGTATCAAGAGGTCCATTTATTAGCTGCAACTTTATTTAAATAATTTAAGATAGAGTTGCCAAAAATTGTTCATTATTTGGCATGTATATGCTCTCATAGAACCATTTTAATGTTTTTTATAACTTTATGCTGAGAGTTTCTCACTGCTGGAAACATAGGAAATAACATGTAAATTTTGAACTTCTTAAAAATTTGTTTTTCTATTATGTTTATTACCAAGTTGTCATCGTACTACTTAAAGCTCTCTGAATGATAAATGCACATATCGAATTTGCAATTTTTAGCAAGCAAACTTAAGTTATTTAAATAAAATTGCAACTTTTGTTTCATAAATATAGAGAGTAAACGGGTTTAAAAATGCCTAATATTTCCAAAACGAAAATCAACAAGTTTGCTGTATTAGGGAGCTAAAGTATCATGCGTTCCATTTATTAGCTACTTTATTTAAATAACTTAAGATAGGAATGCCAAAAATTGTTCATTTTTTATCGATTGATTAACAAAAACAAAAAAAAATCATTCTTTATAAAAACAACAGCTTGTTTTGAAATCCTTAAAAATTTTATACAGAGTGTTTAAAAAAATTATTAAACATTCGCTGGAATAAAGTGCCTTTGTTTTTGCAAAATTTGTTTAAAATAAAAAGTTTTTTGACGAAATTTCCTTTGCATTTGTTTATCAATTGTAAAACATTTTTTTTTAATAACCAGAAGTTAAAAACCTGTATGTTTTCAAACTTCCAAAAATTAGGTTATTAAAAAAAATTATACGAACAGAAAAAAAATTAAAAACTTAAAAAGCAACCAATTTCACAAATTACACCTACCAGACGTGACTGCGGCGGATCGTAGTAAGGTTTGTATTGACGACTGGTGCGCTAGCCAACTGGGAAAACGATAAAAGTTGGTCCCGCTTTGTATCAAGAAGATTCCCATCTGGCAAGTATAATCTATGCCATTTTTTTTCTATTAGTGCAAAATGTATATTAGTCAATACCTTCTCTTAAACAACTTTTCCTTACTTATATCGTTTCGACATGATTCCAAAAACGAAGCTAGTTTACTTCTATAGTATTCTGCTAGTATATACATATACTATCAAGGTTGCATACGACTTTTTTTACTAGAAACTAACCACTCTCGGAAGCACAAGCAGTATTTATTTTTAGAAAATGTACATTAATGTATTTTTTTAATTTTTTTTGCAAAAAAAAGACATAGTAAAATATTACAAAAAGAAAACAGTATTCAATGAAAAAGTAAGGTAGAGAACTAACTACTATACCACATCAAAAAATCCAACAAGGTACTTACCTACTTAAAGTTAGTTTTTTGGGAATAGCAGCATGGTGCTCTATAAAATTCTATCCTTAGAGTAGAGTGGGGCAAAACGACGCACTTAAGGGTTAAACAATTACAAAAACGACAAATTTGAAAAAAAAAACATGTTTTATCCAAAGAACTCGTTTATTACATCCAACTACTACTCAAAAGAAACATTTTTTCTGACAAACAATCAAAACGTATATACTAAAAAAGTAAAAATAAATTATCATACAAAACATGACTTTTGCCCCATATGTGGGGTAAAAGTCCGAATTGTGTGGGACAAAAGTCCGCACACCCTTTAAAAACATAAATCGCATGTAAAAACCCCAACTCTTTCATATGATGTGCATTCTTCATGCCACCATTTCTTACAATCATTACACTTGATCCACTCTTCAATAGGAGGGTCTTCATAGGGTTCATTACATCCTGGACACATATCTTTAATTTCTTTTTTCTTTAACTTCTTTTGTAATTCTGTCTTGGCATCATCTGTAATTTTTCTTTTTATTGTGTTACGAGTTGACTTTAACTTTTCCTTTCTCAGCTTCTCTTCAGTCAAAGCTTCCAGTTTCAGTTTATTAGGAGTACTAGAAAGTATTTGCGATTTCTTCCCTTCTCTTCTTCTTTTTTGTTCGTCACTTCGCTTCGGGAGTGGAATTATATCCTTAGGAGTCACTATTTTTTCCTCTGCATCTTGTTTAGTCTTCTGTTTCTCTGGAGTTAGTGGTGATTGGATGACTGCGGTGAGCCCCGTTAAAGCTTCGTCTTCTGCCATTGTCTCAAGGTGAACCTCCTCTATCTGGTCAATTTTATTTTTATTAGTGCCACTTGTACTAGGCAGCAGGTAAGAAAGAGGGACATCGTCTTCGGAATCGCTGTTATTTATTTGGTGGTCAGATTGATCCGCTTCATTTTTATTTTGATCGGTGACCTTTGACGGAAGAAAATCTTCTTCTGAGAACACAGTTTTATTTATTGGATATATTCCACAAACTTCAAAGCCTTTTACCCCCCTGTCCATAGTTGAGCAACGTTCGTAAGCTTTACCCAACAATTTGGCAACCTGAAAGTGAGTAATATTTCTACCAGGATTTGTTGTCAGCCATCTATCACATTCATCAGCATAGAATGTTTTCAATGCTTTAAAATAACAGCGATCCAACGGCTGGATTTTATGACTGCTGTGGGGTGGGATGGTAAGTAGATGAATAAAATTGTCTCTGCAATAATTTACAGCTTCCAAACTTTCGTGCGAAGAATGGTTGTCCATAATAAGAAGAATAGGGTGCTCTCTATCTGGTCTTACCTTAGCCCGAAAATGTTTAAGCCATTCTATAAATAGTTTGGTATTTATATATCCAGAGTCTGAACACAATGCTAAAGATTCTCGTGGTGCTCCATCCATTAGCTCGTTTTTCATTCTTTTGCGAGGAAATATCAGAGCGGGAGGAACAAAACTGCCCGCTGCACTCATGGCACAAACAATGGTCATCGATTCCCCACGCTCAGCTGAAGATATTTTTCCTACGAGTTTCTTGCCTTTTGTGCTTATAATTTTTGGTATTTTGTTAGGAACGGTTGAAATTCCGCTCTCATCCATGTTATAAATGGCACTTGGAGGAAAGTTATATTTTTTGAATAATTCAGAGAGATTTTCAAAAAACAAATTAATTTGTGCTTTATTAAACCCCATCATTCTTGCTAAACTAGTAGCTTGTGGAGCCCGCAATGAAAGGTTGTATTTCCTAATAAAATTAATAGCCCAGTCTTTGCCAGCTAGTTTCAGGTTGGTATTAAAGGGGTTTTCTATATTATTCAAAACGGCATACTCAAATGCGATTTTTCTTAATGCTTTAAACGTTAGACCATAAAATCGGTTATCCAGCTCTTTGCAGTGCTGTACAAGTTCATGTTCCATATCTTCTGAAAAAACACTTCGGTTCCGTCCCAAACTCTGAACACCATGTCCTGATTTCAACCGCTTCCGTAAAGTAGATTCATCTATTCCAAGGTCTGCTGCGACCTGTCTTTTGGAAACACCTTCAGTTATCCTTGTTCTCGCTGTTTGAAACATTTGTTCCGTGCATAATTTTCTAGTTGACTTTCTTTTATAGGACCTAAAATCAATAAATTTGTAAGAAAAAAAAATATTACGGGTGGGGCAAAAGTCCGCATGCGGACTATTGCCCCACTCTTACTAACGGACTTTTGCCCCACATGTAACGTAACTTTAAAAATATTTTGTATGGTTACGTGCGACAATATAGCAGCCACTACCATATAATTTTTGACAGTTAAAAATCTAACCTAAAAATTGCTCGTATTTTGTTTTACGATTAAATCTAATGATTTTAGTGAATATCTTAAAAATAAATATTGGAAAATAAGATCAGGTATACCAAAAATGCTTCTTACCTCATATTTTCCAGAACTGTGATCGGATTATCGTAAAAATTTCTCAGAGGATCGGAGACATCGAAAGCTTGTAAATAGGGGTGGAAACGTTGCCAAATTTTGCCGTTTTTAAATAAAATTCATAGATAGGACTTTTGCCCCACTAGGACTTTTGCTCCACTCTACTCTACTAGTAGAGTGTGTTATAAAAAACTTGAAACAGGATTTAATACAACAACCTTCAAAAGAAATGAAACACATTAAATTTTAGGGATTTTCGGGACACTTTAGTATCATATGGGTAGATCATACAAATAACAATGGTCAATTTGATTTTATGTAGCGCATACCCTGTTATAACAACTAACCTGGATTTTATCTGCAGCAAATTCCTGGCCCAAAATACGAACTGTATTGACTTTTAATACTTTCCGACCTGATTTCTTTATAACAAAAATCATTGGGTTGAAAATGTCTCAAACATACAAAATTCCATCTTTTAACACTATCCATATTCAAAGCTCTTTACCATCCGTGTTTCCTTTCCATATCTCCAGGAAATCTAAAATCGATAGTATTTAAAAGCCTTATTTACAGATACGGCAGCATACCCGTAATAAAGTTCTTACATGATTGGGATATCGTATAATTGAAAACAACGGAATTAAAATATTATTTTATTTTTAAAGTTTCCTAATTTAACGCTATGTGCCGACAATGGAACTTACCTGTAGAAAGATAAACAGGCTCCAGTTTTCCATTCCTGACCACACAGTGCACTGTTTAGTCTTTATGAGGCTATAAATAGAATTTAATTGTTCACAAAAACTACAAACACTAGAAAAAAACGCAAAAAATCTTGAGAACAACGCTAACCGATCTACGGAATCAAATATGACAGACATCAATGACATTGCTACCATGCTTTTCAATTGATTGACGCTATGCATTTCAAACTGATTTAATTAGCACCGGAAGGCAATAGAATATAAAACTAATCTACAAAGGGGGATTTTATAAACAAATATATGTTTACGAGGAGGTTTGGAGGAAAATCAGCACTCAGTAACGTTTTATTGTGTTGTTATGTATCTTCCTCTGTACTTAATCTAAGCTGATTAGGTCAGGCCTTCTAACGAAACTTTATAGGCACTAAAAATATTTAATTCTAGTGCAGACAATTAAGTTAATTTGCGACCATCTACCTGTGATTTAATACCCACCATAGAGCTAAAAATGAACTCTTTCCATACGCTTTGTTCCACTTCTACTTTCGACTTAATTAAGTATTAGTTTGTTCTGAAAATGATATTTAATGGAAAAATGAGGTAATTTTATTCCCTGTTCGGGAAGCGTGTGTCCCGTACACTGCTCCCACGTGGCTACGCCAGTAGTTGCGACTTTTTACTTCTTCCTATTACAGTCCATAATATCGTATTATTAATATACTATTTTCAGAAAATATAAGCTGATTCTTTTTTAACCTAGAATAAGAAAACATATTTCTAGTTAAAAAATCTGACGTCTGCACCAATGTGTGTGTATGTAAACAAAATCTTCACGATCAATAACTTGAGAGCGGTCAAATCGATTTGTTTAAAATTTGCCCCAAATATAGCCTAGTCAATATCTCAAAAGGATTATAGGTGTCTCGGTCGAAGATCTTCTATATTTGTGTTTATCGTTTTTGTTTAAAATACGTCAAATTATTTTTACCATATTATTGCAATTAACACAAAACTCTATTACGTATCAGTAATGGATAAGGACATAACACTTTTCTTGTGGTATTGATTTGTTCTTTCAAATTGGCAATATTTTGAACAATACAAACACATACTGCTCAGTTCTCGACAATTTTTTTTTATTTTTCAAAAATGCTTATTACCCACTTTTTGTTTCTTGTACTATAATTTGAAATTTTTATCCCCGAAAAAAGAAGCTTCGATCACGGACAATCATTGAATACGTCTTCGAAATCTAAAAACTTTATCAAAATTTGAATATATGACATATTGAAGATTATGATCCACAAACTTCATGTTTAGTAATGTACCTTTTGTCAAAAACACATAATTAAAATAAATATATATATATATATATATATATATATATATATATATATATATATATATATATATATATATATATATATTTATTAATCTTCTAAACAGTGCTTAAAAGCTCTAGTATCGAAAATATTAATATTAAAATTAAACAGTGACCAAGTGGCTCCAACTTAAATACACTCTTAATAAATACAAAAGCATAACAATATTTATAATTAAAAAAAGAAAAAGCTTTCATATGGTATCAGAAATAAATGTATACGCTAATTAAAATTTAATTATAAATTTAGTTCCATTTTTTTTAAATATAATCTCAGCAATCTCTATATTAACTGGCAATCGATTATATTCAGTGCAAGCGTGAAACACAGGATTACATAGACTACTTCTATATCTATTATCATTATTCCTAATATTAAGTAAATTAATATTTTATAAACAGCATTTTTCTGTTACTTTTTTGTATCTTTTTTATTACCCTGTATACTAGTTTGTACTGCACAAGGATTAATAGCTTATCTCATTGACTGACCCAATTCCCTGTATAGGTACTCCACGTGGATAAATCTATCATAGCAGAATAAAACTCTTACAATTTTGATTTGTAAAACTTGAATATTTGTGAAATTATTTGCTCCTCAAGCCACATATACAGGAATCAGGTATCTAATGTGAAGAAAAGTATGTTATAATATTATTATTATACAAATTTTGAAATGTTACGTTACTTTATTGATCACTCCATATAACATATAAATATGGAACTTTTTGAAAAACCGTTTTTTGCTGAATAGTGTACAAGAGATAGGCTTTTAAAATTGAAAATATGCATCCACGAAAGTTGGTTTTTAAAAATTGTCTAGTTCCCGGTCTTTTTTTATAGAGGTTGATGGTTTCCAATAAATTAGACCACTATCGTGCAGCGTTTTGGCGGTTAATTAACACCATCACCAACATTTTGTTTGGGAGGTGTGTACCACTTCAGTTATACCTTTATTTTTAATGTGCATACACAAAATTAGAAATAAAAGTTGATTGAAATGGTGCACACCTCCCAAACAAAGACTTAATGATGGTGTTAATCAACTGCCTACACGTTATAAAATAACATGATAGTGGTATAATTTATTGAAAACCTTCAACCCCTTGATTTTTAAAAAGAGTTAAATTAATTTGAAGAATAGAACTAAAATTTTTGTCGAGCAGTTTAACAAAATTAAATAAATTGATTATTTACAGGCATCTGCTATATTAGTGCTATCCGGTGAAGTAGGATTACAAAGGTACGCCAAAAGTATGGCTGTCACAGTCACAGGAGTACCGAAAACGACTTCTTCCGATGAAATTAAACTGCAGATCGAAACTTACAACTTCGTCAAGAAAAAAGTTCAATTGAAAACCCCATACGGAAAAAATTATAAAGCAAAAATATACATTTGTTTTGAAGAACCCAAATCATATAAAGATCTTCATTCCATTATTTCGCTGAAAAACAATTACATCCCTAGAGAGCTCGATCTATTGAGGACGGACTGCGAATTTGCCGATAAAGGTAAATAAATATTTTTATATTTATCACACACAACAACTTTTAAAAATTAGTTGGGAACCTGTATGATACCGTGTAAAATATTATTAAAAAAATTAATAAAAGTAATCTAAGGGGCGAATGTTTTCCTATCTCTGCAGCAGTATCTATGAATAAGTACGTGGGCAACAAAAACAAAATAGAACGCTACGAAAATTTGACATGTTATTTTGTGACGTAAGTGCAAGATAAGAGAATATTTTTTTAAAACTCTAAACGAGGTTTTAAGACTATTTTTCCTCAAAGGCTTTCAAAAATAATATCTTAAAATTAGTTTATCAATCGTTTTAAATTTTACCATTAGGTTGTCGAAAAAGTATGAAACTTGTTTATACTAAATGAGGTTTTAAAACGCTTCTTTCGTACATGCCTTTCAAAAATAATGTTCTAAAATTACATTTTTGCCTTTTTCAAATGAATAGGTATCGTTAAAAACAAAACGTTCAAATTTGACATGTAAAATAGGGCCAGAAAAAAGATTTTTTTTTAAACTCGCGCCTAAAAATTTGAAAATGGCTCTAATGTATTTTAGATTTTTACAGTATGTCTTCAATTGAATGAAATTTTAAGGCGATTATTATTTATGAATCGATATTTGTATTTTTCCTAATTCCACCCTTAAGGGGGTGCAAAAGGGTGAAATGTGTACCATTAAAGATAGAATATTCAAATTTAGCATGGACCTTCCTTTTGCTATATAGGTGCTCGTTAAAAAAATAGTTTTTAAAATCCGCCCCCTAGGAAGCTAAGAAAGGGTTGAAATTTGTTTTTACTTTTTTCCGATATACCTCCAGTTAAATGAGAATTAAGAACGATTATTTCTTTCATGGCTTACAAAAATAAATTTCTGCCATATTTTTTAAAATTCCACCCTTAAGTGATAAAAAGGGGCGAAAGTTTTTACAGTGGCTTTCAAACACAATTATCAAAAATCAATTTCTAGATTTTTTTTAATTTCACGCCTAAGAGAGTAAAATATGTTTTTACTTTATTAACAATATCTGTTTAAATGAACGAGATTTTATGACGATTATTACGTCGATATCTTTTAAAAATTAATTTTGTTTTTGTAAACTCTTAAATTTTTTCTTCACTAGCATCCGAAAATAGTAATCTAAAAATGATTTCTCGAAACTGCCCTAATGAGTAAAAATAATGTGTTTTGATGTTTTTTTTTTGCACGATTAACATTTTAATTTGATTTGAGTGTAAAAAACCTCTTCTAATAGTTACTGAAAAACCTATTTCAGAATAATTTAAAATTATATTTGCTGAAAATTAATAGTTATTGCGTGTCGAGACGGCTTGGGCGAAACATAGAAATATTTTTGCGAAAACAGATAAAAGTTATATAAATAAATTGGGGACAATTTATTATATTGATAAGGCCCATTTTCATATGTTTTAACTCAAAATATTAAATTTTTCGATTATTAATACAATGTGAAAATCATTGTTAAAATTATAACCAAATATAAAAGAAAAGTAGCTGTTCACCTTTTTAAGTTTTTTTATTAAAATTTAATACTTTTCATAAGTTTTAAATACTTTCAATTATCTTTAAATACTGTTAAATACCTTTAGATTCTTTTAATTCTTTTTAAATACCTTTTTCAATATTTTAAATCCTATATAAAACTTTTAATACCTAAATAATGAATTATGGTGTACAAGATTTTGGCATCTGCTCACTTCTCTGTTTATATTCTATAAAGTTGAGCAAAACGGCTGCCACGTTCCATTTCAACCTGACATTACTCAAGATTTTCCCGATATTTTTTGAAAAAATATACTGGAGTTTGTGCCAAGAGAGGTTAGGACAAACATCATAAAATATGAAGATAAGAATGTGCTATCAATTTTGCTCAACCGGAATCGTTAACGTTTAAAACCTTTCATTTTTGTATTAATTTTTCTGCAGAGTGTTTGAAAAAACATGACCCGTTGCTTAATAGATCCTGGGATAAAATAAGACAAAAATATTATATAAACATAGGTTTAGAACGGTTTCATTTTCAGATATAGGGTATTAAATAAAACATTTTTGATTTGTTTTCATTATATATTCAAACTGTATTTTTAGATTTCAAGGAAACTCTGCATAGTAAGAAAAATACAGAAATATATTTTTTAATGGTACATTCTTGTCAGTATGACCAACCAGTAGCGCGCAAACTAGTAAAATTATGCTTTTTTTCCACAATTATTCAGCGATAACTTTTTTGTTATTGAAATCTTTGACAATTGGACGTATGGAACTTATTATTTGATTAATTTTACACAAAAATAGTTATTTTCCTGCATTGTAAGCAACCTATTTTGACACTGCTTTGACAGACGTACGTGAAAGTTACTCAACAAGGTATTGGTTGCCCTTAACGACAGGATGTCAGTCAACTTACATCCCTAGGGAAATAATAGTCTAAAATTATTATAAGTACCATTAAATCCGGTGATATTGATTGAAATGAATATTAATGGTACAATTATTACAATTATTCTCATTATTAACAAAATTTGGAAAAACGTTTTCTCGTTTCTTCTCGATGTATATTACATTTTCTGACTCCACAGATCCTTCATTTCTAACCAATGTTTCTGTCACTGTTGAAGCACTGCAAGAGACTTCTGGCTGGGTCTTATTGTATAAAATTTTATTTGCTACTTCCTTTTTATTATTGAGGCTCTCAGCTACGTAACTTTCCGCAATAGTAGCAGATTTCCATCCACCATGTCGCTTGATAGCTGATACATCAACCCCAGTATTTGCTAATAAATTTGCCGACGTTCTTCTAAAAGAGTGTCCAGTATGTCCATACATTATGAAGTTCCCAAACTTTAGAAATTTCGCAATTTTACTTGGAATTGACGAAAGCGTATTTTCCTCTATATAAAGAGTGGACTTCAACATCGAATACTCACACCATAAGCTTGATGGGGACCTCAATATAGCACTTTTTTCGTGGAAATACGCCAAAAACAAGATTTCTGAGACTGCAGTAGCCGTCTTGCTTTGGCACCAATTTTTAAAGGATTTATATGCTGCTTCATACCTTTTTTTCGACTTTTCCTATAGAGATAAACAAGCAATATTCGCTGATTCTTCTATATCTGAAACATCCATTTTGTCCACACAGAATCAAACAATTCGACTTTTCGACGAAACTTTTCGCTATGAATTGTCAACTTGACGTGGTTATGTATATAATAGTTATTTATACTATAAGGGATGTAAGTAACATTTACCAGTCGAGGACGAGTTTGTGTCCGAGCGACAGCGAGGGCTGGCAAAAAAGTTCGAGACTAGTTAATGTACTTACATCTCATATAGTATATAACATTTTTCCCCCTCCCCTGTATTGTATGTTTACAGGAAAATGCTGGATATATTTTTGGATTTTCATTATCATTACATTCGATAGCATTCTCATTAAATTATGAAGGCAGCCGTGATCCGTTGCCAGAGCAGCATAAGCAGTTTTTATTTTATCAACAACGTCAAGTTGACAATTCATAGCGAAAAGTTTGAAGAAGTCGAATTGTTTGATTGTGTGTGGGCAAAATGGATGTTTCAGACATAGAAGAATCAGCGAATATTGCTTGTTTATCTCTACTACCGGAAAAGTCGAAAAAAAAAGGGTATGAAGCAGCATATAAATCCTTTAAGAATTGATGTCAAAGCAAGACGGCTACTGAAGTCTCAAAAACCCTGTTTTTTGGCGTATTTCAACGAAAAAAATGATATATTCAAGTCTCCATCAAGCTTATGGTGTGAGTATTCGATGTTGAAGTCCACCCAATTTATAGAGGAAAATATAGATATTTCTAAATATCCAAAACTTCGAGCATTTTTGAAAAGAAAAAATAATGGTTATAGACCCAAAAAATTGACTGTGTTTAACAGGGAAGATGTGAATAAATTCATGCTTGAAGCCCCCGATGATATATATGAGTTGCTGGAGCGTGCCGTTCTAATGAGCTCTGTGAAATGAAAGTGGACAATGTTAAAATAAGTCAAGAAGTCATAATTCTGACCATTCCTGACTCCAAAAATCGAATGTCACGTACATTTACAGTGACAAAAAGTGACGACACTCAGGTTTGTCATTTCAAAATAATTCAAAAGTACATTGATACAAGATCCCACATGACGACTATTAATCCGCCCTTCTTTATGCGATATCAAAATGGAAAGTGCTTAAATCGAAAATACGTTTTCATCAATTCCAAGTAAAATTGTGAAATTTCTAAAGTTTGAGAACTTCAAAATGTATACTGGACATTCTATTAGGAGAACGTCGGCAACTTTATTAGTAAATACTTGAGAAGCGACATGGTGGATGGATATCCCCTACTATTGCGGAAAGTAACGTAGCTGAGAGCCTCAATAATAAAAAGGAAGTAGCGAATAAAATTTTATACAATAAGACCCAGCCAGAAGTCTCTTGCAGTACTTCAATAGTGACAGAAACATTGGTTAGAAATGAAGGATCTGTAGAGTCAGAAAATGTAATACACATCGAGAAGAAACGAGAAAACGTGTTTCCAAATTTTGTTAATAATGTGAATAATTGTAATAATTGCACCATTAATATTCATTTCAATTAATATCACCGGATTTTTGTAATATGTTGATGAAATCAAAAATTAAAGGTACTTATAATAATTTTAGATTATTATTTCTCTAAGGATGTAAGTTGACTTACATCCTGTCGTTAAGGGCAACCAATACCTTGTTGAGTAACTTTCACTTACGTCTGTCAAAGCAGTGTCAAAATAGGTTGCTTACAATACAGGGAGGGGGAAAAGATACTTCTAGCTTAAGTAGGTAAATCCAATGGTATCCGAGAATGTTGAGAATAAATTCGGAAATCTAATTTCCGTGGTTACTCGAGTCAGGTTATTATTATTTTTGATAATTGTAATCATTACGGTTGACTTTAAATGTTCCTCTTTTAGGGCAAAATAGATTATTTCAAATTAAAATAGTTGACACATAGTTGCATTTATCGACTCGAACTAAAAGTACCTTTTTTGTATAAAATTCATCAGAAAATCGATGACAAACATCAACTTGTCAAAAATGTTGATACAAAAAAGTTAAGGCGTGAAAATTTGAAAAACGCAAATGCATTGCTGTTCAGAGTTATTCCTTATATTTTGACTTCCCCCTACGGCCTTTATTTTTGGAAATAGAAAAAATCTGTAAATTCTAGAGTTGTAGGAGTTTTACTTTATTATCTTTTGGTATAATTAAACTTTAAAATATTTTATAAATAAGTTAAAAAATGAACCCAACTTACATTTTTTAAATAGAATACCCTGTATATTACATGTCCATCGAACAGTGGCGGCTCGTGAGTATATTGAAGGGTGAGGCTACATGAGGTTAATTTTGTTTAAATGTGAATAAACTTCCACGTCACACATGAGGTATTATTCTGCGACGCGTTGACCTTTTTTTTTTAATGGAGGTCATCGCCAATAGCCCTACTAAACCATTAAAAACTAAAAAAATAAACTCTAAAAAAAGTAAATAAAAAGTAAACAAAACAAGTAAAATATGTACACCTATCACTAAAATATAGCGGTGATTGCGATAATAAAAACATAATTTAGTTTAATAAAACTTAAAATAAATAGTTGTATGAAATAAGATAAAAAAACTACTTTTTGTACATTAAATCTATACGTCTGTCTTTTAAGGTTGCAAATTTATCTACAATTTGGTCGTAAAAGTTTTGGTCTTCACTAAGTTCTGACAGTAATTCCTGCTCTATTGACATCATTGCTAAACCCGAAAGCCGTTATTGTGTCATTGTGTTTCTTAGGTAGGTTTTGATCCGTTTAAGATATGAAAAATTTCGTTCGGCCGATACACTTGTTGCGGGAATAGTTAAAACTAAATTAAAAAGCTTATATGCTTCCGCAAAAATTGCTTTAAAATCTTTAAATAACAAAGCTAGACTTTTTTCGACATCTAAATTTGAAAATTGTTCATCCCTATACAATACAGAAAGCTCATTCTTTAATCTATCTCTGTCAAAAATGTTTGGATAATTTTTTAATAAATTATTTAATAAGTCGTCTGGAAAGCATTTAACATATTCCGAATATTTTGTGCAATCGACTAAAGCAAAGAAATTTAAATTATTTAAATTTTCAAACCGCGTCCCTAATTGAAGAATTATACAATCTATTATTTCGAAACATATTATTTTATATTTAGTAAAAATATCAAAGTCGCTAGAACATTGCCCTCGACGTGTGTTAGTTGGCAGAATAGTGGCTTTTTTAGCAATATTGAAAAGTTTTTTGAAAAGGTCCTCTTTTCTAAATTCAATAATTCGTTGCTTGGCAAGGTTTATTTGCGAAATGCAGTAATTTATATCTAAATGCTTTAACTGTAATATTTGAAACAGTACATCAGTGCAACTAAAAATTTGTTTATAAATATGCGTTAAAAGGCAAAATTCGAAATCATTAAAATGCTTTAGAAATCCTTTTGTACCATTAATAGATTCTGTTCCAGAGCTTAAGTCATTAATAATAGTTTCAAATACGATAATTAAATTGTCCCATTCATTAGCCACTAAGTTTAAAATTTTAGACCGTGTATACCACCGCGTTTCTACAGCTCGCGGAATTCTTTTACCTACTATCTGATTAAGCACAAAATACCGTTTTGGTGATTGGTGGAAATAATTTGGTATTCCTAATAAAGTGGCAAAAAATATACGACTTTGGGTAATCAGTTTTGTTCCCTGTTCTAAAACTAGATTTAATCTGTGGGCGCAACAATGAGTAAACATAGCTAAAGGAGCAATAGATCTAACTTTTGTTTGAAGCCCATTTATTTCACCTGCCATAACACTAGCCCCATCGTAACACTGCGCGACCAATTTATTTTTAAACTCATAAGGCTCTAAGCTGTTTTGTATTAAATGAAAAAGGCTCTCTGCTGTTCTATTATCGCTAACGTCAAAAAATCCTAAAAATCTTTCTTTTAAAGATCCGTTGGTCACATACCTAACTGTTATCGAACACTGTGATTTTTCTGTTATATCAGTACTATCATCCGCAATTACGCCAAAAAAACAACAATCGGTGTCATTGATTTCTTTTTTTATATATTCTTGAATATAGTCATGTATGCAACCAATTAGTTCATTTTGTATAGTCTTAGATTGTCCCGTAAAAATATTACTAAATTTAGCACAATGTTCAGTAAGTTCGGGATTTCTTTTTATTAAGCATGCAAATATTTCCTTAAAATTGCCACGGTTAAAAGAATCTGTTGTTTCATTATGACCTCGAAATGCCAAGTCCTGTTTACCCAAAGTAATAGTAACATCAATTAAATAATTTAATAATAAACGGTTTTTTCGAACATTTTCATTATAAACAATTTTATTAAGACTTGCATTTTCTTGTAGTGCATCCGCAATAGTCGCCCTATTTTGCTCCAGTCTTGTAAGTGCTACCGAATTTTTAATATGCTCTCTTGAACTTTCATGCGATTTTACTGCTCGTGAAAAATTTTTTAAATCCGAATATCCGCCCCCTGAACTCCAATTATTTTTGACGCAACCTAATAAAATACAAGACCAACAATATAAGCTTTCTTTATAAATACTTCCGCATAGCCACCTATAAGTTTCGTACCAAGATATTTGAAAAGTTCTTGAATATTTTTTACCTTGCCTCTTATCGTTAAATATTGCTAAAATTTTCGGCGTCGGACGGCTACCTAATATATGTTTCTTTTCAGTTTCGCTTCTTCTTAAAAAAGGCGTTTCAATTAATGAAGCAATAATATCGTGAATAGGATTCATTTCAAAAGCAAAAAGCAAATACAAAAAATGGAACGGTCCAACTTACCAAATCAAAACAAAACAAAAACTTACTCACGCGTATTTATTCACCTTAAAAGACAGAACGCTCTCAATCAGCGATTATCGCAATCTATTTCCTATTTCTTTCTCAGCCGCACGCACCACGTAAAAAGAAGCCGTTGGAATATTTCGCTAGTCATGTGATTTAAATAACCAATAAAAGCATATCCAAGCTACAGATTTATCGCCTCAAGAATGCAATAGAAAACGCGTGCATCGGCAATCGCCATCCCGCTCTGTCGTAATCAGGTGACTCGCCGGCATCGGCACCGGCCGTTGATAAATAGGTCAGAAGTCGAAACTTTCCAAGCTAAAATTATTTCGCCTCATTCGAGAGCACTTTCTTTAGGAATGGGTTTGCACGGATTGCGCGGTCGGTTTTTTGATGTGGTCAGAATTTATTTTCTAAAATATTTATTATGGGATTATATTTTGTTTTTTTTTTAATGTTATTATGTTGTTAAAATTGTTAAAAAGTATATTTCTAATTCGTAATAGATAAAAAGTTATATAAAAAAATTCTCTTTTCCTTTATTTTGGGGGTGAGGCGCGGCCTCAGAGGCCTAGCCTGACGAGCCGCCACTGCCATCGAATGAGTTTCTTGTTACCGAATATATTATATGCGGCAAGCAAAATACATATTTTTAGATTACTGGTCTCAGCTTTATTAATAAAATTGAAAGCGATTCTACATATTGTTCTAATTTGTTAAAATATATCAAGTTAAATGTTCCTAGTAGATAGCTAAGATGAATTAGAATTATTTAATGTCAAATATCACCAAACCCACTATGGTATGAACTCTCCCATTGATCGGGCCCTTTGAAGCTTACACCAAAAACTTAACGTGTATATTTTTAGTAATTATTTATGCAGCTTTAGAAGAAATTTGTAAATGTAATATTATATGTGCATTATTTAGTTAGTATACCTCGTAAAAAGGAGGTATTGTATTCCTGAAAAAAAAACACCCTCCGAGATTGTTTCAGATCTTAAAGTGTCAGGGCCCTTAGATGCCGAAAAACATATTTTCTCAATTCTGTCGGTCTGTCTGTCGATCTATTTGAAAAACCACTTACATATGGGTATGACCTGGTAACATTTGATAAAAATTCATTATGGCGAAACAAAGTCGTGGCCTAGTAAACTGTAAAAAAAATTATTAATCATTTTATCAAGTAATATTCCCAATTAATCCGTTACCAAATAACATTTAGAAGATAATAAAACCTCAATGTTTTGGAACCCGAATGAGAAATTGAAAAAGGTGGTTTGATAATGTTTCTGTCAAAATCGTAAAAATTTTAAAGTGTAAGACATCCCAAATTTTAAAACATTTATATAAATTTCCTTTAAAATTAGAAATTATGGGGCAAGTTTTGTTTACCTGAAATGGGTTATTTGGAAAAAAAATATTTGATTGCCTTCTAGAAGCCCTTCTTAACAACGGAAATGAAAAATTTTCCTGCGGAAATGCGTCATTTCCATTGTACACCCCTTTTTTTTTTAATTTAGAAGCTTGCGGGATCTTGGAGCGAATAGGGGTGCTGGGTGGGGTAAAAATACTTTAAAGGGAAAAGAAATCTTTTCTAGAAGTGTTTCTTAACAACGGAAATGAAAAAATTTATTGCAGAAACGCGTTATTTTCATTTTCATACACAGTTTAGTATACCTGAAATCAGTTACATGAAAACTTTGCTTGGCATCTCATCCCAAATGCTTTCCCAAGCACCAAAATGCCAAAATGTTACTGCGGAAATTTGTCGTTTTAATTTTCCGACAAAATTTTGTATAGTTTAGTTTACCTGAAATCAGTTACATAAAAAAGAAGCTTTGATTTATATTCTAAACTTTTTCCTCAAGATAAAAATGTAAAAATTTGTCTGCGGAAATTTGTCATTTACATTTTTCACGGAAATTTTGAGCGCTTTTCCAGGGCGCAGCACGATTGCGGACGAAACATTAGTATTCAGTTTTTCACAAAATGAAGTGAGGGCACGATTGCGGAATGTAAAAATAACGGCTGAACGCATCGTATTGTCAGCGACATTTTATGCCCGTATACGTGACAGCCCGAAATTTTTTTTAGATAATCTCAATAATTTGTCTGAGTCACGAAGTTTCATATAAGTATCTGTCTGCATATCTTTGAGAACTTCAAGGAATATAAACAAAGAAGGATGATCCTTTCTTGAGTCAGGCAATCGAACAAATATATACGAGCATTCCGCAATAATGCCATCGATTATTTTGCCTCCATCCGCAATCATGCCTTCGTTTTCGTTACTTAAAAAATGTAGAAGAATTTAGAATGTAAATCAAAGTTTTTTTTTTGTGTAACTGATTTTAGATATTCTAAACTATACAAAATTTCCGCAGAAAATGAAAATGACAAATTTCCGCAGACACATTTTAACATTTTCGTGCTTGGGAAAGAGTTTGGGATGAGATGCAATGCAAAGTTTTCATGTAACTGATTTCAGGTATACTAAACTGTGCAGAACGGAAATGACGCATTTCCGCAGAAAAATTCTTATTTTCCGTTATTTAGAAAAGCTCCTAGAATATGTAAAACTAGATACTTTCCTTATAACCAATTTTAGGTAAACGAAACTTGAGCCGAAATTATTCCAGAAAAAATTTAAATTACGAAAGTTTTTCCAATTTTTAAAAATTACTTTTTGTATGACCATATTCGTAAATTCAAAGACATAGAGGTTGCAGTTACTGATACTCTTACAAATATAAGACAAAATATTGATAATGGCTGCGAATGCTGCATATTGTCTTTAGATTTACGAAATACTTTTGACACTGTAAATTACGATATATTATTAAGACACATTTATCAGCTGAAAATTAATGGTTTAACATATATTTGAAATCAAATTTATTTGTCAAACAGAATACAATCTGTACAAATTGAAAATATTAAAAGTTCAAATGGTGAAGTTCCAAAAGGATCTCTATTAGGACCTGTTCTTAAACTTTAAGGGTAATGTTAAATTGTTTGCTGATGATACTACGATTATATATCTTGATAGAACTACTTTAGAAATTTACAAGCAAATTAACTATGATTTAAATATATTATTAACGTGGCTACAAGCACATAAATTATCTTTGAATTTTCAAAAATATAGCTTTAGTAAAAGCAATAAAAATAAAAATATCTCTCCTTTAAAGTTTTTGGTTATATATTTTGATGAAAATTAAAGCTGGAAAATGCATATTGAATATCTACGAAATAGCGTTTCCCCTTGGTATAATTGGTAATTTGTATAAAATAAAATATTATATACCTTTAAAATTTATAAATTTTATTTATTTTTCATTAGTTTCTTCAAAATTACAGTACTTAATTTCGCTTTGGGGATCTGTTTGTTCAAATAATCTAAATCATTAAAACAAATACAAAACCAAATCATCACACTTAGAACCTACGTCCAATTTATATAAATAATATCCAGACATAAATTCGCTTTATAAATTAAAAGTTTGTATACTAATTAATTCTATAAATCTATAGAATCTATTCATTCTAAAAATATCACATTACATAAGCCACATAAAATATACCAACACAATACTAGACAAACAGGCGATTTACAAGCATTATTAATAAAAACTAATTTTGAAAAAGTATACACTAGCATTATCACCTACCCTAATTTACCAAAGAAAATCAGAGAAGTAAATAATCTGGAAAAGTTCAAGAGAGTACTGAAAAAGTTTTTCCTGGAATAATGAGTTAAAAATTTATGTATTATATTTCTACTATTTGTCATTTCTGATTCCAAAAATATTTTTTTTACACTTCCTTGTAGCTCTCTTTGTACTATGAATATTTTTATTTTTATATTTTTAGATATATATTTTCCTTATAATAAACGATTATAGTTGGTTTGGAATAAATTATTAAAAAAAATATTTATCCGAATTACTCCACATTTTACACAAAAATTAAGTATTATGTAGGAATCAACTGGTAAAATTTTGGTACAAATCAAAGATATCCAAACCAAATGATGGCTTAACAAAATATTTAAAAAATTCGGCCTGGAAAAACTACTTAAAGAGGATTAATTTCAAATTTTGTGCAATAATTAATAGTGGTATAGAAATAAACTAGGAAAATTGTAGTACGAATACAAGATGGCGGAACAAAATAGCGTCCAAATAAATTGCTTGTAATCGTGAAAAAAAACTCGCCCCCCCCCCAGCATAGCTTAAAAACTACTTAACCAATTGACTTCAAATTTGATAAAAAATTAAGGGGTTATATAGGAATGATCTGGTAACATTTTGGTAAAAATTCAATATGGAGGAACAAGATGGCAACCTACTGAAACGTTAAAAAAATTATTACTAAAAAACCAATTATTCAATTTACCTAAAATTTTGCACAAAAATCAAATATTACACGAGAGTCAACTGGTAATATTTTGGTATGAATCCAAGATAACAAAATAAAATAGCGGCCTAACAAAATATTTAAAAAATCAGCCTAGAAAAACTACTTATTTCACGAATTACAAATTTTGGAAGGATTAAGTGTGATATAGAGATAAACTAGTCAAGTAGTGGTACGAATTCAAGATGGCGAATCAAAATGTTTTAGAAAATCACAAAAAAAACAATATTTTTAATCAATTGACTTATAGGGAATTGAAATAGGGATAAACTGGTACAAATTCAACATTACAGACGAAATGGCGGCGTCTGTCAGTGTAAGTCTACTTATTCAATTTATTTTATTATTCTGCCCCCCCAGTTTATACGATATTTTTACTATTAAAATACTTTTTTGTCGTACAGTCCTCAGTTTTCATTTACTTTCCTCACTAATTCCAAACTCAAATAAATAACAACTGTTTATGTGTTTTAATCAGTGAGAAAATAAGTTTGGTAAAACTCTGACGGACAGTGTGGCTAATCTAAAGTTAGTGCATAGTGATTTGGTGCCGTTGCGTTAGCTACTTTTCAAAGCTCATAACAATGGAGTTCGATAAACCAAAAACTTACAAACTTCGTGATGCAGACAATTGGTCGCAATGGCGGTTTGTAAACGCTTTTGGACAGCGAGGACGCGTTGGAGATTTGTAAAGGGACGGAACTACCGCCCGCACCTACTGTGGCAGATAAAAATCGACGATATGTCGAGATTATAAGTCCTAGCAATTAAGCAGTCTACACAGTCGCACACGACTGAGTCATCGTCCGGGGCGCGTTGTTTGTTATGTCGAATAATGAACCACCAACTAAAATACTGTCGGGGTTGTTTTTCGTGCGGTTCCAAAAAACATTTTTCTAGAGACTGTGCAAATAAGGAGAAACAAACTTTTATTGTGGACACAAGTAAAAGAGTGAATGACTTTTGGCTCGTTGACTCGGGATCGTTGCATCACGAGGGTGGTTTGTGAATTTTGAGAAATTTTCGAAGCTGTTTTTGATTTATGTTGGCAATGGTGATACAGAGGAGACTCTTGGAAGCGGATATATTGACATTAAAAACTGGTTTTTTGCAATCAAGTTGTTCAATAAATTCTTCTATTTCTTTTTGGTAGATATCATATGGACCTAAAAACACTGATGATATATATTACAACTGGCTGGTACATTTGAAATTTTGCTGCATCTACAAGATTATTACTAATTTTCTCATATATAGACCTTTCATCAGTTCTCTTCTTTGAGTCTATCAATAAGCTGTCAATATCAATCTTGTTGCCTTTTGTTTATATGTTAAAATAAATTCTAAATTTTTTGGTTTCCGGCTGAAAATTTTTCTTGTTTTTCCTAATGTGCTTCTTTAGAAAATTATTATAATTTTTGTAACGGTTTTGATAATAGGAATTTATAGGATTCTTTTTCATTCTGGTATAATAAGAATCTCTACTTTTGATTAATTTTGCTAAATCAGGATTAAACCATTGTTTGGAATTATCTTTTATTTTTGTTGATTTATTATTAGAGCACCGGTCAAATACATTTAGAATTTCTTCATACAGTTGATTATGTAGTAGATATGCCGTTGTTCGAGTAACACGTGTGATTTACGGCTCTGGCTCCTAAATAGTAATTAATTCAAATATAAAGTTGTAAATTAAATATATTTTTACGTTTAACGAGTGCTTGTAAGTTTGTTAAGTTGTTTGCAGTGCAGTTATGACCAGAAGAGGGCAAAAAGTGAATTCGGGCCCTGCCGATCTTCCCGCTGCTAGTAGCAATATGTCAACTCGTGTTGACAAATTAGAAGAAAACCTGCAATCAGGTCTTAAAGACCTAAGAGAACAACTTTTAGGTAACGGAGACACACAAAAATCACAGGAACATATAACAGAATTCCTGAATAAAATTACTGTCTGAGAAAAAATTGTTAACCTCAATATCGTAATTAAAAAAAGATATACAGACGGTAGAAAGCCAATTAGTAGACCATAAACAGGACAATATGTTGAATAGCATTGTTATCAATGGAATTTCTAAAAAAAATTATTTCGATTATAACAAAGAAACGGTCAAAATTGTTAAATCTCACTTAAAAATCGATATAACGACAGGCGATATCGACTTTAGCTATCGCTTAGGTACGGCGGCAGTTCCGGGAAAAACAAGATCTCTGTTAGTTCGTTTCGTGAATCGGTGGGTGCGCGATCAAGTTTTTGGTGCAAAAAAAACGTCTAAAGGGCAGTGGTATTGTCATCAGTGAGCAACTTGCTAGTAAAAATATGTTATTATACAAAAAAGTTCGTGCTGTTGTAGGTGTAAAAAACTGTTGGACATCAAGAGGTAAAATATTTGTTTGCATTGAAAATAATAAAAAACAAATCCGTGATATCTCCGATCTAGACAAACTTCTTACTAAAAAATAGACCTTCTTTATTTCGCAGCATTAATAATGAAATAAATAATGTTATATTAGCGTACTACTTAAGGGCAGAGTCTACTGAAATGACTCTACAAGTTTTCTTGAATTCATTACACATTGTTTTGTTTAAGGTACTTAAATAGAATTTATATCTAAGTTTTTTTTTTAGTTTTTCTTGACGGCACAAACAATATATAAATAAGTAGGTAATCTTTCAAATTATTTAACACATTTGTAAAATAAAATTTATTATTTTATTAGTTATTTTTTCAAGTCAAAAATTAAAATTTTAGTATTGGTTAATATATGTAAATTTGGTTTTTTTTTGTTCTGTAGGTTATATTTTCATTTGTACTTAATTCTGATGGTTAATAAAAAAAATATGAAAAAACAGCTTAAAATAGCACATGTTAATGTTCGGTCTCTGGTAGCTCATTTTGATGCTTTTAGGAATGTAGTTTTATGTAACAACTATGATATTATTGGAGTGAGCGAAACTTGGCTTAATAGTTCTATATCAAATGAAATAGTTCATATACTAGGTTATGTCTTTGTCCGTTGCGATAGAGCTAGCAGGGGAGGAGGAGTTGGTTTCTTCATCAGAGAAAACATTAAGTTTACAAAAATTAATTGACTCAAAAATATAGAGCAACTTTGGTCGAAGTTACAAATGTATCATAGGGAAATCATAATTGGTGTTGTTTACAAACCCCCATCATATACCGATTTTTTAAACAATTTTGAAAGCTTTGTATCATCTGTTTTACCAATGGCTCTTACATTTTATTGCATTGGAGATTTCAATATAAATTTATTTAATTTCGAAGACGCTGACGCTAAATGTGCTACAGAACTTTTCGAGGGCTTAGGGCTAAAACAAATTTTAAATGAACCAACTCGTCTCTCACATACTACATCGACCTTAATTGATTACATCTTAACAACGGACGAGGAGACAATTATAGCAGCAGGAACATCCTACGTAGAAGAGGTAAGCGACCATAAATTAGTGTACTTTATAAGTAACATTGAAACCTCCAGCGTGCCAGCATTTAGAACCGCTCGTGATTTTAAAAATCTCAATTTTGAACAGTTTGACTATGGCCTTAAGTCTATTCGTTGGGTAATATTTATCATTTACAGAATGCGGACCGAAAGGTTAAATTTCTTAATACAAATTTACAGACTTTATTAGATATTTACGCTCCGTTCAAAAGTTATCGCATATCGAAACCATATGCGCCTTGGCTCTCCGACACTATTCGTGAAATGATAAAGGATAGGGATAAAATATTAGCTAAATATAAATCATAATGCAGCTGATTGGAATCTATATAAACAGATGAGAAATATGATTACTAATGCCGTTCGCAGGGATATATTTTGATCAGCAGGCAATGAAAACCCAAAAAGATATCTGGTCTTCTTTAAAGTTATTGAATTTTACTAAAAAACAAAATAACCAAATACCTGATGAACTAATTGATGTCAATCGAATAAATGATTACTTTCTTAATTGTATTCAAAAACTTCCTATTGACCAGGAATTATTACTTTTATATTATAAAAATAACAAAAAAGAATCAGTAAAAAGCATCTTCAGCTTTTCTGAGGTCTCTGAAATTGAAGTTTTAAAGATTATATCTATTATTAAAACTACAGCTACGGGAGTAGATGGTATAAACATATTAACAATAAATTTATGTCTACCATATTTGTTGCCACATATAACGCATATTATCAACTTTTGTTTAAGACACTCGGTTTTCCCATCGGAGTCGAAAAAAGTTTGCGTCATTCCCCTGCCCAAGACTTCTAATCTCTCAACATAAAATAATCTCAGGCCAATCAGCATTTTACCGACGTTTTCGAAATTACTGGAAAAAGTAATGGAAATGCAATTGCAAAAGCATTTGAATATTAACAATATTCTTCCAACTACTCAGTCTGGTTTTAGGTCGGGACATGGCTGTGTTACAGCATTGTCAGAAATCACAGATAATATTTTTAGCGCTATAGATAAAAGCAAGCTGACAGTTTTGATATTGCTGGACTACACCAAAGCCTTTGACACTCTGAGCCATGAAATTCTTAACTCCATTCTAAATTTCATTGGATTGTCACCGACAGCCCGCTGTCTGGTTGCTGACTACCTCCAAAATAGAGTACAGGCTGTGCAATGCGCTAGGCTTACATCTAATTTTTTAGAAATTTCGACAGGAGTTCCACAAGGCTCTATCCTGGGCCCTCTTCTCTTTTCTGTGTATGTTTCCAATTTTCCTTCAATGTTTCTCTCTTGTGCCCAGCATTATTATGCCGACGACACTCAAATATATATGTCATTTAATTTTCAAGAAAGTCAGGCGGTGTCTGCAATAAACTATGATTTGGAAAACTTATATGCGTTCTCCAACAAACATTGTTTGCAGTTAAATTCGGCAAAATCGGCCGTGATGTGTTCGGTAGGGAGATGGATAGGAGAAATTTTGTGGCATCCTTTAAAGACAAAATTGTAATTACAGACAAACCTTTCACATTTTATGAACATTATAAAAATCTTGGCCTCATTATGGACCAAGACCTGCGATTTTCTCAGCACATCAGTAAATGCTTACAAAAAAGTTACATTAATTTAAAATTAATATATCAACACAGAGCTGTATTAAATAGAAAAACTAAATCTACGCTTTGTGAATTGGTGGTCCTATCCCATCTTAATTTTTGTGACACCGTATATGATTCCTGTCTAAAAAGCACAGATATAAGAAGAATACAAAGACTTCAGAATAGTTGTTTGCGCCTGATTTACGGCACAAGAAAGTACGACCATATTAGCCACACTTTTAACCTCAACAATTGGCTTAATATGAAAAAAAGGAGGCAACTTCAATCTGCAACGCTTTTCTATTCCATTTTAACAAGTGAAATACCTTCTTACTTATATAATAAAATTCGATATCGAACGGATATTCATAACTTGAATATTCGATTTAAAGGTACACTAACCCCTCCTCTCCACTCAACAGAAATATATAAGAGATCATTTTCGTATCAAATTGCAAATGTAAAGAATAAGCTCACTAATAATTTTAAAAATATAAAGTCCAAAGCTGCATTTAAACAATATGTGTTTAAAAAGCTATTTTCTGAACAATAATACTTATTATAATTACGAATTGATGTTAACCTCTATATTTCACAATTTGTACAATGTTTATGACTGACATATTCTGTGTGAATAACCAGTGCTTTAGTGTAACTTGAATTGCATTTAATTTTCTTTTTTGTGTTACTATGTAATGTTTGTTGCCGCTTTCTCTTGTTTATTATACATTTTTTTGGGATGCGTTTATCTACTAGATTAGGGTTAGGTGTAAGAACAGGCATTTATTCCTTCCAGAATAAATGAACTGAATCTCGCTCTTTCTGTACTTTATTTGTATTATTTATGTATATTTTAAAATAAAAGTCCTTTATTATTATATTATTATTATTATTTGGATCCTGGATCAAATGTAAAATATTATTTAAATGCACTACATTTTTTAAGCTTCTCAACACAGAATTTCCTAAAGCTAAAGTACTGTTTCTTTGGCTTTTTATATTTACTGGAATTTGGAGTTTCAATAATTTGAATTTCATGATCACTAAGGGGACTGGTAATAAATGATATATCTATTTATATATATTTCCAGAACAAAAGAAACACGTTAAATTTCTGGTGTATTCTCTTATTTATGACTATGTCAGTACCAGTTCTAACATATTAGAACATTTAGATCTTCCTTTAGAATACACCTTTCCCATGCTAACGATATTTTATAATTTACTAATTTTTTAAAAGTTTGTCTAGATTTTTCTAAATATATAAAGAATCTTTTTGTATGATTGGATTGTCTACAATATTTAATGTTTTTAAAGTCATTTTTATCTATGTATTGCATTGCTCTCATTTCTTCTATAAGCATTTCATTGTCATATTTTTTTCTCAGACCTATTAGCATCAACCTTGGTAATTTCATTTTTGATATATTTACTGAATAATTTTGTTTTAGATTTTCCTCTGACAGTTTTTACCTCTTCTTTTGAATTTCTTGAATAACTATACCACCATTTCTAATATCTTTTACTCCTTTAATGACTGCTTTAACACTGACTGGGTTTATTTTCTTCTGAATATCTTTTCTAGTTTTCTTACTACTCTGCGATTTAATTGGTTTTATTACAACAACTGGTTAATTTGGATTTTATTTTTATTATATATAGGACGACGCATTAACATTTCTGAATAAGTATTCTCCTTACGTTCAGTTTCTGCATCTTGTTTATTATCTAAAGTTTGAGATAAATACCTTAAATGCGTTTCAATTCAATGAAACTTTTTTGAATAACCAAATTTTCCAGACATTCATTTTTTTAAAAAAGAACCTCCAATTTTTGATTCATTTGAAATACTAAGTTTTTTAAAAACATATTTTCATTTAACAATTCTTCAAAATTTGAAAGTTTTTCATTAATATTACCGGAACAGTTAACACATATGCAGTCTTTTCTTTCTTTTTTCATTTTTGACGCTTCAGTTTTCGTTAATTTTGAACAATTTGAACAAAACCATTTACACCTGCCTATAAAAAATAACTTTTTGTTGAACTTTAACAAACAACTGGTACATTATTCAGCTTAATTTTCAACATTTTTTTGGACTGAATCGTAATCTGATAAACATGCTTTCCTCTTGTCTTGACAATTGGCAGTAAATTGTTTCAAATATTTTTGGTATTTTTTATATTTTGGGTATTTTAGGGGTAGATAAGTTTCTTCCGAACTATTGCCGTTTTCTTGATATCCTGTATATTTCTGTCTGAAATTGACACTGAAAATGTGTTTCTTTTTTTAAATCCCATTTAAGAACCCGTATTATTTGAGGTGTGTATTGAACTTCAATTCGCGCAGATGCTTTAAAATTTACTCTTATCAAATCAAACTGTCTTCTTAAAAAAGAGTATTAAAATAAAAAAGGCAAATGCTGACTAAAGCTTTCCTAGTTCAGAAATATAGTGTATCAATGTCATATTCGCGTAAGCTATTTTTTCATATTAAAATACATTTTCTTCGTGCAGTTCTGAGTTTTCATTTACTTTCCTCACTAATTCCATACTCACATAAATTCCTAATGAAAGAAAAGATTCATGATGAGGGTAGTTTTGGGAAGGAAATTTTCTGATTTTTTATTTCTATTATAATTGTATGTATAGTTTAAAAATATTTATAGCCAATAATTCTTCTGAAATAGTTAAATTGTATTTTCATATTGTTGTAATGGAGTCATCCCGTATATTTAAAAAATAAATAAATAAATATATGTATAGGGGAAAGTTCACTCGGTCAGTGATTGCCAAGAACGTCAACCAATTATTATTATTATCATTATTATAATTGCTTAAAAAGTGTGATATATTTCTTAAAATATTGTCTTGATTTTAGGTGAGACCACCATAACTTTGACAACTTGTTTTATATCTCAAGGTCCAGTGCGCTTTTACCTGTATTTTTGCAATGATGCAATAGGCGACTTCTGTGTCCTGTTCAATATAGCCAAAGTTTTGAATAAAAATACATCTGAAGTTGTGAACGTTGAACTCTCCCAATATTTTAAGATGGCTACGTGCACCTGCAAACGAGGCTTTAATATAAATTGCCCGAGGGCGTTCACTGTTATGATCCCGTCCAGGAATATTTTCTTATGGCAAAGCACAGAAACGTTATTGGAAAAGTGTTTATCGGAAAGTACCTTTCAACTATTCGAAAGGTTTTTCGGTAAGAAGAACTAATAGTATATTTTAAGATTTATGTTAAGATAAAATTATTTTTACAAATTTGATAGGTCAACAATGTAACTAAAAAGGAAAGCAGCTTTGTTGGATAGTTTTATTTTAAATCGAATGCCTTCGTTTCGACACTGATCAGTATCATCATCAGGGCTAAAAAGAACAAATTTTACGACAAGAGAAAATACTTTTCAATACGCTTAAGTAATACAATAAAATTCTGCTCGTTTTTACAATTTATACTGCATATAAACTGAGTGAAAATAAATGTAAACTAAAAATGGTAAAGAATGTCGATTTGATGAAAAACATTAGAACCATTACGATAATTATTTTTAATTTAACTCTAAAAAATAATAAGTCTTCTAGTGTGTTATTATGGTTATAGGACACCTGTATAAATTATAAATGTGGTGGTGAAGGAAAATGCATCTAGGTCTTATTGTTGTGTGTTCTGTCTAATAAAAATATTTTCATTTGAAATTGCAGGGTAGTATTTTTTGTTTTTAATATTTGTTTGGTTGCTAGATTTGTTATTATACGTCTGTATTTCACTTTTTATAGTTGCTTAAGATGAAATAATTTAAAAGAGTTGTATATGTGATATGAAAATTTAAACTTATAAAAAAGAAAATATTAATTTTACTATTATTTTCTTGTTTTCATTCCATAATCAAAAAAAAATTTTAAAAGTATACATATTTTGTCAGTAAAACGAGTAAAAACCCTATAAAAATAATACGACTCCCGTTAAAGTTCACAAAGGAACCAACCTAATCTAATAAAATACACATAAAAACAATCTTAGAAAATCACTTAGTTCCTGTTACCTTTCGGGTGACTGGACAAAATTTAGTAATAGTATGGTTCAAATTCCGATATATCCAACAAAATTGATAAACTCTTGAAAATTGGGGGAAATGATCAGGACGTGATAAGTATTAATAAACCGGAAAGTTCCCACCTCTAACCTGTGTGCTTCATCCCTTACAACACATTTTACACCCCAATTTTCGCTTTTTTAAAATTAGCTACGAAATGGTGCATTTACGTTTTCCAAGAAATTCTCTACAAAAAAGGTTTTCAGACTATTTCTCCTAACATGAATAGTACGTTGGTAAATGAGGCGCAAATATAATCAGCGCAAGTCATATTCGCTGCGTATTTACGCAGATGACGCTTGCTGTAAATGCTGCCTTTTCTGAATAATCCGCCAACAGAGTAGTCTATAGTGTTCTTAAAAAAGCCGCTGAAGAAATGGAGAATTCTTCTCAAAGTTCATGTGTGGTTACGTTTCATCAGCCATTATACATGAAGGCAAAAGATATCGTTACATCTGAATTACGAATTGCCGGAAGCATATTTTAAAAAATAGTTGTACGATTAGGAGGGCTTCATCTTTTAATGTCGTACCTTGGATCCATCGGATGCATTATGGTGTGTATATATGTATACATTGTGGTTGGTAAATATGCTCCTGCTTTGATATCTTATTTGCTTAATGGGCATGCTGACGCGAGGGCAGAGCGAATGCATTTTGGTGTGACAGGTGAAGATAAAGAATACGTGCAAGTGTTACTAGGCCATTTAAAAAACAACCCTCCCACGTATGACAATATAAAAAATGATCATAATATCGAAAACGTAAAAAACCTCTTTTGTGTTGTATTTGCTAAACAACGTCAATTAGATAAGACAGCTGAATTGTGGCTACAGATGTATTTTATTCAGTCAGAGCGTACAGGAAACTGGAAATTACACTTCGAATGTGTTACAGCTATGCTTCCAATTATTTACTCAAATGGCCATTTTCCATATGCAAAGGCATGCCAACTATATTGCAAGAAAAAATGTCTGAAAAGGAGTTCGAAGAATTGACTGATATGTTTTTTTACACTTCGCCGTTCCGATAAATATTGGACTGGTGTGTGGAGCGATATGACTATTGAACATACTTTAATGAAGCAAATGAAAAATGTTGGTATCAGTTATGGAAGAGGTTTTCGTGGATGTGTTCTAAACAAATAGATTTTGGGAATGCTAGCAACGTATCATGTTTGTGCCAGTATAGAAACTTTTGTGGACTGTATTTTGAGAATAGTCATCAGCATATAGAGTTGCGTGACGTTAGAGTGTGTGAAAGACCAAGAGGACTGTGGAAAATTGTTGTAATTGTTAGAAAAACATTCACCCTTTGATAGCAAAAATTCAAATCTCAAATCTCGCTATCTAGTGGCATTCAACATTACTCTTTCAAAGAATTAGTTGCACCGTTCCTTTGAGTTTGGATTTAAAGGCGTACTTTAGTTTTGAACTAGCTTCAGTACCTCTTACTCTTTTCGATGAAAGACCTAATGAGAAAAACTAATACGACGAGAATTGACGAGAATACTGTTGTTTCTGAAACTCAGCAAAAGTTCTTAAGTAATTTGTTTAACAAAGTACGTTTAATTACAGAACTAGTAAACAAGTTTAGAAATGAAGACACAAATATTGTCGTAAGGCAAGATATTGACCTACTAGCCCTTTTTATTGTACTTTCTCCCTCTGACAACGACATTAAATTTTTAAAACAAAAACAGGGCAAGACCTGCAAAAGGATTTACAGTTCTCAAGATTTACAAATATATTATTTTTGCACGCCATCAGAGATTGTGACACCACGTCGGCATTTTTTTCCAAAGGGAAAGTTAATGCAATCAGCGTATTCAATAAAAGAAGTGATTTACAATATATTATGCAAACTTTCAATAATGTGAAAGCTACTCATGAAGAAATTGCAATACATAGGAGAACGATTTATTTTAGCTTTATACAACTATACTTCGGCAGAAAGAAATCTAGATGAATACAGATTTGTGTTTTTCAACAAGCTTGTTGGTAAAGCGAACAAAATTGCAATGTTGTTAAAACTGCCACCGTCTTCTGCTGCGGCTCGGCAACATTCGTATCTGGTTTTTCACCAAATTCAAACATGGAAAAGCGTTACGCTCGAATCTACCGATTGGGGGTGATAAAAAGTCGGCGGTATATTAACACCCAACAATAAATTTAAATTAGGGTGCGAATACAGGTGTGTTGCGGAAGAGCAAGGTTTTCATTGCTCTACAATATGTTATCATTACTATGTACATGGACAATCATGCTTGAATGTTGAATTTGTGGAAGACGCCGAAGATTCATAATTAACATTTGATAACTTAAAAAAAAACGCACCAGGTATTTTACCTCTGGCGTGGTGAGAAAACAAGTACAACTCTCCCTTTTTATAGGGGTGAGGAGGTAACAGCGGTACGTATATTAAAATGTTAAATGGAGTTTAGTGCCTACTGATATTTTTTAGCGTTAAACATTTAAAAAGTAAATTGTACTGTAGATAGTGTTGGTCGGAACCAACCCTTATGTTTGTGCCCTATTTCCCAAGTTATTATGAAGTATTGTGGTTATGGAGAATATCCACCAAATAAAATTATACGGAGATGAAAATACCAGCCCTTAGGAAAAAAGTGTAAACACCTTCTTGATAAAGAATTTATTAAAGAACGGTTTTGTTTACCAATATGTTGTCGAGACTATCTAGAAAACCTCAAAATAGGGGTAGAAAGGACATCCTGGGGGATGAAGCATACTCTTTAGGGATGGATTAAATCAAAACAATACTGCATTAACATTGGTTAGCAAAGGGCTCACACTTAGAGACCTTCAGCTATGCGTTACTTCCATAGTGTAGCCTGCTAATTTAGGTTACAGAATGTTTGTAAAAACGACAAAGGCTAAACACATTTTAGAGTAAAATGTACTAGAAATTGTAATTATAGTAAGTTTGTACTGTACATTTTAGATATGCCCATTTTTTTCCGAATACTGAAGTTCTACCTGGAGAATTTTCCTCAAGGTTTCATGCTTCCATCGTCCATTTTCGACGACCAAGCGGAATTTAAGATCACACCCAGCAAACATTTTTCTTGTCCTCTTCTTACGTTTAAAATTGACGACGTGACTTCAGACCGGTCGATCCCATTGGTGCTTCACTGGAATGAAAATGTCAAACCAACTGAAGATTTTCTGCAACTGCAAAATGTTAACCAAAAGGAAACTAGGAATTACAAATTCATTTTTCCGGAAATAGAAGATAACAGTAGAAGTAGTAAAAATAGTCTGAGTAGTTCAATAGTAAACAGTAAATAATTTTTTATTATAAAACAGTTTTATTAAATTCTGCAAATATGCTTCATTTTAGAGATGGTGTAGTGAGTGGAGAGCAAAAATAACAACTTTTCTTATTGTAAATTTGCCGACGTTTCGAGGTTTATTTTCGTCTTTATCAAGGCTTATTTAGATTAGGAAGTTGGTGTCATTAAAAATTCATATACATAATACACATGAATTTTTAATGACACCAACTTCCTAATTTAAATAAACCTTGATAAAGACGATAATAAAAAACGAAACGTCGGCAAATTTACAATAAGAGAAGTTGTTATTTTTGTCTTCCACCCACTACACCCTCTCTGAAGTGAACCAAAAGGACGCTAACATGAGCATTTTCTTAATCAATCAAATACTGGGTTCAATCGAGATTGCTTCCGGCTTGTCAGCTGCCATTTTGTTATTTTTTAGTCGATCGAAACGAAATTTCTTAGGTATCTTGTGTTATTAGAATCGCAATTTTTGATGTAGTTGACAGATTTGTTCGACTTCGAATATAAACACATTAGGTCAAATAGTGGTCAACTAGTGAATATTAGGTCAAATATTGGTCAACTAGGAAGACTTTTAGTTGAACAATAAATAAATAAATACCAAGCACCTAACACAAATCGAAATAACGATTCCTGAAAATTGGCCACCAATCAGGTTTTCGAAATATCCTCTATGACCCCCTATCAGTTTCAAAATTGTTGTCATAGTATAAGTTTGGTTGCGATATCATTTTTAAATCTTTCAAGACATGAAGTTTTCTGTGAAAGTCTAAATCAAAACCAACGAAAAACGGACCGTCTTGAAAATTATTATAATATTACCAAATAAAATTTGGTTATTAGTTAAAATTTTTGCTTATTTTTATATCTAAAAAAAAAAGTTATGTTAACAAGAAGTGAGCAAGTAGATATGTTGATAATTTACAGGCAATGTGGTAAAAGTGCTGCAGAAGCCGAACTCGTATATCATGAAGAATATCCTAAACGGTGTATACATCCTTCACGCCAATACATTGTTTATTTAATAAAAAAAAAACGCGAAGAGCCTGTCATCCAGCAGGACAATGACTTTACCATCAGCGAGAAATGGAAATTAACGTTTTGGCGTTTGTAAACCTGGACCCCACGGCATCTACAAAACAAATCGGCCATGAACTTGGTCAAATGGTCAATGACCCTCAATAAATATTTCCAAACAGAAACAAATAAATAAAATAATACATAATTTATATTTTCTCAATTTTTTTTAAATTTGGAAATACTATCTATTATTCTAACCGTATAAACTCGTTGACCATTCTCTTAATTCCGCGACACACTATCCATGCCTCGCACCGCGATCTCTGGAGAGGTTTGGTTTCATTTGGAATCGATCACGGCTGGCGGCCTGCGTTGACCTCGTGGTTATAAACGGGGGCGAGTTTTTCCCGAGTGTTCCCCATCAAATTAGCATAGGGGCGCATAGCTAAGATACGGCTTACGTTGGCAAAGTTTGGGTCAACAGCCGCGCCGACGAAACTTAAATATTTTTGTCAGTTGACGTGTTTAACGTGAATCGTGTGATAGGTTGTGGGTACGATTGCGTATTTTTATAGATTTTATTTTGAAGATTTTACATTTTATTTGTTGATTTTGTGGTTTAAATTATTGTTTTAAAGAAAAGTAGCCACACTGTTTTAGAATATTAAGACTTTATAATCTGGTTTCAATTATATTGGCGAGCTGAACCTTGAGAAACGACTCGTATTTAAGACCAGTAGTCGACCTTTGCTGAAATTTAAAATTCAGAAAACAGGTAAAGACAAAAACAAAGAAGTAAATCGTTATTTTCGTAGAAATATATACGATTTATGTGCCAGGACATGCGGTTGTGAAGTAAGAAAGGCATTTTATTGTTTGGTGTGTTTGATTTTTTCAGATGACTCTTTGTGGTTTATATGTATTGACCACAGAATAGGAAATGAAATATGAAAGAAGGACATTTCCAGAAAAGTTTTGGTTTGAATGTTTGGGCTGGGATATTAGGCTCCGGTATTATTAGACCGACCTTTTTTTCAAGGACATTTAACAGGCAAGCGATATCTCGAAATCTTAGAGAACTTCCTCGAGGAAATTTTAGAAGCCCTACTTCTGGCGAAAGAGCAAAACATATCTTTTCAGCGAAACGGTGCTACACCCCACCATGCGCAAGTAGTGAGCAATCATTTGCAACAAAGGTTAGGACAACATTTTATCGCAATTTCGATGACCTCCCCGTTCCCCGGACCTGACATCACTCGACTTTTTTTGGTGGTACAATGAAGAATTTTGTTTATAATACACCCCCGGAAACTTATTACAAATATATACTAAAAAATATTATAAAATATTACAAGGCCGTATTCAAGATGGATTTGCTAGTTTAATTGTTGAAAGCTTCGAAATATTGTAGACGAAAATGTTTTTCACGTAGAAAATGCCATTCGTATTGAAGAGACGCATTTAACTGTAGTATGAAAATGATATACTTCCATTGAAAATTTCGAGTAATTTCGAAAAAAGTGATTCTGTCCACTTTGATGCACCCTGTAACACAAATTAGCGACAAAAAAATCGATTTTATTTTTTATAGCTTATTTAAGAGTAATTGTCAGAGTAATTTAAGGCACTTCATGACACACTAGATTGAAAAGTAAAAATAGCTGTAAAAATTTCAAAATGTCGGATTGAGTTTTTAATACGATACTATGCAGAAAAATATCTAGATTCCGAAAATGTAAAATTAAACAGGGTGTTCCAATAAAAAAAAAGGGAAGACGCACAAATCTGTTAAAGTACATCAAAAATTGTTACACCCTATATAATATCTCTTTCAAAAAACTTCTGCTAAATATATATATATATATATATATATATATATATATATATATATATATATATATATATATATATATATATATATATATATTTATATATATATATATAATGTGTATTTTTCCATCCGTGAAGGAGTAAAAATCAACATATATATATATATATATATATATATATATATATATATATATATATATATATATATATATATATATATATATATATATATATATATATATATATATATATATACAATATTATTGCAAGTTGTATTAAATACCGTATAGTAACGTTCCAAGATCTTTCAAAATCTAACAAACTTTATATATGGGGATTATGAGTTGAAGGTGATCCTCGGAGATATTCAAGTAGTTCTGGGAAGTAAAACCAGTATATTTTAAAAATGTCCTCGATCCCATACGTGCTTCACTGGCGGAAGTGTAATATTCGGGCTGAGGCCGAATATTATGCCTATATAGATGCCTTCGGCGCCTAACCTGGTGCTAACCCAGTGCCAATTCACCAAATGTATCCGCGCTCGTGACATTACCGATCCACCACAAAATATCCATAATTATTTACAGTGTGGATCAGTCACTTTAATTTGTTTTAATTAATATGTTTTTTCTTTAAAGTTGCAGCTCGATGGTTTTTCATGATGCCAAGATGCCAATATAAAGGCCAAAAAGTATGAAGTATGGTTATTTTTGAGTGTTACCAATGTTCTAATTTTTAGATAAACTAAGGCAAGAAAATCATGAATTTTTTTTTTTTATAATAATTGTTTGGAGTAATTTCATACAGAAATCATGGCTGAAACAGAAATATAAAAAAATAGAAAGAAAATGGAGAAATTGGGTTTAGAATGTCTATGAATTTTAAGGATAAATAACTCAAGATCGAAACTTGACCGAAAAAAATGACGCAGGATTCGTGATCAAGACCCAAAAATCTATGTATATACCAAAAATCATCAGAATCGGCGATGATGTAAAAGTTACTATTTACCGATGACTTTTTCACATAATCTATTTGGAAGATCTGTGAATCCTAAAAAAACATAGTTAAGAACTGTCATTATTAGAGAAAATACTTATATTATGCTAATATTTTATTAAATAATTAGCAAGAAACCAAGTCAAAAATACCTAATTATAAGATGAATACTTACATTTTGTTTTGCTATTTCGCTCATATCATTGTTTGTCACTTCATATATGATCTCATTATCAGTCTCGTCGCTATCCACGTCACCTCCGAATTGCGAATACAGGCCATAAGCAGTTTCTTGGTTCATTATCATTAGGAGAAAAAATTAAAATAACAACAATGCTCTTTAAGTGTCAAGACTGTCAAGTGATGATACATTAAGCACTTGGAGATGCAGTACCTAATACCAACTGCTTTAAAATTTCTTATAACGAGAGCTTAAATTAAAAGCTTAATCAAATGAACAGCGACTTTATTAACTGCGAGTTAAATGCAAACGGTACAAGTGGGCCTTAACCACGTACATTTGTACACTTCTTCATGTCGTGTTGTTTGACATGAATTGGCAACCCATTTTTTTTTTTTCAAGCAACCACTATACCACCAGTTTTCGTAATTTATGCATATGTAGATAAGAAAATATTATCGTAAAATCAATAATATTTTTATTTCCTATCTAGTGGCTTTTTCAAATATATAATATCAATAAACGAGATTACATCGTCAATAAAATACATTATGTTGACTTTATGATCCACCACTGTGTTTCTCGGCAATCTAAAGGAATGATAAAGTACGTTCATAGAACAAGAGCGGATGAAAACTCGGCTCAAGCCAGGATCAACAATCAATCACACAGTTCGGGGACGGAAAAGCGTTCCCTCAGGAGGATGAAAACATTGCGCAATGATTAATGACACTGGTTGCGGTACACGAGCCATGCCGTGCCGACGATATGTTTTAGCCAACTGTCAGATATACAGTGTGATCGAAGAGAGATGTTGCGACTATTGTGAAAGAACAAATAAATATAGTAAACATTATGCTAATTGCCGCAACATCTTTCTTAAAATTTCCTCGGGTTACGTTTTCTTTCCGTTGCAGCAATAGTAACGTGGGGAAAGTGGTTATGACGTGGGGTGATATCATAGTCTAGTAAACAGGGGGTTGGTGTCGTGCAAAATATTAAAATGCACTTTTTTTTTTTGATGGAATTTACAGATTGCTCAAATGTAGACCGTCTGGTTCACGAGAAAAATGGCCAAAAAGAAAAAACCCGGTTTTTCTCAGTATGTTTAATAATATAGAAGATAAAATAAAATTGTTTTATTTAGAAATTTGCGGCAGATCATTACTCACAAAAAAGTTATAATAATTTTTTCCGTAAATGTAATAGTCTTAGAGATAAATGAATTTAAAGTCATCATTGATTTTCCTTTCCCCTCTTTTCGGAGCAAAATTCTTGAATTTATTAGGAAGCGTGTAGACAAATTTTGCAATAACTCGAGTAAACATTATTTTTTACTTATAATTCAAAATGCGTTTGGCAGTGGCGTATTCAGAATCACTTTCCGGAAGGCAAACAACTACATAATAACAATAATAAAAAAAGGTCCGGTTTTTGTTCCATCAAAATCAGCGACAACTAAAAAAAAATAAAAAAAATGATTCTCACTTATAAAATCGTGGTGAGAAACTATAAAATAATTTTTAGTTTCAAACAATTTGTTTCAGTTCACTGGCCTTTGGAAGAAGACGTCCTACATAACATAACATAATCTCAAAAAAAACTATTTTTTCAAATTCAGTGCTCGCAAAAACTATAAGAATTGGAGAAAAAAGCATGACTATCTTTTTTTAGGTAATAATCTGCCCTACATTTTTTTAATTGAAATTTATTTATACCTGTCTTTGTCTAATTTTAGTCTCCTTTTTCGACTGGCCTTTCTTTATAATACCTATTCTTTGCTCCGGTCCTCAATTTGGAAGAGCATATATATTTTTTTTTAAATCTTGAACACTACGTTCGCTAGAGGGAGCCAATCTTTTACATTAGGTTGTCTATCTATATTATAAACAAATCTATGGTTGTGGTATGTGCCACGACTTCAACGTATCTGACATTTTAAATAAACAAGCATTAGGATCTATTCCTGGACAGATTATGACAGATTATGGTTAGGCCGGTTTTATAACAAAATGAAAATCAATTCACGTTTCATAAAGATTTCTCATGTCTGAAATATTTCAATTTCAATTTCAATCTATGTTTTTGGCACTGCACTTCGCAACTTGCCAGATTGCTCTCCGCCCGGGGCTTATTTAGAGCTGGAGCGACCCTTCCAGATAATTTACACCTTATTCCGGTTTAGAGACATGTCCGGATGGCGAGCTTTGAGCTCCCGGTCACCCCGTGTATTTCAATATCTTTAAATTTGTCTTCCTTTATAAACTCTTCTAATGCATCTTGGCTTCCACTAGATGCCCCTTGAGAGTACTACTGGTCTCACGAGATAACCTTTTCTTTCAAGCTATCCCCTTACCCTTCCCACTCCCGCCACATAGCGGCCATTACGCTAATATTCTATGTAGAACTGCGGCAGACGAACGGGATAGAATAAAGGAACAACTAGGCCTCACACGTTCACAGCGTCTGCTCCCTTTCTAGCGGGGTCGTTAGTTTCCACTCTGAGCGTTTAAGTCTCCCGCTTCCCCCCGAAATAAAGCAGCAAAACCGAACACGTGGAACCACTTATGTTAATAACACGGAGGTCTGCCTTCGACGAGACGAACCGGAAGACTACGATGTCTGAAATATGTTTTTTTTTTTGTTCAGAGTATCCTATTTTGCATAATTGAGGTTAATCCCAAGATTGTTCATTTCAATTTAAAAAAATAAAAACCAAACCAGTAGGTCCGATTGCGTCCTAGCCATTTCCGCGACATACAGAGGACCGATTTAGATTACCTAGAAATGAGGTGGGGAGATATTATCCTCAGCTTCATCCAGCTTAAATAGACTTAACTGGACTATATTTCGTAACAAAATGTCTGTTTTAATGTCAAAATAGTGTGATCTAAAATTAAGAAACACTGTACTGGTATATATAGAATATAAATTCTAGGATATATGGAAATGGAAATAACTAAAATATTCTCGTTTTCAAAAGAAAATTAGGGAAATTGATCACATTAGAAATATTATCAGCATTTTAATAAAAGCCTTTTAATTTTACCGATTTTTTAAAATTATATTGTCAATATTATATAAAATTTCATTACTGTACAATATTTTTGTTGAAACATTAACTTTCTGGTGGGCTAAGAAGTATATTGAAAATCTGAAATATTTTAAGCGAAGTAAAAATCTTTCTAGAAAACGATCACTTTCACAGGAGTATGGGTGCCTTAATTTGGATAACCAAAAGAGCTATTTATTGTATTTCTTCCCGTGGAGTCCAAAAATAATGAGTACGATCAATGTCTGCGTTTTCCATCTCATTGCGTCCGATACATAAAGTTGTCTGGTACTCGCCTTCGTTTCAATAGTACTTTTTTTTTCTCCACAAAAGTTGGAAATGCTAAATCATGGCCTGCGGCTCATTTTCTAAGGCTTTTGCTCCAGAAACATGTCCTATAAAACTAGTGTTTTAATATACTATTTCGAGTGCTTATTGATTGATATTTTTTCGACAAAAGGGATTAGTAGGAATTGGGCCTAGTATTGATATCGCTACTTGTTCAATCTTTGACGGTACTTAAATGTTAAAGAAAAAAATCCATAAATTTCCTATACCCGGAACTTTTCCCTTTATGAATATTTCCTTATATTTAATTCCCCGCATAGTCATTTAGTAACACATATATTGTCTTTTCAAACATTTTTATTCGCCGCCATTTTGTTCCACTATATTAGATTCGTATCTATATTTTACCAGTTTTTACATATGCCACAGTTGATTTTTTGGGCATAATTTGAAATAAATTGAATAAGTATCCTTTTTCAATGAATTTGAAATAAATCTAATAAGTAGTCAGGCTTATATTTTTTTAATATTTTATTATTCATTTTGTCGCCTACCAAAATTTTACTTTACCAGTTCATTCCTACCTAACACTTGATTTTTGTACCAAATTTGACAATATTTTTTTGTTTAAAAATAACTTTATTAACATTTCAATACGTAGTACTTTTGTTCCGCCGTATGGGATTCTTACCAAAATGTTCGCAGATCATATTTTTGAACCAAAAAAAAGTCAGTCGGGTATATAGTTTATTGCTGTACCACGAACTGACTGACAAACCGCCAGACAGCCGACGAAATTAAGAAAACATGTTTTTTAAAGGAATCTAACCTGTAACCTAACCTAACCCGGAATCATTCTGCGGAACTTGCGTCAGATGGGAGTGTGTCTAGTTCTTTTAGCGCGTACTTCTTCCTTGCCATGTCTTTCCTCCTTCCCTATTTGCCTTTTAAGATATTGTGTATTAGTTTTCTTAATCTGCTAGTTCGTCCAGCACTCAATTATCGTTGCCTCTATCCACTCCTTATCCATTCTGTGTTCTCTATCTTCCTTATATTTCTGGGTCGTAATTGTCTGGATCATATCTCGTCTAGTATTCCAGCCACTGCCCGATGCTAGCATACTCTGCATAAGCTCCAATTATGCCTAGTTTCAGTGCCGCTTCCGCCCCCTGTGGGTATTCCACCTTTGGCACCATATTAATGTGTATTCCGCATTGTCCAGCTCGCCGCAGTAAGAGCAAAATTCGTCTTCCCGTTGCTTCTGGTATAATCTTTAAACGAGCCGTGTCCTTTTAGTATCTGCGTTAGGTATAGTACATTCTGTGGTGTTAGCATGATAGCCCGTTTCCAATATTCGGTATTAATGTATTTGTCCAGAGTGTTTTGGATGTGTTCACGGACAATCTGGCCTACCGTACCTCTATCGTTCTTGCTCTTGCTTAGTCTCTTGTCTCTTTTTGTGAAGTCTATCGGCGGTATTCCCGTTATCACCTGTAAAGCCATGCTGGATACCGTCCTGTATTTGCAGACTTTCCAGAGTATTTCTATATTTGGCTATTTTAGTTACCCAGTGGCATATGGAGCTCCGTAGAGTTCTGTTGATTACATTACTCTGTATAGTAGTTTCCTCTTCTTTTTGTTGCACCGGGTGACCCTTCTCAACGAATTATCTGTCTTCTTCTTTTCTCTTTTTCCTCCTTCGTTTTCATTATGTCTCTCAGATATTTCGTAATGTGCCTCCAGTTTTCTTTGTTACTTAGTAATAAGTTTCCTATATCATTTAATAAAAGGTCAAGGTGAACAGTCGTGTTTATTTTATCTCCGTTATTTTATCCTATTTTAGTGGTATAAAGTGACCTTTTCAGTCTATTTTTTTCTCGTATCCTAACTGTAAGATATTAGGGTCAGAGGACATCTGACTTTTATTTTAAGTGTGGCATGTTTTCCGTAAAACGGTCTGAGAATGTCTTCGGTGTGCAAAATTTGTACGACATCAATCGGTAAAAAATCGCCGGGTCTATCGTGTCAAGGACATTGCATTTACTCTTATCATATCAGGTGTGTTGGTATTACAGCGGACCAGCTGAACTTTCTGCGAGGGAGTAATGGATCACTCGTTTGGAAGTGCCCCGACTGTGTAAAAGATATAAAGACAGCGCCGGCGTCGAATATGCTGCCGTGCAGTCCGCTCGCCCGGGATATATCAGAATCGCAGGAAATTATGAATGTCTTAATGACGATAAAACAAGATTTAGGCGATCTTAGAAATAAACAAAACGATTTAGTACAATCAGTTAGCTTATGCCCGGATAAAATCACCGATTTCGAAAAATCTATGGCGAAGTACGCTCAATGTCTCAAGGACGTGGATGTCTTGAAGCAGGATAACGTAAATCTTCAGAAACATTTAAGGGTGCTAAATAAGCGGGTTAATGATTTAGAACAATTTTCCCGCATAAATAATATTGAACTTCAAGGTATTACCGAAAAAAATAATGAAAACTTGGACATTATTTTACAGAAAGTCCATGGCGCCCTGGGTGTCGCTGTCGAACCCGAAAAAATAATCTCAATTCAAAGAGTTCATGCCTTTAATACTAAAATTCCTAAAAATATAATTGTTAAGTATTCCTCAAAGAAATTTAGGGATGAAGTCATGCAGGCCTATAAAATGACTAAAACATCTACTCAGAAGTATGCTTTGAGCATTGATGATGTTTCTGACAAAATTTTTCTCAACGAACACCTTTCCTCCGAAAATAAGATGCTTTTCAAGAAAGCAAGGGATGCAGCACGCCTGAAGGGCGTTAAATTCGTATGGGTCAAAAACGGCCATATTTTTCTGCGCAAGGAAGAAAGCAGTAAGGTCATACAATTGCAGTCGGAAGAAGACCTAATCCACCTTTAAATGTTTTTTCTCTCGGTTTCTTCTTTTGTTTATGTTTCATGTACATTTATGTTTCCACAATGGAGCAAAATCTGTCAATCTATGTTCAAAACGTTAGAGGATTACGGACTAAGACAACTAATTTCAAGTTAAGTGCATGTACCTCTGAATATGATTTAATGTCTATCACGGAAACTTGGTTGATTTCGTCAGTGTTTTCTTGTGAAATTTTTTCAAATTTCGTATGTTTCGGAGAGATCGTGAAACTAGTGCTAGTGTAAAACATGATGGTGGCGGAGTTCTAATTGCAGTGAGCAGGGAATACGAAGCTGTTAGTCATCCTGAATGGCAGAGCGACGCAGAGGACATCTGGGTAACGCTTTACACTCAGAACAAAGGTAAAATCAACCTATGTTGTGTATACTTGCCGCCCGGTGATGATAATGCGTTGTCATGTTTTTCCAATAACTTATACCGTCTTTTTAACTTGATATCGAGCGACGCGGTATTAATTTGCGGAGACTTTAATATGCCGGACGTACTCTGGATGTCAAAAGTTGATTGCACTTATCTGACATATGAAAATATTCCTAGAAAATTTAATGACTTATGGGATATAATTCGTTTTTATGGCCTTAGGCAATACAACTCAGTATTCAATAGCAATACTAAAATCTTGGATTTAATATTTTGTAATAAATCTTTAATTAGCAACTTAAGGGCAGCAGACCCTCTAATATATAAAGACATTTATCACGAAAGTATAGAATTTAACTTGATTTGCCGTTCTCCGGTGAACTTAATATATAATATCGATTTCATTCGTAGTTTCAGACGAGGTCATTATGATGCGATCAACTTAAAAATCCAGAGTATAAATTGGGCAAATTTGTTTCGGAAGTGTAGCAATGTGGATCAGTTTGTTGAAGTATTTTGTAATCAGCTCTACGAAGTCGCTGACTTATATATACCGAAAAGAAAAGTAAATAATAAATTTCCGGCGTATTTTACTAATAATACAATTAAATGGATCAAACTTAAAAATAAACAACATAAAATATGGAAACAAACTAAACACATAAGAGATTATCAATTGTTTTGTAACCTCAGGCGTCTTTCTAAAAATCTCATCCGGAGGGATCATGCTACTTATTTGAATTCCATTCAGGACGATATACCAGGCAACTCAAAAAAATTTTGGCACTTTGTATCGATAAAAAACCGTAATAGAACGATACCTAATATAATGCATCTTGATAGAGAATTAGCCGAAGGGCCGGCCATTAGTGAATTGTTTGCAACATTTTTTAGAAGTGTCTTTCAGCCTTACCACCAAAAATCTTTTCATTTTGTCCCCCACAACAATAATCAAATAAGTAGTAAGATACATATAACTGAACAAAACATCCTGCAAGTTTTGTTAGAACTGGACAAAAATAAAGGTAGCGGTCCCGATGGATTACCATCTTACTTTGTAAAAAAATGCGCAGTTAGTCTGTGTGTGCCTTTGACTATGATTTTCAACAAATCTTTTAATGACTGTACTTTCCCCTGAAATGGAAAAACGCATATTTCGTTCCGATATTTAAGAGCGGCGACCTGAATTGTATCTCAAACTATAGACCTATATGTAAATTAAACATTTTTAGCAAGGTTTTCGAAAGTATTGTACAAAAGCATTTGATAAATAATCTAAAAATGAGCATATTGTCGGAGCAACCTGGTTTTTTTCCTAAACGATCCGTAGATACCAATCTAACATAGTTTACTAACTTCATTTTGAACTCTATGGACTCACAAGTGCAGGTGGATTCAGTGTACACCGACTTTAGTAAGGCTTTTGACAAAATAAATCTTAACACCTTAATATCTAAGCTCTCTGGGGTCGGTGTGCATGGAGATCTGCTTCGTTGGTTGACGTCATATGTGTGTAATAGAAGCCAACTGGTTGTAGTCAATGGGCATAAATCTAAATCTTATGTTGTAACCTCGGGAGTGCCCCAAGGGTCTCACTTGGGCCCCGTTCTTTTTTTAATATATTTAAATGATATAAATGAATGCTTCAGGTATTGTAACTTCTCTTTATATGCAGATGATCTAAAAATTTATTTAGGCATAAAAAGTATAAGCGATTGTCTTCTGCTTCAAAGTGACCTTAACTCGTTTTATCAATATTGTCAAAGTAACCAGTTGGCTCTTAATATCGATAAATGTTGTTATATCTCCTTCACTCGTAACTTTCAAAAATTTATTTTTCTTTATAACTTCGATAATGTGCCCTTAAGACAAGTGAACTCTATCAAGGACCTAGGTGTGATCCTGGATCCATGTTGACTATGTAGTTAAGAAATCGAACAGAATGCTTAGATTTATCTTGAGACAATGTAGACAATTTAACTCAATTATAGCTATGAAGACTCTGTATTATTCATATATTTATAGTAGACTAAACTACGCTAGTGTAGCCTGGAATCCACAGTACAGAATCTATAAAAACCGATTAGAAATAGTTCAAAATAACTTTTTAAGATATTTATATTGTAAGGAAACAGGGACGTACAGCAGCACCATTAGCACATCCGTTCTTCGAAGCCGATTTAAATTTTTTTCACTAGATGCTTGTAGAGAGCACACCGATGTAATTTTCCTTTTCAAAATCGTCAATAATCTTGTAGATTCTCCAAATATTCTGTCGAGTATTCACTTTAATATTCAACAACGTGCATTAAGAAATAATTATTTATTTTTTGAACCTTTTTGTCGAACAAACCTCGGAAGAAATGCCCCATTAAATAGAATGCTTACACTATATAATTCGAGATATGCTAATGTTGACTTATTTAATAACTCTTTAAACAGTTTTCGCAAATTGATCAAACGTCTTTACCAAATTGAATAATTTTTTTCTTTTTTTTACTTTGGAATGATTATGAATAATTATGTACCACTGTTTTGTATTTTTTATATTTTCATAATTTGTAGTACCTCATGAGACTTGTTCTACCTTTATATGTATCCGTAGATATCATTTTGGACCTCGGTCTGTTGATATCTTATATGAAATAAATAAATAAAAATAAAAAAATAACTAGCTGGCCCACCAGTATTTGTTCTGCCTTTTCCGTTAGATGACGCGGTGAGTTTCCAGAGGAATTATAAGAATATGGAGCGCATTCATCACATAGTACAGAAATGTTTTGAAGAAAAACATATGGTTTTATCGATAACCAAACGATCATTTCAAAAAAAAATCACGTAAATTGGTGCAGTACAACTCTCTCACGAACTGAAAAATCTGACTTAGTGTTTTAAATATATAGATTACTCCAGTTCCACATTCACTTTTAAATTTTGTTCTTTGTTCCTCGAAGTTTTTGCAGTAAAAGAGGCTGTGCTTTGGCGTACATAACCTCATAACATACCTCTATCATTTTCCCTTTTTTTATACTTCATAAGGCAGGATTCAAATGATCCGTGTCCCGTCAAAGCTTAGGTAATGTGATCCCTGGTGTACCATTTTCCTATATTCGGATTAAAATATTTCCAGCCATCGTAAGCTTACCATCTTCTTTCTCATCCTTCCAGAACACTTTCTCTTAAAGCAGCTTTTCCCTCCTCTCCAATGTTGTAAACTTCGACTCTTTTTTGTAATGTAAGATCTATTGGTGGTATGCTCGCTATTGCTTGGATCGCTTCCATCGGCGCCGTTCTATAGGAGGAGCAATTCATTATTACCAGTTTTCAGTTGATTCTAACTAATTTCCCCTATTGGTATTTAACGTTTGTTACTTCCTTCGATATGTTCTCACCATATAGTATTGATGAGATGACCGCGTTAACTAGCAGCTTTTTCTTGTTTGCTTTTGGACCTCGCTTGTTTGATAAGATCCTTTTTAGTGTTTTGATCATGTCTTGTGCTTTTTTAGAGAATTGGTCTATATGACCTGTAAGTCCAAAGTTCTATATGTATCCCAAGGTACCTTTTTATTTCCTTGCTTACAACTGTTTCGTCCTCCAATTAGCTCCTTATATTTCTAATCGTTCTTCTTCCGGATAGAATTTCCAGTTCGGTCTTCTTTGTTGCGACTTTTAGAGATTTGGCTTAGCATGTATATTATATTTGACGTGGCATGGGTTATCTTTTCTTTAAAGTCTGTAAGATTCTTTGGGCTGACTATTATAGCAAGGTCGTTAGCGTACGCTACTATCTTGACCCCCCTCTTTAGTTACTCTCAGGACCCTATCGTAAAAGACATTCCACAACGTAGTTCCCAGAACGGATCCCTGAGGGAATCCGCAGGTAATCTCAATCTAGTATTTAATAAGCTAAAGAAAACGTATAAAAATAAGATTCATATTTTACCTTCTTACTTTAGTGAAGCTAATCTAACATTTTTCGTGAAGAAATAATTGCTCTTTCCCTCGGGTTTTCGTATGAAAATATTGGTGACATCATAGAGAAAGGGAAACCTGAGTTTTTTATTGTACGATAATCGTAACTCGTGTTTTTTCTACTTTTGTGGGAAAAGGGTATTTTTGACAATTCTGTACAGATCAGCTTAAGTGGACAACAAAAACCGAATTTTCTTTCAAAATTTTACTTGTGTTCCATTAATTTTAAATAAAAACCTCTAAAAAATACTTTTTGTGGTTACTAATTAGCACACCAAATTTCTGTATTTTGATTTATTAGAATTAAAATTGAATTACTTGTTTAATAAATAGTTTTAGTGTTATTTTAAAGAGATTAAAAAACCCAACACTTCGAAGAAATAAAGTAATCAATTTGACCGGTTTGCACAAAAACTACAGACGATTCAATTTTCAAATTGAATTGCATCTTTCAGCCGTTCTATTAGATACAAAACTTAAAATTTGATATTTAATATTTTATTATTTATTATATTTGTTAATTTCTTCTTCTTCTGGGGCGGCGAAATATCATTTCACTAAACTAAACACTTCCGTCGACGGACGCCCCTGATAGTCACAGAATAAAACAGAATCATAGGAAAAACTGATTAATATATAATTATGAACAGCAAATATTTTAATAATATGTTATATGTTCGATATGTCCTTTATTGTTTGCAAAACGGGATGGTGTACCCTTTTCAAAGTTTCCAGATAGTAGTTTTTAATATTTTGTTCCCGGTTAATTCCATTAATTCCATTTATAATTTTTGGTAAAATTTCGGTTAAGCTAAAACATTAGTAGATTTTGGGGCACTGATCATGAATCTGAGCTTACATTTTGTTGGCGACGTTTGATTCTCGAGTTATTGGACATTAAAAATTTAACTCCTATTCATTATTTCTTTACTAAGAGACATCTTATACAGGATGTGTAAAAAGTTCGGAAACAGCTTAAAATCTCCCTAATGTGTTGGTCGATATAAACTAAATTAGGTAGAGTAGTATAAGGGGATATTATACACCCAATGATGATATCGACGTTGTTGCCACATCTCTGGATTTTCAGAAAATCTAATGAATTTTAAATTTTTAAATACAATACCCTGTGTATTTTTTATTTTTATAGTTTGCAGTGAATTTCTAATACTTTTGGTATATTATGTCTTATCCCTAATATCATTAGTTTTTGAAATAAAGACTTTTTCGATAGCACTAAATAATAACAAGTTATAACAAATATTCAAATTGTTTTCCCTGCACTGCTTAACGGTGAGATATTTGAAAATAAAACCATTAAATTGCATTGTAAATCATATCTGTTGTTATTAATTCCATTTCATGCAGTATTCGACGCTGTTATTCAGCCAGATCTTGAGTTTTGGTTGCATAAACATTATTCTTTCAGTGTCCTCATAAAAATTAGTCATTTGGCGCCAAATCAGGGGCCTAGGCGACCTCAATAGGGCCTCTTCTTCGAATCTACTTGGTCGGAAATGTATTATTTAAAAATTCGCCCACGTTTACCCCAAAATGCTGTTGAACTCCGTCCTGTTAGACGTATGTAATTGCATAATTCGGATCCATTGCGTTTTGGTTAGCAGGCGCTATTTGATTTTTCAAGAGCTGAAGGTGAAGCTGTGATGTCAAATTTCCTTCAATATAAAATGGCTCAATCTTATGGTGTACCAACGAGCCCAGCTCTCATTCAATTTTTCAGGACATTATTGTATGACATTATCTCATTTAAATGGGGATTTTCATTTCATAAATATCGATCTTACAAAATTCATTTAGTGCAAGAGTTATTGGAAGGCAATTTTGAGTGGATAATGCGAATTGCGACAGTATGATCTCAAGGTGGGAGTAAAAAAACCAATTTTTCAACTTTATAGTCTTTTCGGATAATGCAACATTTATGTTAAACGGTAAAGTCAATAGACACAACTGCAGATTTTGGACCGATGAAAATCCCCATTGGATGAGAGAATATCATACACAACATCCTGAAAGACTGAATATCTGGGCTGTGCTTCTTGGTGCCCAGAAAATCAGGCAATTTTTTATTGAAGAAAATCGTACATGACAACTTCAAATCAAATAGTGCCTGCTATCCAAAACGTAATGGGTCCAAATTATGCAAATACATTCTTCCAACAGGACGGAGCTCCATCGCATTTTGGAGTAAACATTTAAATAATATATTTTCAGACAGATGGATTGGAGAGAGAGGCCCTATCGAGTAGATGCCTAGTTCCCTTGATTTGGCTCGAAACGACTACTTTTTATAGCGATACTTAAAGAATATGTTTATGCAAACAAACCTTAAGATCTGGCAAAATTGCAGCTTCGAATACTGGATGAAATTGAATTAATAACACCAGAGATGATTTACAATGTAATTCAACGGTTTTATTTTTAATTAGCACATTTTCAAGCAGTTCAGGGAAAGCAATTTGAACATTTGTTATTGTTTAATACTTTTGGAAAACGTCTTTATTTCAAAAACTATTGATATTGGGGATAAGACATGTTATACAAAAAGTATTAGAAACTTACTGTAAAATATAAATATACAGAGTATTTAAAATCTAAAAAATTAAAATTAAGATTCTCTGAAAAACTAGACATGTGGAAACAACGCCGATACCAAAGTTTATGGTATAAACTATTCAATAAACTTTGATGATCATTTGGTGCATAATATCCCCTTACATTACTGTACCAAATTTGGTTTAGATCGGCCAACAAATTAGAGAGACTTTATGCCGTTTCCAGATTTTTAACACAATCTGTACATTTTTGCGTTGTTGAATTATGCCTAAAATAAAGGCATTTTGTACTTACATATATATATATATATATATATATATATATATATATATATATATATATATATGTGTCCGAAATTGGTTATGACAGTATTGGGATCTCGGAAACCGTGATAGTTACAAAAACGTTTAAATGGAGAAAGTTTTAGACAATTATGTTTGTAATTTAACGCCGTTTTGCTCGCGATTCTAGCTTTTTTAGTTTTTGAGATATTTTGAAAAAACCAAAAAACTGCATTTTCGAAAAAGTCCTATAATTTATTTATTTATGAAAATTTTCAAAATCTGTAAGAACATTATTAAGGCAACTTTTTACGTAGAGTGCACCTATTAAGTCAGATTTTACATACGACGTTTCGATTTTCTAGAACCATCATCAATTTTGTTTTTTCTTATGGCCGCTGTGTTCGATTTTAACAGTTTTGAAAAGAGTATTTCTTTAGCTTTTCAACGGTGTATCACACTTTGTAATTAGTTTATTACTAAAGGTGCAAAAAGTGCGTAGAGAAAATATTTAAACGTTTTTTGGAATTATCAAAGTAAAAAATCAAAAATTAATAGTGTTAAAAGGCAATATGTAATTCAACATCCAGTTCTACAAAAAAATAGTAAAAACTACTCAATAACATTGCACAATGTTCACAAATGTTCAAATGACCAGCCGCAAATAACACTAACATCTTTGCTCAAGTAGGCTTTGGTTTTGAAATAATAGAATGCTTTCAATCTGTCAAAAATGCAACGTTTAAGTTTTATTTAACATTCATCGCTGTTTTAATAAGGATTACAATGGCGTTAAACTTTTCTAATGAAGAAATGTTTGATATGTTAGTGTGTTATATTAAAAATGAAAGAAATGCAAACAGGGCCATGGATGTGTATTTTGACACGTACCCCGAAAGACGGCAGCCTGGCAGAACTTATTTTCAAACGCTGGTTAGAAACTTGCTTGAGTTTGGCAGTTTTAATAAGATTCGCACAAAGAAGTATGCAAAAGACAACGAGCAACGCAATAGGCAAATCCTAGAATATTTTAATGAAAATCCGACTTCATCTACAAGAAGAAGCGAAACAGAACTTCAAATTCCAAAATCTACCGTTCATGGCGTCTTAAAAGTAACTAAATATCGTCCTTACAAGCCAACAATTGTGCAAGGACTTCAAGCAGGTGATTTCGAAAGAAGAATTGTTTTTTGTAATTGGTATATCAATAGACGTCGAGAAAATCCCGCTTTTTGCAATAAAGTCATTTGGTCAGATGAGACTCATTTTACAAACTGTGGCATTTTTAATAAAAAAATCACCATTATTGGGCTATTGAAAATCCGCAACTACGCGATCCACGCAGGCTGCAAGAGCGATTTGATTTTAATGTGTGGTGCGGGATGCTTGGTAAGATAAACATAGTCTAATTGAATTGCTTATAATTCAATATTTTCCATTACTTTTTAGGAAATCGTCTCATTGGTCCCTTTATTTTTGATCAGACACTGACAGGCCCAAGATACCTTGCCATGTTACAGAATCAAATAGTTCCTGCCATTCGAGAAGCTGTGCCAGATGATCAGTTTAATAGCTTGTGGTTTCAGCAAGACGGTTGCCCTGCACATAACAGCAGGGATGTACAAACCTTTTTAACAACAACTTTTGGTGAAAACGCCGTTGGATTTTTATTTATGGGGATGTGCGAAAAATGAAATATACGAATTTGACCCCCCAGAAAATAGGCAAGTTCTTGAGCAGCGAACCCGAAATATTCTAGAAAATATAAATAGAAATACCATTCAACCGGTAATCAGAACAGTTGAAAGGAAATGCGGACACTGCATAGAAAAAAACGGTCAACATTTTTTAATTTTTTTATTGAGTAGGTAGTTCATACTGATTTTCTGTTACTTCTTGTAAGGTTAGTACTTTTAAATCGCCATGAACGGTTGACTTCAGAATGTGAAGTTCTGTTTCAATTCTTCCTATGGAAAAAACCAGATTTTCATTAAAATATTCTAATATTTGCCTATTCCATTCCTTGTCATACTTGCATACTTTCTGTTGCGATTCTTAAAATTGGCTAACCCTAGCAAGCTTCTAATCAGTGCAGCGCTTGAAAAGAAGTTCTGTCGACAGTCGTTCTTCGGGGTACATTATGTGCAGTGCACATAGTATTAATGTTACTGAGTAGAACTTACTGATTTTATGCAGAATTTAATGTCCAATTTAAAAATATTGCCATTTGAAACTATTAAATTTTAATTTATATCGATAATTCGAAAAAATGTTTAAACAGTCTTATTTCAAACGCAAAGCCTACTTGGGCAAAGATGTTAGTGTTATATGCGGGTGGTAGTTTTACTGATTTTTTGTAGAACTGTATGTTAAATTACAATATATTGCTATTTAACACTATTAATTTTTAACTTTTTACTTTGATAATTCCAAAAAACGTTTAAATATTTCCTCTACGCACTTTTTGCACCTTTAGTAATAACCTAATTACAAAGTGTGATACACCGTTGAAAAGCTAAAGAAATACTCTTTTCAAAACTGTTAAAATCGAACACAGCGGCCATAAGAAAAAACAAAATTGATGATGGTTCTAGAAAATCGAAACGTCGTATGTAAAATCTGACTTAATAGGTGCACTCTACGTAAAAAGTTGCCTTAATAATGTTCTTACAGATTTTGAAAATTTTCATAAATAAATAAATTATAGGACTTTTTCGAAAATGCAGTTTTTTGGTTTTTTCAAAATATCTCAAAAACTAAAAAAGATAGAATCGCGAGCAAAACGGCGTTAAATTACAAACATAATTGTCTAAAACTTTCTCCATTTAAACGTTTTTGTAACTATCACGGTTTCCGAGATCCCAATACTGTCATAACCAATTTCGGACACACTGTATATATGTATATATTATACCTAAAGGTATTAATTTAGTAATTACATACACAACCTTTCGAGCATTTTAAATCGGGACAAAGTAAAAACGCATGAAGATGAGGAGAATTTAATTGCACTTAGGGGTGGGTGTTCCATTTAAACGGACATAGACACGTATGAGCCATGATGTTAATTTAGGATACTTTTAATATTTCAAAACAATCTGATATAAAATTTTAAAACCTGACGCTTAAGTTTTATATTTAACTGCTTTTGATAATCTCCAAAACAAAACCAAAGTGAAGTAACTAGATATTATATTATTTATATTTTATGCATGAAGTATTATCGATATTTACTGCCCAAAATGATATAATGGAATTTACATCTCCTAGTGGCAACAGCTTACGTTTAGTTTTTGCATTTAAAACTACAATTAAGTATTATATAACACAATTTAATCGATTCTTAATTTATCTAGAACTTGGTCAAGTTACGCGTGGATGCCTTATTCAACACACCTCTCAAGGTAAGTTATAAAAAAAATGTAAAATTCTTGACCGTGAACATGAACTTTTCGCAAAAAAAACAGTCATTGTTACGCCTGATATAGCTTAATAAGATAGGTTCATTATGTCTTGAGATCGTACTTAATATTGTTTTACAAATTCGATTGAGATAAAAATGTTTTTATTTAATTTGCTTACAATACAATAATGTTTTATCGAAAAAGGTATTTGCTATTTGTATTATTTTTTTCATATACAAGGAAATAAGTAATACAAGAAAAAATACATCACTTTTGCATGGTTAAATAACGTCATATAAAAAAAACTTGAAATAACGATTATATATGTAAAAAAAATTACTTCCTCATATTATTACAGACCTAAATTACGAGGGGATCTAATAGGTACAGAGAGTAATATAACACCCCAGTCAATTATAAACGTACTATTTGCTGACAACTGCCACAAATATATAAATGGTTTTCTTAAAAAAAATCGAAACCGAGAAAAAAATTCCCGATTATTAAATTGAAGCTCGAGGGTGATTCGGTAAGAAAATTTAATATTATAAGGGTTTATTAAAATTGTATACTAATTCAACTTAATTTAGTGCGCGATGGACAAGCAAAAAAATATGTTTTATATGTCTGTCATTTATTTATTTATTTTATTTATTTATTAGGCACCTTAACATAATGATTGACATTACAATTTACAAAGGTGCACCAAAAATTTAACAGTTATAATGCCGTAAGTATATACAAAAAAAAAAGGAAATAATGAAAAACTTATTCTAATACTATGATTAAGTGTACGACGAAAAAAAAAATTTATACAAACAAAAAAAAAAATTATAAAAATAAAAATTAGTGCTGGTTTCTATACAATAAGAAAAACACTTGAGGCAAGACGCTTTACTTGCGCCAATGAGGACTGATATAAATCTATGTGAGAGAAATAACAATTATAATTTTTTTGCAATAAATTTATAGGAGAGTTACTGGCCGAATTTGTGTGATAGGTAGGATAATAAAAGAGAGCCAATGATCGGGTGTTAGCGTTATGACAGTTCAAACAAAGAGCACTTGTAATATGAGTACAATCTACCAAATTATTAACCATTTTAAACAAGAAGACCGCTCCACTAACCAACCTTCTCGAACTTAACTTTAACAATTTATATTTTTTTAAACTTTGTTCATAACCACTGTTTAGCATTTCCGCATTAAATCTATAGTTCATATGAAATATAAACTTTTTTTGAATTTTTTCAATCCTTTCAATGTATTTATGATATTGGGGATTCCATACAATATTTGCAAACTCTAGATCACAAACGCATTATAGAGTAACAATAGCGAAGAAGGATTTTCAAAGGGTTTTGTTATTCTTAGAATAAAACCCATGTTCTTATAGGCTTTTCCAACTGTCTTTTCTATATGTATATCAAATAATAGTTTAGAGTCCATTATTACACCAAGATCCTTAATAAAATTCACCTGCTGAACTGAAACACCATCTATGCAATATCTATACAAAATATTATTCTTTAGCCTAGAAAACTTAATAAAAAAACATTTACTTGTATTTAGGACAAGTCTATTACGTTCACAATATTTAAAGAGGTTACCGTTTTATAAAGTTTTAAGTCATCCGCGTATAGTGAATGATTAACAAAGCTAAAACAGGTATGAATATCCGATATAAATAAAGAAAATAAAAGTGGGCCTAAATGAGATCCTTGCGGAATGCCCGATGTTACCGTAACGCAGTCCGATGAGACACTGTTCAACTTAACACATTGGCTTCTATCAGATAAGTATGAGCACAATAAATTAAGAAGTCTACCATGCAAACCGACATTCTGCAATTTTACTAATAAAGTTGGATGATGAACCCTATCAAATGCTTTTGAAAAGTCGGTGTACACGGCATCCACCTGCCTTCTATCGTCCATGCACTTGGCTATATACTGCACAAAAGGCACCAGGTTAGTCACTACAGATCGCCCATGATAGAAACCATGCTGGTCATCACCAGTGCTTTGTTTAACTTTAAAAAATAATTCTTTTGTAATAATAGATTCAAACATTTTTCCTGGTACTGATAAAATAGAGATAGGACGATAATTGCATACGTCAGTTCTGTTACCACTTTTATAAACAGGTGTGATCTGTGCAGTTTTCCATAAAGTTCCCTCGCTTAGAGCTTTGTTGTATATAATGAAAAGAGATAGCGACATTGAGACACTGCACGATCTAAAAAAATAGGGTGGTATGCCGTCAGGGCCGGCACCCTTATTAATGTTTAAGTTCTTTAGTTCATTTTCAACTTGCTCTATGGTAACATTCCTAATATCAACAATATTGCAGTTCAAGCCTGCATGAACCAACGAAGGCGAGGCGGAAGACACAAAGACACTAGCGAAAAAATCATTGAATGCACTGCAGATATCTTCATTGTTGCTATATGTATTACCGTTGTGGGTAACAAAGGTTGGAATAGACTTAGTCTTTTTTTATTAGCTGTAAATGACCAAAATTGTTTTATGTTATCTTTTATGTTAGACTCGGTATTTTCGACATATTTATTGTAACAGCTTTGATTGCTATCCTTACCGTTTTTTGCAGATTAGATAAAACAAGATAATTAGATTGATTGTTAAACATTTTCCAAGTTTTATGGGCTTTGTACTTTTTTTTAATTAAATTTACTGTTGCTCTTGAATACCAAGTGGGATAGTGGTTGTTGATTCGCTTTTTTGGAACAAATTTCTGAATAATGTTATTAACGTTTAAATAAAATGCCTGAACTCAGTCATCAGTTGAACGTTCACTAAATATGGTCTCCCAGTTAATATCGAGAATCTTATTATTTATGACACTGTAATTCGCGTTTCGAAATTTAAGCGTAGAATATCCTGTTTTAGATTTTAAATTCATATCATTATTTAGATTAAGAGATATGTTCAAAGTTTTGTGGTGCAAATCCTCAGCAACTAATGGCAATTCGTCACGCGTAACTAACAAGTTTTTTATACTACTAAAAACTAAATCTAATATTTTATTGTTGGCGTTTAATATTCCACAATATTGCTTAAAACCCAAGAGATGAAAATTATCTACAATGCACTCACCATTGGACCAGTAACCTCTCCCGTAACATAGTATTTATCAACCGGATCCCAATACCATTTTAGACCAGGAGCATTATAATCACCAAGAACAATAAAATCATCATTACATGCCGCCAAGGATAGTACTACATTGTTAATTTTGATTAGATGTGCGCTTACATTCTTTACACTCGCGTTAGGTGGTATGTAAACACAGCATATACGCACTTTTCTTGATCCGATAACCTCGCAGTAACCCACAAATCTTCACAAATACCCTCACATGACCATGCATCGTTAACGTGTGAATTATATTTTTTATTAACGGCAATCAGAACACCTCCTCCGTCCATTTTATTGCTAAAATTTCGGTTACGATCGCGACGATATACATCAAAGACATCAGTATTAAAAAGTTCACCATTTCTTACGCTATCATTAAGCCAGGTTTCAGATATACATATTACGTCAGCATAAGAGCTACTAGTGCTGACAAAAAAATCATTTGTTTTAGATCTTAATCCCCGCGTATTTTGATACTTTATAAAAAAGTCCATGGACAATAAACTAAAAATAAATTCATATATCTTCCTGACAGAGGTAGAGTTTATTCCCTGCTAAACCTTTTCATCACCTCTTCATTAAAAATGTGACGAGTAGTTTCGCCGACGTTCATATTTTACAGTTGTGGGTCCAACAGGTAGCATTTGTTTTGGATTTTACGAAGTCTCTAACTTGTTTAAATAAGGGTTTGTTCCGAGGAGTCAGATGGTCATTGATATACAATGAGTCATTGGAATCGGACAATCCAATATCTTTTAATTTTAAACCTTTTCTCTTTCGAATTGCGCCAATTATGTTGTCCTTTGAAGTCCTATTCTTCATGGCTACTATTACGGATCTTGGATGCTTATTTTCAGAATTGATGTGAGCTACCCGATGGCACGATTCAAATGTATCCAGTGGTTGGTTAAGGGATTGAAAAATACGATTGACAACCATGCGTAGGTTATCTCCAAATTTTTCGGGAATACCGTTTATTTCAATATTATTAATTCTTGCATTTTGTTGGAAACTATCAATATCGGATTGCATAGCGATTATATTATCGGATAACGTGGATACAGTGTTTTCCAGCTTGGGAATATTTTTCACTTTTTTCTCCATCTCTTCAATTTTTTTAGCAAAATCATCAATTTTAGCCCCGTAGAACTCCACAGATGTTTTCAAAGAATCTTGTCCATTTTTTATAACACCGACGTCTTTTTGAAGAGAATCTATTTTATTGTCAAGGACTGCAAGTAGTTTCGTTACATCATTATTACTTAACTCGACTGACGGCTTTGGCTTACTGATGCACTCCGCACATCGATAGACAGAGCTTGGGGTTTTCAAGACATCTTGCGATATCGGTGGATTAGGACACGTCACACTATGGGCCAGATGACCCGATTATAGGGGAATAATATCAAAATTTAAATTTTGGGAAAATGAAAAAAAATTACGTTAGCATTACTTCATAAAAGATAGCTTATCAAAATAATGATACACGCAGTTTTATTGAAACATCCAGTAGGCGCGAAAAAATGATTTGTTTTACGTTGCTTCGCGACCGGTCAATTAGTGCATAATTTGTTTGTTAAATATAAATATCTGTTAATCTCTGTCAGTTCTAAAGTGAAAAATTTTGTGATATGGAGTGTGATCCTAATGGTAAGTAGTTTTGATTCACATAGCTACGTTTAGAAAAATGTATATATATTAATAGTAAACTGGACTTAATAATCTAGTCTTGATATGTTATAATTATAAAAAAAACCACACAGTTTGGATTGATTTATAAATTGGATTTCCACCGATTTCCAGTATGAAACTTATATGGTCTAATTTAGTGAAGTATATGTCAAAAATCAAAATATAAATGAAGTGCCACCAGGTGCCCCTCTTTTTACAAGCTTTTATTTAACTTGCTTTGAATGTATGTATGTATGCTATGTATGTTTGTTCGGGCAAAATCTTGCAACTTAATTTTGAAATAGAAATTCTTAACCGATTTAGCTGAAATTTTGTACACATATTCAGGTCCGATGACAATGCATTATTATTCAAAAATTGAATTGGTACAGGGCCGTATTCAGGAGGGCGGGGCCCAAATTTAACTTTCCGATTTTCGATCGAGCTGAAATTTCGTACACGTATTCAGGTCCGATGACTATGCATTGTTATTCGAAAATTGAATTGGTACAGGGCCGTATTTAGGAGGGCGGGGCCCAAAATTAACTTTCCGTTCTTCTGAGCTGAAAAACGTATTTACTGTGGATAACAATGCAGTATTATATAATAATTCAATAGGTACAGGGTTACTACGTTAATACTAAAAAGTAAAAATAAATTAAAAGTAAAAAACATTTTTAAAAAACAAGCTTTTATTTAAATGCACTAAAAAGAAAAAAATAAATTTTAACTTCAAAATTGCTACTGTCAAATTAGAACGTCATTTCACATTTGACACAATTGATATGATATAAAAGCTTGCCGCGTATAAACACTTGATATGAATGATTTAGTAAGTACTTGTATTTACTTAGTTTGAAAATGAAAAAGTTAAAATCATTCACATCAAGTGTTTATACGCGACAAGCTTTTATATCATATCAATTGTGTCAAATGTGAAATGACGTTCTAATTTGACAGTAGCAATTTTGAAGTTAAAATTTATTTTTTTCTTTTTAGTGCATTTAAATAAAAGCTTGTTTTTTAAAAATGTTTTTTACTTTTAATTTTTATATTCTGAATTTTTTGATTCCTTCCACACAATAAATAAGTGAAACTAAACGGGACAATTGTTAATAAAATTTTGCTTCTATTTTTTCTTTGAACTACTATTATTATTATTATTATTATTTTATAATATTTTTAGATAACTTCAGGATACACAGAGTACTCCGAAAAGATATTTTTAATGTTTCTGGGATAGACAAAAAAAATATCTTTAAAGAATGCCTAAGAGTTCTTACTTGTAAGACATGTGAAAAGTGGAACACTGCTTCAGTTAATAAGTTAGCACAGACCTTTTTTTTTAAAATCAGGCAAAAATGGATAACATCAAAAAGAACTACCCTGAGATTTTTGCAGAAAAATAAATTATGGCTAAATCAAAATTTGGAGATTGTTTGTAAATCATATAAATCAACGGGCAGACCAAAAAGTGAATTCTGTCAACTGACAAGTTCAGCTAAAAATAAAAGGACGAAAGTTATTAGACAAAAAACGAATCTCGAGGAATTAACACATGCAACTCAAAGTTCATTGAGAGCATCAGGTAACTACACTGCAGCTTTACTATTAAATAAAGCGACGTCAGTTCCACCTACTGAGACACGTAAAATGTTGAAAGCTTATGAAGAAGTCAGTATTTCACATAACACCAGTGTGAGAAAAATGACAACTGATGAAGCTCTAGCTATGCTAGTTAATTTAAGACTCTCTAAAAGGCAATATCAGCAGATACGAATGCAAGCAAAAGAATATAGAGCCGAATTGTACCCCGCATATAATGACGTTCGAGTAGCAAAACGCAAGTGTTTTCCTGACGAAGGACTATCTGTCAGTTGCATTAAGGTTGAATTGAGTTTGCAGTCTTTGCTAGACCTGACAACACATCGTTTACTTGAAAGCCTAAAATTTCCAGCAGAAGCTATCCTGTCTACCAATTTATGTCTTCTGAGTAAATGGGGTTGCGATGGAAGCTCAGGCCAAAAACAATATAAACAGTTTCAAGAAGCAGGAGATGATGCAAATTTATTTCTAACTTGTTTAGTTCCCATCAGGCTATATTTTATAGATTCAACAAAAAGAAAAATACTCTTGTGGCAGAATCCAACTCCATCATCGACATTTTATTGCAGGCCTTTAAGAATGCAAATGGTTAAAGAAGATGTAGAAGTTTCAATTGCAGAAAAGAAAAATGTTGAGGCAGAAATCGCAAAGTTAATTCCGACTGTGGCCTTTATTGAAGAAAATGAGGTCAAGGTAAGTAATAACATCATCGTTCGTGGCCTTTGTAATAAATATTTTTGTTGTTTTGTGCTGGTTATATTTTTTCTTCCTTTATGTTTTATGTACCAAATATTTTTTTTAGGTTAAACACCAGTTGGTTATGACAATGATCGACGGTAAAATGATTAATTCTCTGACAAATACACCTTCTCAGATATGTTACATATGTGGCTCCTCTCCAAAAGAAATAAATGATTTGGAAAAAGTAAAACAAAAACCTATTGATATAACTACATTCACTTACGGCCTTTCCACCTTGCATTCATGGATACGTTTTTTTGAGTGGCTACTTCATATAAGTTACCGGTTGCAGCTAGAAAAATGGCAAGCTCGAAAAGATGACAAAGAAATTGTAAATTTGGAAAAGAAAAGAATTCAGACGGAATTTAAGACTAAAATGGGGCTTCTAGTGGATCAACCAAAACAGGGAACAGGTACAACCAATGATGGAAATACCGCTAGAAGATTTTTTTCAAATCCAGATATTTCTTCACAAATTACCAAAATTGACAAAACCTTAATATATCGATGCTCAGTCATCTTACAAACAATATCAAGCGGTTTGAGTATTAAATGTGACGAATTCGACCAGTATGCTATGGATACAGCAAAATTAGCCATTTCTCTGTATCCATGGTATTACATGCCTCCAGCAGTTCACAAGGTTCTAGTTCATGGGTCCGAAATTATACAGCATGCGTTAGTTCCCATTGGCCAATTGTCCGAGGAAGCTCAAGAAGCTAGAAACAAGGATTACAGGCGGTTTCGTGAGAATAACTCAAGAAAATGCGATCGTATTTCAACAAACACAGATGTTTTCAATAATCTTTTGCTATCATCCGACCCTGTAATATCTAGTTTAAGGAAGACACCTAGAGCCAAAACAAAAAAATTCCACCCTGAAGCCATTGCTCTCTTTGATTGTCCAGATATTAGTCAAACCTGTGAAAGTAGCGAAACGGAAAGTGACTCTGATTTTTTATTTTTTCTATCCGTACTGCCTAACTATTTTTTTTTCTGTCTCATTGTAATCCCAATTTCATCTAATTTTCTCATTAATGTTTTCTCCCAATACGTACTGATTCATAGTAACTCTCTGACGAAATATTTTACTGATTTAGAGTGACAGAGTCTTCCAACGAGGACAGAACAGGGGCTTTTATTTGACCTCCCTTGTATTTAAAAAAAAATGAAAATAACCATTCGATGTATTTTTTCCCAAAGAATTCAAAAATGTCAACAAAAATTTATTTGAAGCAAAAACAAAAGAGTTACGGCAACGATCAACCTTTTTTTAAATGGAATGTGCAGTTGCTTTAAATGTTTTTTTATTAACATTTTTGAATTTATGGGAAAATACATCAATTGGCTATTTACCAGGGATGTCAAATAAAAGTTCCTGTTCAGTACTCGTAGGAAGACCCTGTATAGGGAGTCCAAAATAAAGTACCCTACCCCCTTAGATATCTCAAAAGATATTCTATTTAGGAAAAAAAAAGTAAAATATAAGGTGTTATTGTTTTTTAGGGAACTTTTAAATTATATACCTTTCACGTATACAGGATGCTCAGTTTTTCATGGTATATTATTGGACTTTTCAATTTTTCGTATAACACATCACATACCCAAATTCCTTTGTTTTCATATGCTTGTAACTCGAAAACAAATAAATTTGAGTATATGACATGTTATATAAAAAATACTTAAGTATTTTTGTCTGTAGAATCCAAAAATCCAATAATATATAGGGGGAGTCCCATTTAATTTTTAATAGTTGATTCCTGACCATAAAAACTGAGCACCTTGTATACGTAATAGGTATTATGTAATATAAAAGTTCCCTTAAAAACAACACTTTTTATTTAACTGTTTTTCCTAAAGAGAATAGCTTTTGAGATAAGGGGGTAGGGTACCTTATTTCGGACACCCTGTACATAGGTTAATGTGTTTTTATTTGCGGAAAAGAAAAAAATTCTATAATTTTTTACAAATTTCAATATTTTATTAAATTAGCTAGGTACATAATAGTATGTTCAATTATTATCTTTAATAGATATTAGTTAAAATTACAGAATAAATAAATATTAGTAGGCTGTCCTAATATTATTGTTATATTTAAATATCCTAAAATGTAGATTGCAGATTTTGACAGAAGTTTTCTAATGTAAACTTTTTATACGTTTACACTTTAAGCAGTTAGAAAAACCATTTACGTACTTTTAGGTAATTGATGGCATTTTTGAGGTTCGCCTTTTTTACGCTAACGCTTTTTTGGGACACCCTATACATTTTTTTTTGCACATACCTATATGTAGTAGCAAAGCCTAGTAATTCTCCACAAGCTAAAAAAATCATTGTTATAATGAAACCCAAGAAAGTTAAAAAGCGACTTATTTATAATAATTATTAATTACCCTGTATATAAATTAGATTTTAAGTTTATAAAGATTATCTTTGTAGTTATAATTAAGTACAGTGTTAAATATAGATAAAACAACATTTTCGCTACAAAACCTTAAGAATCTTAATTTTTCCTCCATAACCAAGTCATCTGGCCCACTGTGCGTCACATGGAATAGACTCTTGCAAAAGAAGCACTCCAGCGACGACCGGCCAACAATACGAGCTCGACAAATCCCACAATTGCCTGACATAGCAGCGATAAAAAAACCCGCAAAAAATTGTATTTATCACTGCACAAATTGGAATATATATTTTGCAGGCATTACATTAAATGCTTTTTAGACCCTTTTAGTAATACTTATGCACTCAAATTTTTAATAGGTCACTATATGACATTTAATATTTAGTCTTAAAAAAAAAATGAAAAAAAAAGAGCAATTTTTAACCACTAAAATAACAGAAGAACTGAGAGCACGATAACATGTGTGTATACACGGCAACACGAAACAAACGTTTTGTTGTTAGCACAAAGGTTTTAAGTAAGTTTTAGTTAAAATTTGATTCCAGATAATACTAAAATGTTTAACTTAAGCGACTGGAAACACTTTATGGGTTCTGTGAAGAAAAATCTTAAAATGGTGATAACGACAATATATCTACGTATTTTAGAAGAACATGATATGAAGAAAAATCCGAAAATCATGAAGAATGTGTCGTAAAAATTATGTTTAATTCCTCGGAGAAGCAACTACAAGAAATGGATGTTTTTTCAGAAATTTTACAGCAGCTACTACAACTTCAAAGAGGAAATTGAGTTCGTCGGCATTAAGCAATCAAGAATATGAAAAAAATATTGAAATCTGCGATGAGGACACTCCGGATGGTCCTCGTGTTGCCTCTGACGGTCGTGACATAAGTAACCTCTTTGCTGACTTTTTCAGTGTCTTTTATGAACTTTTATGAACAGCCAATGGATAATGTAGATGAACCATCGATTCTTATTATTAATAGAACGTGTACAGATTTTAGAAATCCCAAAGCTTTTTTAACACTTTACTATTCATATGCGTTCAGTAAACTGTCTTTTGCCTCCGTTCATATCCAAAATATAATATTCATATCAAAAGAATCGAAGCATTACAAAAAAGGTGTCTTAAAATACTTGTTTTCAAAACCAATCGCCCAGTAGATATTGTTGCCCGTGATTTTAAATTAATTCCACTCGCTCATAGAAGAACAATCACTGATCTGCTCACTATCTTCAAAATGTTCAGCAATGTCATTGACTCCCCATATCTCCAATCTTGATTAAATTTTAGAGTCCTCGGAAGAGATCTTAGAAACTCCGATTTATTTAGCATTCATTTTCGTTAGACAAGTCTGGGACAAAACGAACCTTTAATTAGAATGCAAAATTTATTCAATATACAATGTTATAACTTAGATGTATTCTCTACAACTATTTTTAATTTAAAAAAAAAGAGTTAAAAATCAGTTTTCTCTGTTAACATTTCCAAACGTCACATAGAGTCACTGTTATACTTGTTATTGAAATTTGTTTGTAGTATTCTATTATTGCATAATAATTATTTTATTAGTTCGGTATAGCTTATTGTCTTTATAGCCGTATAGTGGATGCTTTTGGAACCCAGGTTCTGTTGTATCCTGAATTTGTAATAAATAAATATCTCGCAATGGCCACCAAAATTGGCCACCAAGGTCTTGTGATGACACATAGCCAGTTTTTTGTGGAGAAGGCTGAGAAAAATATAGCGATAACATCATATGTCTACTTGTGATCCCATAGCCACTAGAGTAAATTTGGCCACTTTGTAGGTTTTATGATGCATGTCAAAACCAGAATGTTGATCGTAAATAAAACTTAGAACTATAATTATTCAGATTGTTTATTTTTCATGAATATAAAAAATTTTAAAAGTCGCTTTCTTTGAGGTAAATAGGAACGGGAAGCTGAAAGCCATTATAAATAGCATATTATGAGCCCTTCAGACGAACGTAATATGCTCATCATCAAATTTGCAAACCTATATGATTAATATCATCAATGTTGTGAAAATAGGAATTTAAATAGAGTAAGGCCAAAACTATACAAATTTAAAAAAATTTATTAATTACTTCAATCAGTAAATTTATTTAATTATTATAAGAAAAAACGAAAATACCCGACTGCTTAGAGACGATTCTGTAAAATATACTTACTAGCTGGCTAAAAAGAAAAGATAGCAAATATTTATTATTCTATCTGAAAACTTCTTAAATATTCAAGGATTTCTAAAAATATTTTCATAAATGCCAACCTGTTTTTATGTTAGATGTGAGATTAACACAAACCCATTTGTCGATATTATGGTTATCATCAATAACAAAAAATCAGCCTAGAAAAATTACTTTTTGGATTGATTCAAATTTTGTGCAAGAATTAAGTGTGATATAAAGATGTACTGGTAAAATTGTGGTGCTAATTCACATAAAATGTTTGTAATCGTGAAAAATCACCCTCCCAGCTTTTTACAGATCTTCACGTTTTAGTGTCTCTAGAAGCCAAAAAAGATATTTTCTCAATTATGTGGTTCTATCCGTCTGTTCAATCCAAGATGGCAAAACAAAATGGCGGCCTAACAAAATATTTAAAAAATTACTATGAAAAGACTACTTATTAAATAGAACTCAAATTTTGTGGAAGAATAAAGTGCGATATAGAAATAAAATTGTGGTACAAATTCAAGATGGTGGACAAAATGACCGCCAAATAAAAACTTAAAAAAAAAGAACGGAAAAAAACTTTTTATTCAATTACGTAAATTAGTTGTGATATAGGGATAAACTGGCAAAATACTGGTACAAATTCAACAATTCAATAAATAATTGTTCTTGATACTAGACCGTGTCAAATTGGAATTATTATCTGACGTTTCGCTTTTTATACCGGACTTGAGCTCGCCAAACCATGACCCTGTGTTAAGATCGGATTCCACATGTGCTGATGTTCAGCTACAGTAGACTGAACAGTTTGTTTCTTTTTAGTACATTGTTCGTATTCCTTAAGTCTAGCTCTGAGAGATTAAAAGATATAGTAATCCAACTCCGAGAAAGAAGAATGATAAAGAGCCACCGTTAGGTAGTCTTGTGCTTCTCTAGATACATGGTACTACAGACAAAATAGGCCAGTTACTTCGGCGGTATTGTACATTTTTAAACAGAAGTAAATAAAATTCCTTGCTCCTGTAGAGAAACGTATGTGGGAGAAACAGGATGCTCAATATCAATTGAACTTAAGGAACATGAACGAGGAATAAAAAGAAAAAAATTGTTCAATCTGCTGTAGCTAAACAGTAGCATACCACTGGCCATATTATAAATGTAAAAGAAACCAAGGTTCTAGCAGCGGTTCCAGGATTTTATAAACGAAAAATTAGAGAATCTTTTGCAATTTTTAAATATACAAAAACTTCCATACGAGCTACGATCAATATCACACATGGAAACCGACCTTAACACAGGGTGAAGGTTCGGTGAGCACAAGTCGGGTACAAAAGCTCGCCTGAATCTCTCCGAGTTCATTCAGATCTCGTGGAGTAAAGGTTCCTGAAGATGCCCCAATTAATTTATTTTTTCAGTCCCCGTGTGCCGTGATCAACACTGTTATAATAAGACCCTCTGTACTGCGATAAGTTTGTTTAAAATAAGACACTTCTTTCTTGTATCCAGTCTTATTATATTATTTTCATTCATTAATTATCTACCCTCGTATAAAACACTTTCACAGAAACGGTACAATCATACAATTATTATTATGAAACACGGTATACAAGTTAAACAATGCGTGCAGGTGGAAAACGACAATTATCCTTTCGTACTACCTTTTACCTCTGACTGCATATTGAATTACCTAAAAGCAAAACAATGCTAGCTAGTAGGAAAAGAAATCTTGAGAATGTCGCTTTTTTCTGCAATAACAAATAATAAAGCTCAAACTAAATAAACTGGTCAACACTCGAAACGCCCACCCTACCCTACGTTTTTGCCCCATTTAAAATAAAAAGTAACATGTAACATAAAATTTCTATAAATCTGAACTTTTGGAATTATTGGTTAACTAACATTAATCGAAGTATCAATTTAATGTGTAGAGTCAGGCGATAGTAATATACAGATCGCAAATGAAGTGATGTAAAATAATAATTTTTTTTTCCATTTGTTAGCACTAGTGAAGTGTGATCCAATCAAGTTCAGTACATAGTCACAGTATATATATCATATATATATATATCATATATATATATATATATATATATATATATATATATATATATATATATATATATATATATATATATATATATATATATATATATATATATATATATATATATATATATATATATATATATATATATATATATATATATATATATATATATATATATATATATATATATATATATATATATATATATATATATATATATATATATATATATATATAGTTTGGTACATCGATAGAAAGTTTTAAAGGGGTGAAAGAGGAGGTCATTTGGAGTCATTTGGACCAAATATGTCTATATACAAAGTCGTACCGATTTCGAGATATAGGCCTTTTCTAGTATTTCCATTTATTAAGGTAATTTCGGCAAATAAAAAATATTTTTGTCCCTGTCACTGATTTTATTTTTTGCAACTATTTTTTTTTATAATATTTAATATGTATATCAGCTAAAAAAAAATAACAACAACTTCTTTGAAAACCACAAAAAAACACCGCACGCCAATGAAAATGATTTTATGCTATACAGTGGAACTAAGGCTCAACTTAAAACGCCATTTTATCGGAAATCACCCAATAAAAAAAATCTCAAATATGCTTAAAAACTACCTTATGTTATACCCTTCTCAGGGATATATCAGGTTATGATCGATTATCACTATTTGGAATAATTTGTTGAAAAAAATGGAAACAATTACAATTATTTAGGTAAAACAATTGTCAGATTTACTATCTAATTTCACATCTAAAATTAAATCATAAAGAGAAACTTCGAATATGTTGTTATTATTATTCATTTTCAAAATGCCAACCCTGATTCCGAATACACTTTCGAGCTCTCTTTCTTATTTCGGTGGTAGTGACAGCGTATCGCAACTCTACCCTTAATCTTTCAGCTGATTCATTTATTCGTTGAATAAGCTGCTCGCGGTTGATTATTTCGACCTCGTAAATAAGTTCTTTCATGCGTCCCCACACATGAAAGTCCAGAGGTGTTAAGTCTGGGGACCTTGCAGGCCACAGAATTGGTCCATTTCTTCCTATCCACCGATTAGGAAACGTTTGATCGAGAAACTGCCTTACTGTTAATCGAAAATGAGCTGGACATCCGTCGTTTTGGAATATTATCCTGTCCCGTACATTCAGAGGCACATCATCCAAGATATTGGGCAACTCGATGCGTAAAAATTCCAAATAGTTGTCTCCATTTAGATTATCTGGAAGATAATAAGGACCAATAAAAGTTCGACCAATGACAGCTGCCCATACATTTACACTAAATTTGTGTTGGAAAGAAACTTGTTTTTTCATATGCGGGTTCTCGTCCGCATCAGTCCAGTAGTGAAGGTTATGAAAGTTTGTAATACCTTCACGAGTAAATTATGATTCGTCTGACCACAGAATACTTTTCAAGAAAAGCCCATCCTCCATATCAGCGTTCAATAAAAATCGACTAAAAGCCATTCGTCGTACAGGATCGCCTTCTTCAAGGCCCTGAACGGGGGTATAGTGGAACGGATGTTTTCCTTCAGTCTTGAGAACAGGCCACACTTTCCATAGAGACAAATTCAATTCATCAGCTACTTTTCTGATGCTGGTTGTAGGATCTGCTTCAAAAGCTTGAAGTATTTGTTCTTCCACTTCAGGATGATATCTTTCAACATGCCCACGTTCTACTATGTGATGAATGTTACCGGTTTCACTAATTCGTCGATAGGTATTAATAAAAACTTGCACATTAGGAACACGTCTAGCGGGGAATCGATCACGATATAATCGTTGAGCAGCCGCTGCATTGCCATCGGCTCTTCCATACATAAACAAAATGTCTGCATATTCGCTATTAGAAAAAGCAGCCATCTTTACAAATTGTAATTATTGTAACTTGAAAAACTATGAAATCAAAGCGAACTATTAGACCACAAGGTATTCAAGGCAAATATTGCAAGCCCAATGCTAAACGCACTACTGGCCTAAAAATATGCCAGGACCCATTCGACTAAAAACTGAAATCCGATAGTGCATTGTTAAAGTAATAATTATTGTATCTTCTAAAGAATTGATAAAAACCATCAAAATAGCGATAGTGGATTTAGGTATTTATTGAATTATTATTTAGGCCAAGCGACGGATATTTTGTTGACATGATATTTTTTAATGTTTAAATTCCTTTAATTCCAAGGTATTAAAATAAAAACGATACGTTTATGGTCAACCATTTTTAATGATGAAAATTAAATGATTTCTCTAAGTACATTATTTTATCATTCTAGTACTTCATTACATAATTGTAAAATCAAAAATAATTAAACTTTCCAAGTTGTGTCTTCAATATTTAAGAAAATACATAATTATAAAATCGGATAGTAAATCTATAAATTATTCTACTTAAATTAAGTGTAACCGTTAAATTTGTAGTGATAATTATAATTATTGATCATAACCAGAGGGTATAAAATTGCGTAATTTATAGGCATATTTGAAATTTTTTTTATTGAACAGTTTGCGAGAAAATGGCATTCAAAGATGATACTTAATTCCAGTGCATTGCATAAAATCATTTTCATTGGACTGTGCTGTTTTTTTGGGGACTTCAAAAAACGTGTTCATATTTTTTTTTTAATAAATACATATTAAACCGTATGAAAAAAATTTGTTGCAACAAATAAAATCATTGACAGGGTCAAAAATATTTTTTATTTGCCGAAATTACCTTAATAAATAAAAATATCAAAAAAAGGCCTATATCTCGAAATCGGTACGACTTTGTATATAGACATATTTGGTCCAAATGACTCCAAATGACCTCCTCTTTCACCCCTTTAAAACTTTCTATCGATGTACCAAACACCCTGTATATATGTGTTGATTTTTACTCCTTCACGGATGGAAAAATACAATGTGTTTTCATTCCGGGTGTACATCCGTTCACTACTGTCGTTCTGAAAAGAACAGTTTTGCTGACGTTTCGCCAAAATCACATTTGGCATTTTCGAAGCTTTCTTTCTCGCGTCCGAATAGAGACTGAAGTGTTGGTGACTGCGACGCTCGGGGCCGAAGGTTATATCTGCGCAGGCGTTGGTCGTTATTTATGTTTTCTGGATGGTGCTGTTGTTGTTGCGCTAATTGTGCTTGAGTTTTTGCGATTTTAGATTTGTCGATTATTGTCTTCCTTACTGTTGGTAGTTTTAATGATTCGTCCCTTTTATTCAAATCACCCTGTTTTTCAATTTCTATGGCTTCTCGGATTATTCTGGTCTTATAATGTTCTATATTGGCAATATCCCTACACCCATCGAAATTTATTTTATGGCCGGTTTAATGATGATGTAGGAATAAAGCTGAGGTTGTTTGTTTATTTCTGATGCTGAGTTTTCCAGTTTCATTTTATTTTTTGGGTTTCCAAGTAGTTTACCTATAGTTGTTTATGGCTTGTGTATTGTTTGTATGTTGTGTTTCCTAAGAATTCTTCCGATTCTGTCTGTTGTGCCTTTTACATATGGTAAGACTACTCGTTGCTTTCCCGATTCATAATTTTTGTCGTTCGTTGTTCGGGAAACCTGTGCATTAATAGCTTTCTCTATGGTGCGATTTGTGTAGCCATTTTTCTTTAAAGCACTAGATATTACCTTAAGTTCGTTTTGTCTCGTCTGTATTTCAGTTAATCGCACGGATCTAGATATTAGGATATTTGCAACAGCTTGAATTTGTGCTGGGTGATGATGTGATTTTGCATTTAAATATGTGTGTATTGTTGGTTTTGGTGTTGGTTTTCTATGCACGGTGTATTCGAAATGTCCGTTATGCAGTTTTGTGACCAAAACATCTAAAAATGGTAGTTTGTTGTTTTCCTCTAACTAAGTAAATTGTATTCTGGGGTGGATTGAATTTACGTGAGTCAGAAATTTTTCGAGCTCTGCATGACCATGTTGCCATATAATAAATATGTCATCCACATAACGAATCCATAATTTGGGCTTTAAACTTGCTTTCTCAAGAGCTTCTTTCTCGAAGTATATCAAATATCAATAACTTTTTAAATAACATAATAGTAAGCTAAAAATTTTACCAATTCAATTGTATTTCGGTATTTTTGTTTCTGTATATTAAAAAAATCGTCCCCATTTTCCGTATTACGTTTTATTAACTTTATTTTTTAAGATAACATTATATTAATTTTTTATTTCAAACCCACTTCTAAATAAGTTCACTACAAGACAAGAATCGACTAAACAAAAATCTATTAGGTTAAAACAAATTAGTAAATTACAAAAGGTACCTTCAAAATATACACAAATTATACTGAATCCTAAATATCATCATATTCTGAATCTGAAACTCCACTAGTATTCATTATACGTGGTTCAACTTCCATGTCAATTATAAACTGTTCTCTTTCATACCAGTTCTTAATTAGTTTTTCAGTGTGTCTGTCACAGTTTTCCAACACTTCTAAAAGTACATTGTTCCAATGCTTCATCCCACATACCAAGAACTTTTTCATCGCCATAATCATCTCTACCAATATATTTATTGTTAACCGACTTAGCATGGGCTCAGATAAGTTCAATGGCATTAAAGTCACCATGGTATGGTGGAAGTCTTAAAACTTCATGACCGTGTTGTCTTAATAATTCATCAATTGCATAAACATTCTCTTTTCTATTCATTTTTGCTAATTGTAACAACTCGGGTTTCAAAAGACTCGTATCAAATGTAATGTTGTTCTTTTTTAACCAGTTTATTATGTCTACTTTTGTAGTGACAGATGAAGGTTGTTTCTCTATAAGAACACAGAGTCGAGACCCATTTAGTACATATAATTCATTTCACCATGGTAATCAATTGTCATTGATTTTGAACAGGACAATAAGCTGGCATTCTGAACAAAGCCTGTTGAAGATCCAGCATGAAGAATGGTACACTATTATGTTTTGATCTTGTCATGACATTGTTTTATTTCCTTTGGCATAAATCCTCTAGGAAAATCAGTTGTTAGTTACGTTACCAGAGACGCTTTTGTGTCCAGACATCCAGAATAGCTGAACTATTCCAGCCAAAATATAATGCAGATATTAAAGATGTAAATCTTGTGATAACATCAATACTAATTTCTTTTATGCTAGCAGACTTATTGCCAAGTTTACTCCTAAAAACATTTTTTCTAGTAGAAAACTATCTAAAGGATCTCAAAATTATTTTTTATAAAGTCTGATAATATATTTGCTTGAATCAAAATTACTTTAGCTTTAATAACTTTTTTACAATAGTAAAGAATGATTAATTTTAGACAACCCGTTAAGCCCACTACAGCTATAAATATTTATAGATCATATTGCTAAATGTCGATGAGATTAGTAATAATTTAGTGTAGTGGTACAGAAATACAGATGATATTTTCGTATGCTTTACAGGTACAGACAGTTTTATACCATTTTGGAATATATTAACCTGTCACACCCAAATATTAAATTGACCATAAAACTAGAAGCTATTATCTATTTGAATTTTCTAGATTTAACAGCCAGCAAACCATCACATACGATTACAACATGATATAAAAAATCCTTTCATCGAAAAGGATATAAACTGACCGCAGTCCATAAAATTATTCGTAAAATGACGAGTATTCCTTTATCTTAAAATAACTTCCATAAAAAACAATATCTAATAAAATAAAATTGAGTTAAATAATAGTTATTCTTCTTCTATGATTCTATATCACAAATAAAAAGGAATTAGACAGATCTATCCCCGACAAAGAATGGAACAATCACATAAAAACATAACCGATTTTGGCAATCCGCCTGAAAAATGTTAAAATTAAAAACCATAATCCTTTAGGTAAGTTTAAAAATCAATCGACTAAAAAACTTTGAAATACTTTTAAATGAATAAACATATTTGAATAAATCACTCTTATTTAATTTAATCTGATAGAAAACTATAAATCCGTAATGAGAGCTTGATAAAATTATCTAAAACCTTAGGCAGTTTCTTTGTTAAATATTCAAATAAACTGTTAAATGATTTAATTTTATGTACATTTGTAAAGGATTTTCATCCAGTAAAGTCTCAACACTGCAAAAACTAAATAGAATAAAACTTCAGGTGAAACTAAAAAGAAGTGTGTTTAGATTTTACTTCTACACACAAAATTCCCAAAAAAAACCTTTTACAATAATAACAAATAATATGCCATATGAATTATCCCTGTCAACAGGCTGATTAAAGTTGCAAATTGCTCTTACCAATTTTTAAAACAAGAGTCCATGGTAGTAAACATAGTAACCTTAACCTTAACCTGAAAATGGTTCTTGTTACAATTAATCGACGTTAAATGAAAATGATGCAATAAGTTCTATTAATTCACAGATCTAATATGAACCCACATGAACTTAATGCCGATAAACTTGAAAAACAATAAGTTGTGAACTGTAGAATTAAGAAACTAAAAATATCAGTCCGTCAAAGTAATTAAAAAAAAACAAAACTCTAATAATAAATGTTGATATAAATGGAGCAAAATGTTGTATCAACTTAAATATATAAGACCGGCATAATAGTTAATTATATGGTATTGAAGAGAAAAAAATTACGGGGCATTAAATTTGCAAAAATAGTAAAAACCGTTTAAATTAGGCAATAGTGTAATATTTTTATATTAAAAAAATACTACTGGAAATTAAATAACCCTTTATACAGGTCAAACATGGGAGATATAAGTGCCAACAAATCAGAAATATGACTTCTCGGGTTTATACTATTATATATGGGGTGATTTCAGTATACAATAGTTATATATATAGAATATATATAAATTTTCTTTTGTATCGTATCGTACTCAGATTGGTTCAAAGCGTAATTGCTCTGTCCGCCTAGTTCTTGTTAAAATTGCCGACGGTAGAAAAAAATATTTAATAAGTTTTTTTATAAACAAACATGGTTCTTTTACATATATGTATTGCTTGATTCCATAAACTTAAATAATGCTCTGACCTTACATAACTTATTTCTAAATTAAAATATCAAGGAAGCGAAACGAAAATAATTGGGCATGAACTTCGTCAGATGGGGAAAAATACAACATGTTCTGTAATCCCAAAAACTAACCATATCAAACGAAAAAATAGTACCCAACCTCTAGAGTAGACCTTGTACACAATGCACACTATTATCACGTGGCTCACAGATCTATGTAACAATCATTTTTCTCAAACCTCTCTCTCCCCATATAAATACTTTCCTTTATACCAGTAGACTTTTAATCTCAACGCCGCAGTATCTCAGAACACAATAGAAACCTTTAATCTAAAATCAATTTTTTTTTTGCGTCTATGAGTCTGTCTACTGAAGGTCCTGAGATACACACATATCGCAGCATACTAGAGGTAATAGAGGAAGAAGCGAAGAAAAAAGAAACGCAACGTTGTTTGTTCTTCGTTCTTGTACTTGGGACGTGAAAGTGAATCTTATTTTCGACACTAAGAAATGGACTACATTTTGGGTATCTTAAAATAACGCGCCTTTTAAGAGAAAGTGATTTATCTGCGCTGATCGAAGACTACGATTTTTTTTAAATATTTTTCTCAATTTGTTTGTCGTGCTGCTTAGAAGCTTTTGCCTAGACGATGGATGCTGAGCAATTTAGGGAGTTTGGGAAAGCGGCTGTGGATTATATAGCTGACTATTTTGAAACTATCAGAGACAGGTAGGAAATGTATTTTTTTTTTTCGACTTTTAGTTAGTTTGGAAAAGATTATATTATAATTAACATAATATAGCAATAAAATCCATATTTGATTGAATTCCTATATTCTTAAGGATTGCAAATTCTAAATTATTACTGAAATATGTTAAAATTACCAGCTATATATTCAAATTAAACAATTTTTAAGCTGCTTTGTATTAAAGGTAAAAAAATATTAATCAATATTTTTGAGAAAGGTTTATATCAATTTCATAATTAAAATAAACAAATTGTAAAAAAATACTTATTATATATAGGGTGTCAATTCGAGAGATTGCACATAATTATGCAGTTAATTTAAGCAGTAACGAAATGTAAGCATAATTATCCGTCAATATAATTTGTCCATGTTTCTCACTCTACAACAAAAAATTAAGGTATTAATATTTTGAAAACGATACGTTTTTTGAAAAAACACAGACAATAGTTACAAAAAAAGAGTAACAGGTGAAAAATGTATATTGTTATTTAAAAAGATTAAATTAGATTAAAAGAGATTTTTTTTATAATACGAAATTCTGAATTACAGAAACCAGAAAATTAAAAACAAATAAATTGCTTGTCAAATAGAAATATTCAACATAATATTTGCCTGAATTTTAGATATCTGTTATTCGAAAATATAATCGATATTAATAAGTTCTTGGACATGTGAACGGCAGAATCATTAAGCTGTTTTACTTTAATTTGCTTGTTTTATATTATTATGGTTGCTAAAAAAGTTACGCAAGACTAGGAACTATTTGAGGTTTCTAATTTTGTAATACCCTAACATCCAACGTAGATTTTAGAAAACATTACAAATTACACACACACTGGCCACTTTTTGTTTTAAAAGAATCTGCATGGTTACATAGAGTTAAGTCTAAAACAATACTTATGTGAATCTCTTTTTTTGGTTATATTTTAATAGTCGATTTCGAAGCATAGGCTTATATTTTCAAACGGTTTTCTCGATTTTATTATACGCCGAATAGAACTTTGTATTTTGTCCCGTTGTTGTTGCAATCCAACAACAACAAACAAAGCAAATCCTATTCTCTTAAGCACATACTGTGTATATTGTTTTTTTCAAATCTTTTACAGTCTATTAGTGCCTAAATGTTTAAGATTTCTCAATCATACGTATTACAAAATGGAGGTGAGAAGGTGTATAAACCATTGAGGGATGATTGTAAGTAATATGAAGTGGAATATCAATGAACTTAATTTTTACCTTCCTCGTAAAAGGCAAGTGGTGTAATCACGCAAAAATTACCTTTCCAAGTTTGTACAGATCTTCCCGTTTTAGGGTCTCTAGATGCCATGTTTTTCAACTTCCGTCGGTCCATCTTTCTGTAGATCTGTCTCTCTGTCTGTTGCGACATAACTACTTACCTGATTGACTTCAAATTTTAGTGATTTTGTTGCAATAATTAAAAAAATCCAATATGACGGAACAAAATGGCAGCAGATATAAATGGCAGCAGATAAACTGATAATATTTTGGTACAAATCCAAGATGATGAACCAAAACAGATTTTCACGTTTTATAATCCCGAGATGCCTAAGACATGTTTTCTCGGTTCCGTGGGTCTGTCTGTCGGCCTGTCTGTCATTTCTTTACCGAGTGACAAATGTTGGTCAAAAATAATGAGTTATATAGGGATGACCTGGTCACATTTTGGCAAAAATCTGATATGGCGGAACTACATGGCTGTCTGGTGGAACCTTAAAAAAATATTACCAAAAAACTAATTATTTAAGTTACCTTAAATTTGGTTAAAAATCAAGTGTTACATAGGAGTGAACTGATATTATTTTGTACGAATCAAAGATGGCAAAACAAAATAACAGCCTAATAAATTATTTAAAAAATCAGCATAAAAACTAGTTATTAGATTGATATCAAATTTTGTACAAGAAATAACTGTGATATAGAAATACACTGGCAAAATAGTGGTATGAATTCAAGATGGTGGAACAAAATTACAGACAAATAAAATGTTTTAAAAAAATCAGCATAAAATAAAATTTTGAATTAAAGTGGCGGAATAAACGGGGCGGCCAAATAAATGTTTTAAAAGATGGGCGTAAAAAAAACCTTTCATTAAATTGAATTCGAATTTTGCACATAAATTAGATACGATATAGGGATAATCTGGTATGACGGAAAAAAATGGCGTTCTAACGAAATTAAAAAAAATAATTTATATATAAAAACGATTTATTCTCATTTCAATTATCTTGAAAAGTCAAATATGGCACATAGGTAGAAACTAGTAGAATATTGGAACAAATACAATATGATGAAATTTGTGGATTTTTTAATATTAATTTGAAGTTATTTAGTAAACGAGTCAAAGGAGGGGATAGAAATTCAAGTGTTATGTGACATTATGAAGTATGATCATTGCGATTACACTAGTATATAAAATAAAGCAGAAAAGAGTCAAATCAGGGTGGTGAAAATGGTAAATTAGATTTGGGAAATATTATTTGTTAATTCGTTTTACGCAAAAAAGTAACTATAACTTCGGTATTTTGTTGGTCCCCGCTGGATAGGAGTTACTTTCCTTGGGAAATAGCTTCGTATTCGCTTCTCATCGCATACGCTAATTTTTTCAAGTTGTTTAAATGGTTTTCACTCGGATTTAATGTCTAATTTAATTTTGCTCCATATGTTCTATGTTATTGCTTCTTAATACTTGGGAACGTCGTAATTTTAATTGGCGCCCTTGCTCGTCATATAAGGCAAGAGCGTCCAGGAAATTTTGAGAGAAAATAACATAATGGCCTGCCATATACCGCATGTAAATGTTATTGTGCATGTTTAGAACATAATGATAGATATTAAAATTGAATCAGAGTAAGCACGCATTTAATAACTAGAAAGAAATCGCAAAGGTGACAAGAGAAGAATGAGAGGTTATTCGTTAAGGCCACCGAAGGTATGATTCAGAAAGTTCATCAAAATCGGTTACCTCGTTTTCGGGATAAACACCTTTACAACTGAGGCAAAAATTGCGCTGTATCTCTATTCTTACAAGCACTTCAAATAGAAATATAGTTTGTAATATATAAAAAATCGGTAAATTTCCTTTACCCGGACTTTCCCTCGTTATGAAGCTTTCCTTCTATTAGGAATAGTGGAGTGTGACCCAATAGAGTTCAGTACATAGTCATTTAATAACAAATATATAGATATATTCTATCTTTTTAATGGTTTTTATTGGCCGTCATTTTGTTACATATTGGATTCCTACCAATATTTTGTTACGTCATGTTGAATTCGTATCAGTTATGCATATATCACATAATATTTTTACAAAATTTAAGTCAGTTAAATAAGATTTTTTTACGTTGATTTCTTTTAAATTTCATTTGGTTGCCATTTTGTTTTGCCATCTTGAATTCGTACCCCAACTTTTCCAGTTTTCCACCTAGTGCACAAATTTTGAAATTATTCTAATACATAGTTTTTTCAGGTTTTTTTAAATATTTTAGTAAGCCGCCATTTTGTTTTGCTATCCTGGATTAAACTTAAATATTATCAGTTCATTCCTACATAACACTGGATTTTTGTGCAAAATTTTGAGGTAGATGGGATAATTACTTTTTTTTAGTAATAATTGTTTTAACGTTTCACTAGGCCACCATCTTGTTCTGGCATATTTGATTTTTACTAAAATATTATCAGGTCATCCCAACATGACCCTTAATTTTTGACTAAAAAGTCATTCTGGTAAGTAATTATTTTTAAGCTATGCCACGAATTGAGACACAGACATACTGACGGAATTGATAAAACAACAAGGGACACTAAAACGTGAAAATATGTAAAACCTAAGAAAGTAATTTTTTTACGATTACAAACATTTTTATTTGGCCGTCATTTTGTTGAGCCCTCTTGAATTAATACTACAATTTTACTAGGTTATTTCTATACAACAATTAGTTATAACACAATTTGGAATCAATCCACTAAGTAATTTCTCAGGCTGAATTTTTAATGATTTTATTAAGCCGCCATTTTCCATATGATCCTCAATTTTTAACCAAAATTTGAAGCCAGTTGGGTAATTCGTTTTTTAGCTATGACGCGAACAGACAGACCAACAGACAGAAAGACAAACCGACGGAATTGGAAGAACATGTTTTTCTGCATATAGGGATTCTGAAACGTGAAGATCTGACACAACATCGGAGAGTGATTTTTTCACGATTACAATAATTCGCTTTCAGGAGGGAAGTAAAAACATATGCATTCCTTACAAACATTCTAACTAAATTCACTATATAATGTAGATACCAAAGCATTCAATTGTCTTTTAGTAATTTGAAAAAAGGGGGAAATTGAAAAAAAAAACGTAACTATAGAAATGACAAACACGTGTAAAGGTCTTAATAGTGTAGTCCTTAGATCGTACCGACAAAACACAAAAACATAACAAATAAAAAGTTCCATCAAATAATAAAACAAACTCGAAAAACACATCTTCTATTACCAAAATTAACTAAAAAAACCCTGGGAAGTTTACATGTTACAATACAAAACATAATTCAGTGTTTTATGATATTATGAGGTACCTCGAAGATAAGATTTAACATTGGAGTTTAGCAACTTAGAATATATTTGACACTTTTTTATAGGTTAGTCTTTCAAATATTTTATTTTATTTCATTATTTACTTTGCTCCATTCTGTATAACAGTAATACCATCTCCTTATAATAACCTTTTCAGGCCTGTTCTTTCGAATGTTCAACCCGGTTACCTAGGAGATCTCCTTCCAAAAGACCCTCCACAGAATGGAGAATCCTGGCGTGACGTCCTTCAAGACGTGGATAGAATAATCATGCCAGGAATTACCCATTGGCACAGTCCAAATTTTCATGCCTACTATCCTACAGCTCATTCTTTTCCCAGCGTTGTTGGGGAACTGATGAGTGCTGGGTTTGGAGTTGTAGGACTGAGTTGGGTAAGTAATATTTAATTTCTGTTTACTACTAGCCAATTATATAGAATAACAAAACCAACTAAGCGGTATATTTTCTTACTGATGTTTTAAGATAAAAAAGGCATATCCTAAATAGATAGGAAAATAGTTAATCAAGTGGTGATCGTAGCATAATACGTTGGCCAGGAATACGACCTCAACAATAAATTTATTAAACATAATTAAGCCCTGATTCGAAACCTAATGCCCTTAAATCCGTAAGGAGAAACAGAATTAACGCTATAACCTCTACATACCTCCTCATGTTCTCTAAACCGTGAGGAGACTACGTCAGATAGCAATAGCTTGGAGATTACAACCTTAATTCATTTATGCTACAATTTAATGCTAATTTAAATTGTATTACGCCCACATATAATAATATAAAGCACTAACCTCATTTAGCCGAGCTAACCACAAAATCGACTTTTCTAAAATATTGAACCTCGGGACGACTATTAAGCAGATCTTTTATACTCACCTAGTAGTTTTCTGCTGAACTCAAGGTTTGACTTACTAGCGACTACCTTTGACACTTCTTAAATATTTTAGCTAATAATTTGGGCAATTGTCCAAGGTATTCGTCCTGTCCAAATTTGCAAAAAACACTTTATGATGCTATCATGGACCTGGCATTATCTTCCATTAGAGGGACATGTAATTTATTATCTGTTTCATATTTCGTTCAATTTTAACAAATTAAGTTCTACAACATGCAAACAAGACTTTAAAAACCGCTTAGTCGGCCTTAAAAGCTAGTTTCACATCACATATATTAAGTAATATTTTACATATAAAAAAAATATTATTAACTACGTGCTTCATTACTCGCATCATATATGCGAGGTTATTGACAGTCAGAAACAGTTAAACTGCATATACACTGACTTCAGCAGGTTGATGTTCATCTGATTCAAAGACTTGCTGAGGTCGAAGTGTGTGCCGGACTTACAACTACCTAACCTATCAAAGTGTACATCTATCTTTTTCTTAAAAAAATATTAATAATCATAACTACACAATTAACAATTTGCTCTAAACAAAATAGACAGAATGAAGAAACTTGGCGTTAATATTATTTCCATTCGCCTTTGATAAGACGATGCAAAGAGAATGTTACAGGATTTATTAGTAGAACATTCAAAAAATTAAAAATCCCAAGGCAAATTGTCCTTTGCCTCAATCATATGGAACCCTCACTATGATATCTATATGAAAACAATTGAAACTGTTCATAAAAAATTCTTAAAATGCTTGGTTTTAAACTACTCGCCCCGTTGACCTGAGAGCCAAAAATTTTAACATAATCTTGCCTAAAGTGGAACACCGCAAAAATAAAAATCTAAACAAGTTAGATCAGGTGACCTCGCTGGCCAGGAAACAAAATGTCCTTAAGTCAGGAAATATCATATTCATGAGTTTATGAAGATTTGCCAAAAATGTGCTGGAAATAAGTGATGTTGAAAATATATATTCCTGCTACACTGCTGGAACCTCGAAGTGCACCAAGGAAATTTTTACTGGAAATTCAAAATGAAATATTTTCAAACCGGGTGACGATTTTGAGGTGACGATTTTGAGTTACAGTTTTCGGCCTTTGTTTGATCAGTTGCTAGAGTATACAGCCCTCTCAGGACTCTATCGCAATCATCTTATATAGGGTGTTTTATAAGATTCTATCATTTTGTGAAAAGTTTGTTCGACCAGAACTCATATTCTGGAAGATGATTTTTTTTCTCTTTGTGTAACTAAAATGATCTAGAGCTAGGTACAAAATACTAATTTTCAGCGGTTTTGACATTTTTTCTTCCTTTCCGACATACAGGTTTTTTAGAAAAATTCATTTTTTTTTTTTAAATTGTCTGCTGATAAAGCACACTTATGGCAGTCAGATTCATTACAGTTTATTAGATTATGAACAGTGTTGGCACCCTTAAGTATTCCACCATACGGGATGCACAAAAACGATTTTATACTTTAACAATGTAGAATTTCTGCTCCGCAATGTAGGTATTATTCCAGACTTTTGTTGTCCACTGTATTATTGGGCCATATTCTCAGTTAATTTTTAATGATGGGGAAGCAGTTTAAGTAATTCTGTATAAACAAAAATAACAAGTGAAACTGTATTTTATTAGGAAAAAGAGAATTATATCAACGGTTTTTTATTAAAAAAATTTGTTTTAAATTAAAGCTACTATCTGCGAAAGAACTAGAGCAAATTTCAAATGTAAAGAAATGTTTCGGTAAAAATGTCCATTTTTTCTAAAACTGGCATTAGAAGCAACATCGAATTCAAGATTGATAAAAAACCAAACCCAACAAATCACTATTTAACGTCCACCTCTTAGTTTTTAGTGGTACGTCTTGCATACATTCTGGTATTTCACTCCGCAGAAAATTTAAATGTGTGTTCCAATTGAACTTTTCATTAAAACTAAAGGTGCCAATTAAAGTACACCTTACAGATCTAAAACATGGACGAAAGGGGGAGATATGCCAAAAGAAGCCCGTTTCCATGGATATACAGAGTTATAGCCAACCGTGAATGATCATTGCACCGTTTCCATAGTTACTCACATTCTCCTCATAGATTTAGATACGTGTTCCAAACTTTATTTGGCAGCCCATTACACTCTCCAGTATTAACGCTCAAGCGATTTTGGTATTGCAACTCTTGCATCCAATGAGGATTAGTCCTGTAATGCATGTTATGCAAGTTTCCCCTTTCATTGCTGTTAAAAGTAGTTTATATTTCCCAAAATATTTAATAAAATTCCAAGATCTTCTTGTATCATATTTAAGAGGCAATGACAGTAATTTAGTCTATGGTCAGAATTTTTCTTCCGTCGTTGTATAGATGCAGCGTAAAAAATGATAATTATATATGTTCGTGCAAGCATTTATTATCTTGTCTGAACTTCAAAGTTCCCGAATTAGAACCTAAAAACCCTGATTTATTTAATATCTCTTTTGGCAGGACAAGTTTTGAATATAATTCATCTTTAGTTAGAATACAATCTTTATTGAATGTGCACCTTGGTGGTTTACATATGATCTACACATGTCTTGGTAATTTTAAAAAACGCATTAAAAGTCATTTAATTTCTAAAGCACTAAAGAGTACTTTAAGTACTGTAATAGGTATTACTATTAGATATTAATTCAATATAGCCAATTATTCTTATATTCGCTCAGCGAATAATTTTTGACACTTTTTTGTTCTATTTTAAACTAGTTAAAATAAATAAATTTTGATTGATTTCTTAATTTGATAAGTGCTCTAATATAAAGAACATATATTTTGGAATGTGACTTTTTTGCATTTAAAACATTCTGTTCTTGGTTTGGTGTACTGTTTTTCGTAGTGGTTCTTGGCACAATTTTGTAGCAATTAAATTATCAAACATTATCTTGAATGTCGAACCAACGACCTCATTAGCAAACGGTTTGTTACTTGTTTAGTTGTAGAAAAGACCTATTGATTATACTCCAAGTAGATAATTCAACAACTGGGAAATAAAAAACAAAAATGTATCCGAACTTTGCCGTCTTTCAGTAGAATTAGGATTATAGTGATATTTCCGCAGGGTTCAACTCATATCGTGGTCAGAGTTGCCAGTCTGCAGTGACGAGCGACTTGAAAACAACCATCCTATGTTGCCTGTTTAAAACGTGGGTTATTTTTGTGTTTTAATCTTCAATATGCTTAAATTATGCGTTAAAATATTTATAAGCAACGTCGACACAAGCGATTAATGTGGTGAAGTCATGAAACTACCTAACGGAATATGCTAAGTATAATCGATCTTTGGTTGTATTGTGGTATTGCTTCATTTATAACACATCGTCAACTCATCTACCCGTTTCACCCATTTTTCCACACACACGATGTTTTGCCTTAAGGAACAAATATTGGAAACAAAACTTCATCACACACAGGTATTCACGAAGTATCTTTTCAATTTTTTTTTTTAATTTTCGTAACTAAAAGAGGCAACGCGACGATTTTGCTTCAAACTCCGCCCCCGCGTCAGTTTTCAAAAACATCTTATCACAATTTCACATTTAAATTACAAAATGTCTCTGGTCATTATTACGATTTAAGTACTAGTAAAATACCTCAAGTTAACAATCACAAGTAATAATTAACATTAAGAACAAGTTTGATATAATAACGTAACTGGGGTCGCGTTTTATCAACTTCTTATAAGTAAAACTAATACATATTACTTAGATTAGTATTCAAACAATATTTATTTAGCAAAAGTTTAGGAAAAAAATCAGCTAAATCCTAATCCCATCCATAGTCTAACCATCACCGCTGCGACATTTAAATACCAGTTTATAGTTAGACTAACATCATGAACTACGACGTATTAAAAAGGTCACTATCAGTGAGTTTATACTTAGAAAAATACAGACATCATTATCAATAATTTCTTTGTACAAGTGTTTCACCAGACAAACTCCGAAAGATCTTGTTTTGTCCAAAAACATCGTGACGAAAACGTGCAATTCATTGACACAGAAAATCTTGATGTAATAATTAGGAAGTGGTCCGAAATTTACATAAAGCCGCAGGCTGTTAATAATTTATTACGTGGTCTAGCTATTACATAAAGATCGCAGACGTGGTTCAAATTGTGTGATACTTTTATTTATCTGTACCGTGTATTATCCTTTAAGAGTGACTATTTAGTTTATAGCATCACCATTATGTATTACTAAAAAGATTGCACAATCAGGACTATTGTTATTGCAATTTTCTGGTAGGAGAATGAAGTATCCCTAAACTTCCGAAACACACTCCAATTTATGGTACAGTTCGGTTTTGAGCTAACTTACAAAAAGATGTAAACATATCTAATAAATTAAAAATAGTGGCACATAGTAAATTAACGCCCTTTTGCAAGTGTCCAATTTTTTTTATTTGTTTGTCGACTTGTTTTACCAATTCCGCCTTTATTTTATTTTTTCTTGTTAATTCCACAGTTCCTTTATCAAAAAATATCCTTGAAAGTTTAGTAGACATCTGAACATGTTTTCTTGGAAATAAATCTTGAGCAGGTGATTCCTGCAACTATGTTAGCCTAGAAATCTCATACATTTTTATAAAGAATACTTTAAAGTATTAACATAATTTTCTATCGAAAAAATAAAGAAAATCTTTACATCTTATATTAAAACAGAAAATCACATTGACAATAATCAATGGATAGTTTATACTGTATGAATTAATTATTTGATTGTTTATAGAAATGCTAGTTCTTTTTTTTCGAAATTCATTAGACATAATACTTTTATTGTTTGTATTGGTATGATTATTTGGTTTTTGACCAATAATTTTTTGGTAAATTGGTGCTTCTCTCAGTGCGTTCGTATGCGGTGGAAGCTCTTTTTAATATATGGGCCTATGTACTAGGTACCGTGGTTATCTTAAGTGGGGGAAGGAATGGTTAGAAGTACAAGATGTAAAGAATTGCAGATTATAGAGCAAAAGGAAAGTCGTACCAATAACACAGGTTTTGATAATAAGCTTTTTAAATAATAACGCTACGACATTAAAATAAAGTAAAACGTTTTTTTTTATTACGAAAGTTACAAAAAAGAGCGATAATCTCCTCACGTTAGAGCAAAAAATATCGTTCATTTACACTTGTCACCTTCAATTTTGATCTTGACTTTCGGTTACTGTAATTGTTTCTGTATTAACTTATGACAATGACTTTGAAATTACTGAATGGCAACGCCTATAGTTCAAACACTTATTTAATAACTTGTCATTGTTCTGTGAACTTTTTTGCTAATTTATTATAGTGTATATTAATTTATTCATTACTTATTATTTTAAAAAAATACATTTAAAAGTTAATTGAATTAAATTACTGTCTCGCCCGTTTCGATTTATATTATGGTAAATTATGATCGCAAAAATACTAACTAAAAATAATTATAAGGGAATCTAGGCAATTGATTTCGCAGATGATTTGGCCACACTGCTGAAAGATAGAGATGGTCATCTTTACTAAGAAAATGAGACTGAGGGGAGTGAAATATTGTATAAAAGTGCAGCAAAGTTAACTTGGAACATATAACTGAATCCTAAAGTTGTGCGTAGATGACTACTAATGTCCTGAGATCGATTATGTCGTCAATAATACATTTTTGAAAGTGGCTTATCTTTATCGCAAGCAAATGACAAACTTATACGATACTAAAAGAGCAACAGAAACAGCCACTTCCTACTTTGACAGTCTCTTTTCTTATATTTTTATATAGTTCCAGGCCTGTTGACCGAAAAGCCGATAAACCTCAATAGGGTAATACCTGCATACACCAACGAATGTTTTGATGATTGTGCTATGCTTGCTTCCACTCAATATTTAAGTGAAGTGCCCACGGCTCCTATAACACGTCTTAAGCCTACTGGTATTCAGCCCACAGTAGCGTAGCCATTTTTCAGGGGGAAGAGGCAATAATTATAGGAGAGACAGTGTAAAGTAAAACGCAGCTAAAATATTTTTTGCATGCACTGAAAATACAAAATAACGCCTAATAAAATCAAATAGCGAATAAAAAAAATCACATAATTTCGGTGCCTTTTCTCAAATACGTCGGTCCGCTCGATCATAAGATTTACTAAAAAAACACTGCTTGCAGACAAAGAGCGCCAGTTAACAAAAGCGGGGAGTGCCCCACTAACTAGGCAACTGTTAACCAAATGTAGGTTATGAAGTCAAGTCTTCCTGCGTATCCACGTATCTTCCTCCAAATGCAGTTTTCTACCAGGCCATACACAAAACATACAACTGACGTAAATGAAACAGCAATAGAACCTACGTACATATTTGAACATCACAAAGACTGAAAAATATCAGGCTGTGGGCATTTATTCGCGAAGCCAACTGAGTTAGAATACGCGTGGCCAATATATAAATGTGGCAGTAGCTGATTGCCACTGTCTAGGAGAACGATTACCCCTGGCTCAACAGCAAAACAATCAAAATCTATACGCACTGTAGACAAGAGTTAGTAGACCTATAAAATCCTTTTTTATAGGATTGTCGTGAAATCCTTTTTTATAAAATTGTCCTGAAAAATGTATTAAGAAGTCATCCATGTTGTCTAAATAGAGACACTGAGCATTGCTTTTCTTTTCCACAAAGAGAGATGCTGCTTGTGAGGTTAGAGGACACTCGCAGTGTAAATATTTTTTGACTCAGTCCTCTTAATCTATTTTCAGTTGTAGAAATTCAGAAAATAGAGCAATAAAATTAATCACAAAGGCAAAACTCCAACCAAACAAGACCTCTATTTTGATGTCCTAAACATATCCTAAAAACAACTTTAAATGTGAACTGTGGATTTTTTGTTTTAGGGGATGAAAGAGGGGAATTCTAGTTTTTACCAAATATCTCAAAAAGTATGAATTTTTGAAGCGAAATGTTTATGAGTAAAACTGTAGCAGTTTTTGCAGTATCTGCTTTTTTATTTAAAAATACGTTTTTTTCACTCCACCGAACCAGACTCATAGAAATATGTCCAATTATAAACATGAACACCATTCTAATTAAAACAATCCGGAACTTCCTGCCTAGCAAATTCTACCACACACAAATTATACACTTTGTATATATAATTGTTTGCTAACAACTTTACAAAAGTTTTTTAAAAGCTTCTAGCTCCTGTCCACCTCTAACTTCTCGTGATGAAATGGTCTCCACGTGATGAGCGAAACCTGTATATTTTGCAAGACAATTCTACTTTAATCATTCCTCTTCACTTCCCCTTTCTATCTATACCAGCTTTCCAATACAATATGCACAAAATTACCTTTAGAGTTAAAAAGGTACGACGTATTCTTAAAACACTTCCTCTGGTCTTGATGGTATTCCGGCCATAGTCCTGAAAAAGTGCACATCTGAATTGGTCCCTATCCTCATCAGATTATTCCGAATGTACTATGACAAGGGCATTTTTCCTAAAAACTGGAAACCTGCTCGTGTACAACCTGTTCTCAAAAAGGGATCCAAAACTCTTCCCTCTAACTACAAACTTCTATATCTTTTCTGCCAATTACGAGTAAGGCAATGGAGAAGTATATTAATAATGATCTTTTAAATTACCTTGAAAGGTATAAACTTATGCACGACAGGCAATACAGCTTGCGCTATCAAAGATCCACAGCAGATCTTCTAACCTTCGTAACGTACAATAAGTCCATCTAATTCCACGGAAAAGCCCAAATTACTTCGCTCGACATATCCAAAGCATTTGACCAAGTCTGGCATGACGCACTTCTTAACAAATCCCCAGCCTATGGTCTTCCTCTAAAACTTTGTATTTGGATTACCAGTTTTCTTTCCAACAGAAGTATTTCTGTAGTGGTTGAGGTTCATCCAATTTTCACCAGTTCCAGAGGGTTCAATGTTGCCACCTGCCCTATTCACAGCTATGCTGACGATAGCACACTCCAGTCCAATATACAATTTGCCAAACCTATCAGCAAAATTGAAATTGATGATGAGCATAGTGTAATGACTATCCATAACCGAACACCTTATTAATCGTAGGATAGGGAGCAAAGAGCCTTGTCCAGTTTAACGCTTAAGTCTTGTTTACTATCTCACAAATTATCTCCCAATACCCACACCATTCAAATAAATTCTCAGATGCTTGAAACCAAAGATTTCTTTAGCCTAGTCGGTCTCACTTTTCAGAAAGATCTTCGCTGGCATCATCATATCACCTCATTTGTCACAACAGCCGTAAAAAAATTGGGTTTTCTTTTCCGTGCTCGAAAATAATTTTCTTTTGCAAACTAGTTACCACTTAAACTTCGCAAATCAAACCCTGCCCTGAGTATTGCTCGCTTATATAGAGAGCAGCATCTCTTTCAATCCTGAATATCCTTGACTCCGTCCAAAGAAGAGCCATTCGTCTGATTGAAGATTCAAACATCGCAAGGAAGTTTGCATTACTAGAGCATGGTCAAAATGTGGGCGATCTATCTCTGTTTTACTATGCTCTAAATAGTCATTCCTGCCAGGAAGACACGAGCATCGATCGAGATGCATCCCTCACCGTCCAATTGTAATGGCCAGGAACCTCCCATTTTGTTTGCTCCTTTATTCCCAAAGGATCTCGATTATAGAATGTTTTACCAACAAATGCCTTTCATTTTTCTTCTGAGACTGCATGTCGTTACCTAGTACTTAATACTAGTACCTTCGGCCCTCGTGGTCTGCTCTTAGATAGAAAAACATACTATGTAAATTGTTTTTATTTTACTTTTTATGATAAAAAGGAAGCTTCATTATAGAACATGATCTGTTAAAAAAGTCTTTACCTGTTTTCACCAAAGTACCCGGAACTTCTCTAACAGACAAACTTTCTTGTTATTAAAAAAAATAAATAATAATTTATATAAAATGAATAAAGTTATGGTTATTAGCAAATAACTATACGAATATATAATTTATCTGTGTAATCTATGGTGAAATTCGTAAAGAGGGAACTTCCGCATAAAGGCACATTGACATGCAATAAAGAAAAACTATTTAAATTAGGCCACTTCCTACAGATCTATTTCTATTATAACTTTTTCTCTTCAACAACGACTTTATCCAAACATTCTTCTGCTAATTCTATCCTTTCTTGAAATAGAAACGGCATTTTGTCTATTCCTTTATCAATATCTCCAATACTTTCTTTTTCTTCAACTTCAGCATATAAATATGATTGGCCATGGCAATGTTCTCATGCTGAAACACATCGGAGGCCTATTTCTCTGCAACCACAAATCGCATTACAACCTTTAGTGCAGAAGAGGTTTTAAATGAGTTTTATCGTTTTATCGATTGCTGTTAATTGTCGCCTATCATTATCTAAGATTTAACTCTTTATTAAGCTATTTTTGGATCTGAAGGTAGACTCTATAGAAATGCTGTTGTAATGAATTGTGATAGATAGTGGATTTAATGATTTTTAATAATTTTGCTGGGTACTCTGGTGAAAATAGGTAAAACCTTTTTATTAGGACATAGATATTAACGAGAGCTTTTATTTTAACATAAAAAGTATAAAAAATAAAATGTGATTCGGATAATTTATTTAGAATAAAATAAATTGATGTATGTCTTACTTTCCTTAAAGACTATTTTGCCATTAAAAAAATAGCGTTTTTATCTATTATATTCAACTTTCTACGTTGCAAAAGTTACTTGCTAATTATTCTTAATATACTTCTACCAGTTTAGGGTTGTGGACTAGAAAAAAAGGCATTTTTTGGTCGAAAAAGTGACTAGAAAAAAAGGAATTTTTTCGACAAAAAAATGCCTTTTTTTCTTGTCTAACCCAGAGGGCGTGGATTAAAAACCCCCTAGAATCACTTATAAGCCAATTTACTTATAACTGAAATCAAATAATGACCATTACGTCTAAAAGTTCAGAACTTCCACTTACGTAGAAAACAGAAACAGAGGACCCTTTTTTTGAAATTTTGCATCGTCTCCTCTCTCCTAGATTGTTAAAGTATAGAACCCTCCCTACGAATTCAATGTCTACTTGCGCCACTTACTGATTCTGCGAGAAAAAAAATGAAAAGTCTTTTGTACAAAATTTAATAAAGTACAATTTTACTCAACATTTCCCTAAAAAATTGATACTTTATGAGATAATAGAGAAAAACTAGAATTCGCCCCTTTTCACCCCCTTAAACAAAAACCTTATTCTTAAATTAAGGGTATTACTTTTTAGGATATATTTAGAACATCAAAATAGCAGTCTTCAAAAAAATCCATCATGGTGAGAATTTTTTCAAGTACAAATCTAATTTTATTGGGCTAGAAACCCTTAATCTTAACAACACAACAACAAGGTAATGGCAATGTTATTTTGTTACAGACATTTTGATTTGCCATCTAAGAAAACCTTCAAATACAAAGGTAAATGATAATTTTAGAGGTTTCGAAAAATAAAACGAATTTACTGTATGAATATTGTACTGTCTCATCAATGGATATATTCCATTTCAAGATAATGCTGGGCTTAAATGAAAGCCTAAAATTAAAATTCGGAAATCTGGTTTTTATTTCATTAATTTCGTTTAATTTCGCTTTTCTTAGAATAATGAATTCTAGACAGTAACTACAAACCTAAAATTACGTAATTGTATTTGCATAATATTGAAAACCACTAGAAATTTCAAATATAAATTTAGTTACAAAATATTATTTAAAATAATTCGAAATTCCTTAGAATAGCCCGAGTTAATTTCAAGCAGGGACATGTAGGGGCAGTCCGCCCCGGGCCCACATATCTAAGGGGACTAATTTAGAATAAATTTTAAAAAATATATAACCATGTTTTCGAGGATTGTATTATTAGAACAAAATAGCGGAACAAAAATTATTTTATGAAGAATGATAAAAATTCGAAATTCGAGTTTCTTAGATTTCTTTTTAATGTCAGAAAAAATTGGTACTGACAAGACAAAATATACTTTGCAGATCTAGGGATACTTGTAGAGATAAGAAGCAATCCGTGTGATGGTGCATATCGGGACCTAAACCTCTTAGGGTTAGATGTTGCGGCACTATAAAAAATTAAAGGCTATTCACCTTTTGTATTCTTAGCGATAGATAATAGTTAAAAACGGTGTTGTAAAATGTAAGAAAGGTTAAAAATGTTGTGGAAGTATTAAAGGGTAATATAAAATTGATAGTAAAGATGTATATGACGTATTCCTACTTCTAATAATACCCCGTACCAACAAAATTATAAATAACCGAATAATATTTATTCGCAGTCACTGTTCCATTTATCAGATTTTGGCCATGTTTGCAACTGTGTTGTTTATTATTGTGTGATATAACAAAATTATTGAAAAAATGTTTAGCAATGGTTCTATCCTTACCATATATCATACCTATAAAAAAAATGTTTCAAGAAAGTATACCGTAATTAATAAGGCGTGAAGATGATATTCCCAAAAATTCAATTTTATTTTTAATAAAATTATAAGACATGTTTAGAGACCTTTCTATAGCAGCTGTTCAAGTACTCCATACTAGAGCCGGAGCAAATATTGCTGCAGCAAAAAGAGGAAACGAAAAATGTTAAGAGCTTTCCCATCTAAACTCGAATTGTAACCTTTCCTAGGTAGAAACTAAGCAAAATATGATTTTGTTTTTGAGGAGATTGGATCTTTCATTTGCTTTGAATAACTTGCCTTCAAGGAAAAATCAAGAAACTAGCGGAGCTAAGGTGCTTTAATGCTAATTTTTCATCAGCAGCTTTGAATCCAACAGTAAAAAAAATTTAAATATACCATTTGCAAATTGATGGAAAATTTTAAACTCTCTAAAGTATTGTTTTAGAAAGAATAAGTAAAGATGTAAATATGTTTTCAGGATGTATCCTGCACAGAAATTTGAGAATGTAGAAGAAATTTAGTTCGAATATAAAAATCCCAAAGAAAAATTCCTGGAGGTTGGACATTTCCTCCTCCAACGAATCTCACCTAAAATCAGCGTCTTAATTATATTTTTTCTAAACATTGCCAAAATATTTTAAGAAAATTTTAGGTATATATACATTTGCTAGTTAGGCTTTCTCTTCGTAAAAAAAACGGTGACCCATAAAAATAGGGGAGGGGGCTTAAAGTGAAATACCGACCAGGGGCTCAAATAATGTTACTCTGCCACTGCATAGAGGAGACTAAAGCAGCAAGATCCCTCATGATCAAACTTACCTATATACCAAATTGCCTTGTTTAGCCGGCAGATGGCGACAAACATTAAAAAAAATGTTTTTTCATAAATTTCTTGGAAAAGTGCTAATTTATTTTAACGATTTTTGGTGTATGGTCTAATACTGTAAAATAACCTATTTTTAGTGGTATAGTGGTGAGCTATAATAAAGTGTTATACAAATTACGACCCATCCAAAGATTCGTTCTGATTTTTTAACTTTTAAACCTGTTGAAAATTTTTCGTAGGATGAGCGGTTTTGCCAAAAAGAATATTTTTCAATAACTTGCATACACTAAAAATAATTTTATTATTATTAATTATTGCACCATGCTATTTAATGATTTGTCAAACGTTGACAAATTGTGTCTGTTATTAGAATTATATCATTCATCATATCATCACCTAGACAGAAGAGATCCACCATCTGTGAACTCGCGATCACGACTATCCACAGGGCCACTAGATAGCGTTGCAGATATATTGAATATTTCTAATGATTCTAGAAATTATCACTACTAGAAGGACCTACTAGTCCATTTTCGTAGCTGCTCGAAATTTCGAGAGATTCAAAGTTGACGCGCTGGGCCTATATAAAGCCAGCTGCTTCTGCTCACCCTTAACGACGAAGAAATAAACACAAGACTCACCCACCTAGAACAACTCATACAAAACAGACCAATATTCAAAACTCTCCTAAACCTAACAAATGGACAGAACAACTAAACCCAAAGAACTATACATAATTAGCTGGAATGCAAACTCGCTCTACCCTAAAAGACACGAGTTTGCAAACTTCCTAACAGAAAACAAAGTAGATGTAGCTCTAATACAAGAAACTTATCTTAAACCACAAACAACATACTCAATCAATAACTACACAATATACAGGACAGACAGACCTAACAGAATAGGGGGAGGCACAGCAATTATAATAAAAAACAACATAAAACACGAACTCTTCCATCACACTCACACAGAAAACTTAGAACACACCGGAATATTCATACATATGCACGACAACACAATAAAAATTCACTCTGTATACAAACCACCCACTGCACAACTAGACACAGACGAACTCGACGTAATATTCAACACAAACTACCCAACAATAATAGCAGGTGACTTAAACAGTAAATCACGACGCTGGGGATGCAAGTCCACAAATCGAGCAGGAACAATGTTATACAACTACACCAACAAGGAACTAATCTCCGTACACGCACCTTTAGAACCTACACACTTCCACTTTTTATCCCCAGACATACTAGACATAGCACTCACAAAAAACTTCCCTTACAACACACAAATAGACAACCTACAAGACCTAGGATCCTCAGATCACACACCTATTGCCCTAAAAATAGGGGACCTATACGAAAAACTAGAATCCCACACACAAACATTTATAAATTGGAATAAACTTAAAGACCACATCACACTAAACACAGCAGACCCACAAAACATACATACTAACGAACAAACAGATAGCGCCATAGAATACCTAACTAACAAAATAAACGATGCCACAGAACACGCAAAAACCACAGTGCACACAAAACAAAACAACCCATATTCACTTCCGCCAGAAATAAGACAACAAATAACAGAACGCAACAGACTAAAAAGACAAGCAAGAATTACAGGAGACCACAGACTAAACACACAAGCAAACAGAATCACAAACAACATCAAAAAACTCATAAAAGAACACAAAAACACCAAATGGCAATCCTTCCTAGAAGGGCTTTCCCCACAAGATAATTCTATGTGGAAACTCAGCAAAACATTAAAAGGAAAAACACGCACAAAATACCCCCCCATGCACGGACCAACAGGAATAGTCTACATTCACACAGACATAGCAGAAACATTCGCAAACTCGCTCGAAAACCAATTCACACTAAACGAACACGAAGACGATGACATAGACCACGAAGAAAATATAACATACAGAGCTCACACAATACTCAACACACAAACAAACGAAACGCTACTACAAACATCAGCAGCAGAAATAAGAGACATTATTAAAAACTCAGACAGCAAAAAAGCACCAGGACCCGACAAAATCACAAACAGAACTCTAAAAAACGTACCAGACAAAATACTAAACCACCTCGCGCTAATAATAAACAATTGCCTACAAAACAACTACTACCCCACAGCATGGAAAACTGCAGCAGTCATACTAATCCCCAAACCCAACAAAGACCTAAAATTCCCTCAAAATTGGAGACCTATCAGCCTCCTATCATCCTTAGCAAAAATCTTTGAAAAAATACTACTCACCCGACTACAAACGCACCTAAATACAAATAACACAATACCAGACGAACAATTCGGATTCAGACAAGAACACTCGACAGAACTACAACTAACTAGACTAATCGAAGAAACAACTCTAGGACTGCAACGCCGTGCCTCCACGGGAATAGTGGTCCTGGATGTCGAAAAAGCCTTCGATAGAGTCTGGCACGATGGACTAATAACAAAAATGAACGACACACTCAACATACCACTACCCTTCACAAAAATTATAGGACACTTTTTAACTAACAGACTTTTCTACACTACAATTAACAACGAACACTCAACACTTAAAACAATGGAAGCAGGAGTCCCACAAGGCTCGCCATTATCTCCTATACTCTACAACCTATACACTGCAGACATACCAAAACCAACAATTCTCCAAACTATCAATATACGCCGACGACACTTGCCTATTCTCAACCTCCAAAAATCACAATCAAATTCACAGAAGTCTACAAAACCACCTCGACAACATCTTAGAATGGGCAACCCAATGGAAAATCCGAATAAACACAGACAAAACACAAGCAATACTCATCACAAGAAAAAGAAACGCACACATACCAAACCTAACTCTACTAAACAACGACATCCCCTGGGAAACACACATTAAATACCTTGGCATCCATCTAGACAACAGACTTACATTCAACAAACACTTGCAAACAAAAATACAAGAAGGCAAAGCACTTTACAACCAACTATATCCCATGATTGGCAAAAAAAGTAAAATGACAAGACAAAACAAACTACTTATCTACAAACAAATAATTAGACCGAAAATACTTTACGGAGCCATGGCATTCTGTCACGCCTCCAAATCAAACAAAATCAAACTAGAACGACTACAAAACAAAATACTCAAAATACTCAGAAATATCACAGGAGCCCCTTGGTACATCCGTAATACAGAAATCAGACAAGCAACTAACATGGACACTATACATGAACACCTTGTACAAAAACATACCATCTTCATAGACAAACTCAACAACCACACAAACCCCATTATACGAGAACTATTTGACAGACCAACAAACATTAACTCGCCATACAAAAACATTAAAACAGTGATTACTTAATAAAAAAAAAAAAAAAAAAAAAAAAAAGCTAATAATAAATCTTCACAACCACTCCCCCTGTTCCCACCATTCCTACACCCCCTCCCTTTAATCCTATACTTCAAAATCCACCCATGAGGGCGAAAATCAAAAAAGCTGTACGGCACACCCATACATAACCGTGTAAGAGTTCTCGCAAAGAACTAACACGAAATCAAAACAAACCATGACAGCGCAGAGGCCAGTTCTAATTCCAAGAACGAACAAAGCGATACAAGCGAAAAAGTGCCATCTAGTAGGGAAGTTGCTACCTGTGCGATAAGTGATTATAGTGAGTTGAGTATAGTGTGTTTTGACGCTTGTAAGGCGGATACTGTATTTTGGCGTGCAGTCGCGAAAGTTTAGTCTTGTCGTAGACATTTTTATCGCAGAATTAAACTCGTTTCTTCTACCTTGACATTAAAAAAGACTCCTACTCTTCGGGTAAAAAACAAAAGATTAGTGAAGAAAAACGCATATTTCAAGAAAAGTGGACTGAGTTGTACTTGTTTGTTAGTGTTAATCAAAAACCCGTTGTGTGTTGTGTCAAGAATCACTTCCAGCCTTCAAAGAATACAACTTAAAAAGACATTAAGATACAAAGCATGCCACAAAGTTTGAGACATTCAAAGGACAATTACGGCAAGATATAGTCTGAGCTCTAAAAAGTCAACAAGCTTCGACGGCAGCAAGATAGTTTTCAAAAGCAGAACATTGAAAATGAAGCAAGCATGAGGATTAGCTACATTAGATCCGAAAAAATAGCTTTTAAATCAAAACCTTTTACTGATGGTGAATTTGTCAAGGAATGTATGGAGACCGCCGCACGGTGGAAGGAATGAGATATCCAGTAAGACAAAACTATATATTGGTTCATAAGAATTGGAATAGAATTATCTTGACCAAAAGTGAAGAAATAATTAAGAATTTACTAAAACCTAGTGAATATTTTCATTATCATACAGGGTTTGCAAAAAGATGGATCATTTTGAATAACCTAATATAACTTGCTTTCTGGGGTGCTATTTATTAGGATTTTGGTATATTTTGGTACCCAATTTAAATTAATTTAACACTCTACCTAAACGTTAATATATGCTGCCCCAAGAAACAAGTTTTATGAGATATCCCTTCTATAAATTCCTGCACCACACGCGCCTGGTACAAAAAAATAGTAAATAAAACTCTTTAAGCAAAAGCAAACTAGTATATTGGGAAAGTAACAATGTAATAAAAGGAATCAACTATAAATTAGGAATTTCAACACATTTAAATAACGCTTTGGCTTCTAAAGGATATTCTTTTAGAGATTTATATGATCATGATGGATGCATGGAAGAAATGACTGGATCAGACATTATCAACATTCGTTTTATTAAATCCTCGTTTGTATTTTCTCTTGAGTTTTTTCGCGTATTATGCTCCCTGTAAAATTTGTAGTCCTTGTTCCTACTCTCTTGGGCATCTTCAGCGAGCTGTCCAATTGGCAGAATAAAGTCGTCTATGTCTGCCCCATGAATTAAAATTTTATGAACACTTTGGGGCATTTTGTACCAATTATATAGATCAACAAAAAGTTTTGCTGTATCGTAAGTATAGCTACGAAACTTTTCAGTGTCTATTTCATATTCTGCGGATATAACAAGCAATATAATATAAAATCTCCATATTAAAGTCTGATCTAAGTTTGTTATTAAAGCTGATTTTTCATAGTTCTCAAAAAAAGTGCGCGCAGTATTGCCATCATTGGTGGATCCTGCACCCTGCTTAGGAAGATCTATCAATAATCCAAGTTCCTTTTTAAACTGGTCAATAATATGAGCTTTCCTGATTTCAAAATTTTGTTTTTCTTGTGCATCTCTTATTTGCCATTTCTTTATTTCTAATCTATAAGCTACATGAATCAGGCATTCAAAGAAACGGATATGGGCATGTAACGATGATAACCCGTATTTATAATTGTCCTTGTTTACGGGCAGCTCTTTAACATATTCCAAATTGTTAATATGTTTAGGTGTAACTTTACAAATGTTACAGGTTTGAGTTGACGTATCCGTTAAGTTGCTACCTGCTTTGCCATCCAACATAGTAAGGAATAATTTGTGATTTATAATAATGTTTGTTTGATGAAAGGGTACTACAGTTGGAATTAAATTTATAATTTGGTTCTCTATTTTATTTACTTCAAATTTTGTGGTTTCTTTTGTTTCTTTTTTAAACTGAAAACTTATTGGACGACAGAATTTTGTAGATGAACATTTAGGGTTTTTCCAAATAATTTTTTGTGTATCCGGTTTGTCTGATAAGTTGTGTCGTACTTGAAGTGGAACCAATGAAACTAAAAGTAAATCTGCATCATTCACATTTTGATCCAAAAATCTTTGCTTGTACCTTGCCTGCCCAGAACTCCCATCAATACCCCATTTGTGTATAAACTGCAACTCTGTAGGTTTTTCTTTTGGTATATAAGCTTCCAGAACATCTTTTTGAACTTCTAAAATTCTGTGCGCAGTAATATCCAGTAGTGGCTGTAATTGAATCTCAGCTGAAGACTGAAGAGAATTTTTATAGCCTCTTTAGCGGGATAACATTTATATTTCTCGACTTGAACCAGATCATATGATGGAATAAGATTTTTATATCCCTTTTCTTTTAACCTAGCTCGTAGTGAAATATACTGGTTTTTACTTAATTTTAGGTCAGTTAATAATGCCAAGGCTTCCGTGGACGTAAAACTGCTTGAGATTTTTTGGTTATCAAGAAAAGCATTTTTTATTTCAGTTGCCTGGTTAGTTTGAGATGTTGCTTGTTTAACTAAAAAGGCTGCGTCTTTTTTACCAGAAAGATTCAAACTTACTCTGGTAGCTGTGGCTAGCTCTTGTATTGATTTGCTGGCCACAAGATTTTGAATTTTGCGTGTTTTAGTTCGAGCTGAACATTCGGCAAAATGTTTTGTCGGTCTACGACCCGTTTTCTTTATTTGAAATAACCTAGACAGATTAATACTTTTTGTTAACCAAGAATCATATATAGAAACGAATTTTGTGTATGTTCTGTGACATGATTTCCATTTTTTATTTAAATCGGATAAAAAAGTCAAAATGGATGATTCGAGCAACTTAGGATTTTCGAGGTTTTGATTATTAAGCCTGCTAGTAATATAATCTTTAAGGCACTTCTTGGATTCCTTGGACATAGGCGAAAACTTGCCATTTTGCCGTAAAGCGATAAAAAGTTCTTGCCGAGTTATACCTAAAATACGATTCGGGGTCAAGCCAGGAATATTAAAGGAAAGCTGTTTTGTAATATGAAATATTTTCCAAAATATCCCTCGCAGATTTAGCAAAGAAGACATTTGGATCTATGCAGAAACTTTTTTAAAATTATGTCAAAGTCACGTGACAGCCAGGCAAATTCCTGGAATAAATAACTGAAAAATCTGTCAAGTAGCATTTTTACGTAAAGTTTTAATGTTGACTATAGCCAAGAAAGTTTCTGCATATCTCTGATTGTATAACAAGCAATGTTATCTGTATTAATTAAAAACTAATTTTTTCCTTTACTAGGTCAAAATTATGAGGTGTATGAGGACCTCTCCATCATAAACATGCCCTCTTACGACCCTAGCGATTTAGTAATGAACCAAATCATAATAAAAAATATAAAATCTTTAATAAATTTCTTTAAGGTCGTACAAAAAATCATTTTTCTCACTAACATAACTGCGTGAGAATCATAAAATATTAAAAATCTCAAAAAGCGGCAAATAGAGGCAAACCATTTTTGGATATATTATACAGAATATCGTAAACTTCAGTTTTATATGAAAATCAGAAATACCTTTTTTTACCTATTTTTTTAAATGTCCAGAGTAGTTCAACTTTGAAGAAAAAGTTGTTTTGATGCATATGTTTATAAAGTTTTAAAAAGAGACGAAAGTTTATGCAATAAAGGAAAAAATTCTACACTAATTTAAAATTTACATACCCCTCTGTCCGTTTGCCATGCCGGTAGTTTTTATATGTAATTTTAGGTAAACTAAGATAACTTAAAATATGCGTTATTTCGCAATCAAAGCAAACATTACTGAGACGCCTAGAGTGACAGATGACTTTGGATAACTTTTAATTGGTTCATGGCCTACTATGGTAATTTTTTAATACGCATTAACCAAGTATGACATTTTACTTTAGTTCTAGAGCAAAAAAGGGTAATTATCTGAAACTTGTAGTATGGAGTTTTGTCTTACTGGATATCTCATCCCTTCCACCGTGCGCCGCTGAAGTATTGTGCCCATCTCGAAAACAACTTTTTTCTAAAGTTAGTTTGTCCGGTATTACTGTCGCCAGAAGAATCGAAGAGTTAGCGGCAGACATTGAAAATTCACTAAGAGAACGTGCATCGAAGTTCGTATACTATTCTGTTGCGCTCGACGAAAGCACAGATTTAACCGATACCGCTCAATTAGCTATATTTATTCGGGGCATTGTTAATAATTAAGGAACTACAAAAGCATGTGATATTTATGAGTGTTTGATGACAGTACTGAGACGATATAATTTAGAACTGACAAACCTTTCTGCAGTTGTAACAGGCGGTATACCATCCATGGTAGGAAAGAATGAAGAGCTCGTGGGTTTGATGAAAAAACAGCAGAGAGATCTTCATTTGATGCATTATCATTGTATCGTTCATTAACAAAATCTTTGTGCAAAATCCACAAATATTGATGAGATGATAAAAGTGGTCATAAAACTGGGAACTTTCTTAAATCACACGGCCTCAACCACAGAGAATATCAAAAATGTTTACACAAAATTAATGCCGAGTTTTGTGAGCAGAGGAAAAAAGCTAAAACGCGTTTTTGAACTCAAGAAGGAAATCGCCTCCTTCATGGAAACCAAAGCGAAACCAGTTCCTCCATTTAGAGAGTCCGACTGACTGCGCGACTTTTGATTTCTCGCGGACATCACGCTGCACCTCAATGACTTGAACACCAAACTATAAAGAAAAGAAAATGTCATCAACAACCTACTTGACACTGTGAATGCATTTGAGTTTAAACTGGATTTATGGAAAAATCAATTGTTGAAAAAAGAGCTTACGCACTTTCCTAAACTGAAGAGTTGCGAATGTACAGATGTGGTACATGTGGATAAATATGTCAGCAGATTTACTCAAAAAAGAGTTCCATTCAAGGTTTTCTGACTTTAGAGATAATGAAAATTACATCAATCTCTTTGCCCGACCATTCAGTGTTTCCTTTGACGACATCCAAAAAAATTGTCAGATGGCGCTTATCGATTTGCATTGTAATTCGGAACTGAAAGACAAGTTCGACATGAGGCTTTTTGATTTTTATTCAAAATATATCGATCAAAACCCGTTTCCTGAAATCCGAAAACATGCCCAGAAAATGATGCCTCTGTTTGTGAGCACATATGTGTGCGAGCAGCTGTTTTCTCATATGATGAATGTGAAGTCTAAAACATGGTCGAGAGTTACAGTCGCACATCTGGAAGGAAGTTTGCGGGTTGCAATAACAAAAATAAAACCAAATATCGACACACTTGTCAAAAATCGCATTGATTGATTGAACGTTTTAACCAATAAAGATTATTACACTTTGAAATTATATGTTTCTAATTTATTGATATGATGGTAAAGTGACCTGGACCACTGAGGCTCTTCGGACGATGTGAAATCGATTTTTGCCCTTGCACTAAAAAAGGTTGAAGACCTTTGTGTTAGAGTATATAGACGGAGAAATATGCAAACGATAGCGAGTGCCCAATTACCAGACATTTGGCATTAATACGTCCACACGTCATTAAAGTTGCCCAACATCAGCATGAATTTAGAAAAAAAATATCTAAACGGTGCTGTGGAGATTTTAGACAGATTAGAAAATGAAAATACGCTGCAAATTCTTCTAGAAAATATGTTGCTTTTGCTTCGACAAGAATTACGATATATACATGATTGTGCCCCACCTCATTTTTCCGCTGCTGTTCGGCAATATCCGCAAAATTAATATCCCAACAGGTGGATTGGAAGAGGCAATGATGCATCAGTAAGATAGCTACCATGTTCCCCATAGTTAAATACGTGTTTTTTGTGCGGCGCTTTTGAAACATACATTTATAAGACTCCTGTACAGGGTGTTCCAGCGAGGACTGAACAGGGACCTATTTTCGACCTTGTATTTTGGAAAAATTCAAAATAGCCAATCGATGTATTTTTTCTTGTAGAATCCAAAAATGTCATCGAAAAAATATTTGAACCAGAAACAAAAGAGTTACGCTATGCATCAGGTGTTTTTTAAATGGAATGTATCGTTTTTTATACGATTTTTGGAAAGAGTGATTTTTTTTATGTCCGTTCTGATTAAAAGATTTGATTTTGCGATAGCTGTTTATATTACATTTTAATGTTTTACAAACTAAAATTTTAGCTTCACCTGTTTAAAATATACGATAGGTTGGTATAGGTGATCAAGGTAAAATGACGTTTGAATGCTTTGTCAATAAAAATTGACATTATTTTAATTATTGTCGAAGTCTTCACCTAAAAAATATATATTTGACTCTGATCGAAATGAAATACTCTTTGGGCGAGAGACTACAGATTGTTATGCTATTTTACAAGTGCCAAGAAAATGCAAGAGAAGCAAGAAGAAGATTTATTGCAAATCAGAACGTATCTATAGATGGGCCGTAATTTTCACTTCCACTTTAATATAAACGGCCACTATACCATTAGAAAACGTCATTTTAGAGTATTAGACTATACACCAAAAATCGTTAAAATCAATTATCACGTTTCCGAGAAATTTAAGAAAAACCAATTTAAAAAAAAAATGTACTCCCTCTGCAAGTTAAACGAAGCAATTTTGTATATAGGTAAGCTGGTTCAAATCGGCCTATGTTGACGTCAGTAATTTGTCATTAAACGTTGTAAACTTTTTTCCCGGACACCCCTGTATATGACGATTTAAACTTATATGTGCAATCAATCCGTGCGGACACGTGTAGTCAAAATAAAAGTTTTTGTAATAAAGTAAGTGCTAAGTTTAAAACCTAAATATATCTTCTAGTTTTTAATACTGGAGAAAGTGTGGGCTAGTGAACAAATTGTTGTGAATGTTAGTAAAATTTTAATTAGCTTGAACTACTAAGATTAAATCATTTTAAGAATGCAATCTGTAAACGGGGCAAGAAGATTCATGAGTAATGAAGTAAAACAATCTAAGAGTTTGCACCGTGGCAAGTTTATATTACCTAAGCATTAAATTATGATTTTTACCCTTTAGCGATGTTTGTACAGGGCATATAAGGAAAGTAGGTACTATAATTAAATATATTATTTAGAAATAGTTCGCACTTACAGAAAACTTGTAAAAGTATCATCAATCAATTTTTTTAAGAATTTTTTCATTTCAAAGGTTTACACAGTGTCTTACTGTAAACGTTGTATTTATATTATGTTCGAATGCAGTCTAAAAAAAATAATTAAAAACATAAATAAATTTAATTTATACAAGGGATCGTTTTGAACTTAGAAGTGGTGTAAAATGATTACCTTGCATATATCTGTTACTTAGAAAATAAAGTTAGAAATAGCTTAATTAAAACTTGGGAATAATTTAGCTACAGCTACATGTGTGTAAAAGTTCAAGTTCCTTACTTGTGGTGGGTGTGAGTTATATTGCTTAAAATATTAGGGGAGTCTTCTTGCTCCAGTCTCCCCTAATAGTAGTTGTAAAAAAAATATATTTTTTGAAAAATACATAAAATAGTTTAAATAACAAGGTAAAAATAAACAAATAGCGTCCTACTTCAAGACTTCTTCTACACTTCACTTCAGACAAATTCTAATGACTAAAACATGTTAAGTAAATACAAAAAATCGGTAAATTTCCTTTACCCGGAACTTCCCACGTTATGAATAAAGATTCCATTAGACCCTTAATTTTTTACCAAAATTTGAAGTCAAGGGTAAATAGTTTTTTAGCTATGCCGCGAATAGATAGAGATACAGACAGACCTTTTAAGAAGGAAGTAAAAAATGACCACTAAAAACTAAATAAAAGTTAAACTAAGTAAAATACATGCTTGGTATAAGTTATAAAGACAATTTGATGGGAAAGAAGATTATTGCGGATCAAGAAATTGTTTTTTTCTTATGAGTTTTAAAGGATTCGACAGGAAAAATTTTCAGAATAGGTGCTATTTTGTTAATGGTTTGATAGAGAGCCCATTCAAAACAGAGCCATAGCATACCATAAGACGATTAGTAGGTTCCTCTAACACGTGTATCTATTATGTAGCAAAGTTCCATAAATGAGTTTTTCTCAGAGATATGACCCCTTTTTTCAAAATGATTTATTATGTTATGAAATATTATATTCTCCTCTTAATGTTATCAGTATATAATAAGCTAATGTATTTTTTTAGATTGCTAGTCCGGCAATGACTGAACTAGAAGTTGTGATGATGAATTGGTTGGGTCGAATGCTTGGTCTACCAGAAGAATTTTTAAATTGTTCGGAAGGACCTGGTGGTGGTGTAATACAGGTATGTAGGGCTTATATATACCCTTTAAATATTCAGAAAATTTTAAGTATATTAATGGAAGTTATCTGCCTGCACTTATAAGAACTAATTACTTAATTATGATCAAAGTTGTATGACGAAAAATTATTACAGCAAACAGCATGATTACTTCTAATTTATCTATTACGCATATGTTTAATGGATTAACTCAATGATTGATAATTTAAATATAGGGTTCTGCAAGCGAAGCAACATACGTTGGTCTACTTGCAGCCAAAGAAAAAAAAGTAAAAGACCTCAGAGAGAAAGACCCTAGCCTAACAGAAGCTGAAATTAAAGGAAAATTAATCGCCTACTCTTCGGATCAATCGAACTCATCCGTAGAAAAAGCTGGTTTATTAGGTAAGTTTGGGTTTAATCATGTTATACGTAAATATTCTTTTTTATTTATCTATGTTGGTTTATGTCTATGTTTGTAAACATATGTTTTTAAGGTAAACAATTTTAAACATAATGTATTTTAATATAATATAAGTTTGCTTTAGGTTTGATGAGTGCCAAAAATACAAAACCTGTCATGAATTTAAATTGATTATATATAAATCAGACGTTGACCTTAAAATTGATTTAACATATACATGCAATTTTTTCCCTTCTTTTGATTACCAGAATAGAAAATGCATAGTTTACTCACTTTAAAATTACATTCAATTATCTTGCATGCTTGTAGGAGCCTGTACAAAGTACAATTACTAGAAGTTTAATTTATTAACAAAACATAACAGATATAATTAACATATATTACTTTTATACTCGTGAAGAAAATTCAAGGTTAGATAAGGTTAATTATCGTCTTTTGCGAACGTTTTACTATAATAATCATCTAACAGAACTAGATTTTTATTATGCGAATATAAAATATTTAATCAAGTTAGAAATCTGAAGCCTTTCCTTTCTCAATATCCGGTATGAAGCAGCACCTTTTATTAAACTAAAGACAGAGAATACTTTGAATAGCGGATCCATCCAATAAATTAACTCTTAAATGAATTCCAACTTTATATTATATTTCGTATAGTTAGCACCGATCGAGAGATTTCCGCGTAGCACAACGCCCGATACCGATGGCCTCGTACAACGCCCAGAGTTGCCAATCCGCGACGTAATGCACTCGATCGGCTGGTTAAATTCTTTTATAGATGTGGATAATGTTTGTAGTATATTTCTAAACAAGTAGACGCTTTTGCCAACACCAAACCACATATTGTAGTGCGCCTTCTAATTAAACTGTGCGTTCTAATCAAACCATGTACGCAAATACACAAGACCTACCTTATTGATTGTGAATAATTAATAACATAATTTCTAATTCAAAAAAAGAAAAAATTATGATAAAAAATGATATTGTAATAAAACGGAAGCTTTCACGGCTTTGGTCAATTAAGCAATCATGGTTCTTGGGGTTAGACCGTGTCAAATTGGAATTACTGTCAGACGTTTTGCCTTCGATTGCACAAGGCAACTTGAGGGATCTTTACTCCACGAGATCTGAGTGAGTTCGGAGAGATTCAGGCGGGCTTTTATACGTTCCCACGTGTGATGTAGTATCTCTATTGAAGTTCTTGGAATGTATAAAAAATTCAATAGATTCTCTATTTTTTTCGTTTAAAAATCCTGGAACCGATGCTAGAACCTTGGTTTCCTTTACATTTATAATATAGCCAGTGGTATGCTGGTGTTCAGCTACAGCAGATTTAATAATTTGTTTTTTTATAATACATCGTTCATGTTCCTTAAGTCTAGTTGATATTGAACGTCCTGTTTCTCCCACATACACTTCTCCTCAGCAGCAAGGAATTTTATATACTCCTTCTGTTTGAAAAGGTACAATATCTTTCGGAGATCGCAAGCATTGTCCAATCTTCTTAGGTGTATTGAAGATTATACGTATGTTGGACCGTCAAAGGAATCGTCCTATTTTGTCTGTAGCAGTGGCGGCTATTCGCAGGAAGTAGGGGAAGTGCCTCTTTCCCAAAAAAAACTTATTATTTTATTATAAGCAATATTATAAGCAAATTATTTTTAACACACTTTTAAAATCAATACAATATATACATTTTCAATATTAAATCTTTTCAATATTAAATCTAATTCATTTCATTAAAAAATATCAATAATTGCAATGTTAAATTTAATGCATTCGTAATATTGCCGCTGGTCGCTCGTCAGAAACCTAGAGGCAAACACAAAATGAAATGATATACTTGCGCTTATTAAGAAAACCCGTATGTGTGCCCACCTCACCGGCAGCAAACCCATTTGTGTCGATCCACCAACGGAAGACGCACGTGCGAGCCTCGTAAAAATCTTCCAGCGGGAAACGACAACAATGCCTGAAAATAATGCGTTGCTATGGCAACGAGAGTATCGCATATACGAAGACCACGTCTCTAGGGAAGAGCCACAAGTTTAACGCTTCCGTTCGTATTGTACGTAAAGTAGATCGCGGCGATCGTGCTTTATTCAGTATTTTATTGGCGGTCTTTTATTTTATTGTTTGAAGGAGTGACTAAAAAAGACATTAAAAATTCTGGTAAATCCTACAATATTAATTTCAAAAATACTTGGTTTTCTTTCTTTAATTGGCTGTGTAGCAGTGGATATTGGCAAAGAATGTTTTACATGCGGTGCCCATTTTAGACCTTATCTGTCCTCGTTAACTAACACTTCCTCTATTTTTTTACCCACGAGCCGCCACTGGTCTATAGTGCCATGTATGCAGGAAATTGCTAGTAGAGCAATATTATTTGTAGACCAACAGCACTCAAGGTGGGAATTTTCTTTACAGACGACGAATATAGGGAATATTGTTCAAGGCTATTTAAATCGTGTTCGTAGGGTTGAGAAGAGATTCCGGGACAATCGTCTAGGTCCGGAATGGATCAGAAGTTTTTTACAAAGGAATAAAGAGTTAACAGTGCGACGATCGAGGGACAGTGTTTCTCATAAGGTAATTCAAGGTTATTTCCAGAATTTAATTGAATCTTTGGAAAACATTCCCTCTTCACACATTGCGAATTACGCCGAAACAAACTTTACAGACGACCTAGGACAAAATAACGTCATAGTAAAAAGGGGTGTCAAACACACAAAGCATATAAAGGATACATCGAAGACCAGTATAAATGTAATAATGATGGCTGCTGCTGGTTATGGAACACTACTACCTCGATATATAGTCTACAAGGCTAAACATATCTATCCCATTTGGACGGAAGGTAGGGTACCCGGTGCAGGATACAATCGGAACGCCAGTGGTTGGTTTGGCTTAACGATATTCGAAAATTGGTTCGTAAATATGTTATTACCATATTTTGAAAAACTAAATAGCCCAAAGATGATGATAGGTGATAATTTGCCTAGCCATCTGTCGCAAAATGTGATTAAAATGTATATGCAAAATAATATTAACTTCATAATCCTACCATCAAACTCAACACTTGTGGGTAGATGTGAGTTTTTGAGATCAAAAACAAATGGAAGCAGGTGTTTAACAATTGAAAATGTTCTCATCAACGGGTTCTGCCCAAGAGTGAATTCCCACTGAAGAAATTGGTCTAAAAAATTCGTCCAATATCATAGCAGGATTAAGGAAATGCGGAATTATACCCCTAGATGCAAGCAAAGTTTTGGCCCAAGAAACGATGCAGATCTATCATGATCATTTAGAAAAATCCCTATTTGATGCAGGCACTTCTGCCACAAACAAAAGTTCAAGGCCAAACAGAGGTAAACCTATGGATGTGGTACCTGGAAAGGGTGGTGTTATAATAATATCTCTGAAGTGTCAGAGGTGGCAAATTTGGGGTCTGTGGAATCCGGGGTCGAATCTTATGTTGATAATAAATAAATAATAAATAAACAAATTATTGTTTATTTACAAAATACATTACATTCTCCTTCTTATTTACACTATTAATTATTACAGATCTGTAAATAAACAAAAAAAATCACAGAAACTATTTATAATTAGTTTGTACGTGAGAGGTAGCAATTTAACGTATACTTATATATAGTAACTATCACACTATAATCATTATTAAAGATATCGTATATTAATTGCGTGGTTGTGAGTCTATGTATGTTTGTGTTTTGTATAATTGTCGATAACAAGATCTCCCAAACTAGGCAAGTTACTTGAATAAGACGTGAAAGGCAAATAATTTGTTTTCCCAGTATTCAGTGTAAGTCTGTTTATTTGAAACCATTTCTTAATAATTTTGAAATAATTTTCGAAGTTTGCCTTTAACTATTGCCAGTTATCAGATGTATAAAAAATAGTGGTGTCATCTGCAAAACTTATAATAGTTCCTTTAAGTTTTAAACTGAGTAGACTATTTATATATAGAATAAATAGTAGTGGACCCAGCACTGTACCCTGGGGAACACCATAGGTTACTATTCTTTTTTCACTATTTACGCCATTTATAGAAACTATTTGTTGTCGATCCGTTAAGTAACTTTTCAGAAGAACATGAGTTTTTCCTCTTATGCCATACATTTAGATTTTTTCCAATAGTGTTTTGTGGCATACCGTATCAAACGCTTTGGAGAGATCTACAAAAATACCCAGAGCTGGCATTTTTTTATCAACTGCTTCATATACTAATGACGTTAAGTAGCTAATGGCATCTTCTGTTGACTTTCGTTCCATAAAACCAAACTGGCGTTGCGATATAATATTATGTTTGTTTATAAAGTTGAGAATTCGATTTTTTATAATTTTTTCTATAATTTTAGATAACGTCGACGTTAGAGATACTGTACGGTAGTTACCTATTTCTGTCCTACATCCCGTCTTAAACAGTGGTTTTATAACTCCTGTTTTCAATGATTTTGGAAAATATCCTTGCTCGAAACATTTATTAATTATTAGGCTTAATGGCATGGATATTATATCAGAAACAGCCTTTAAAGTTTCTGCCCTTATCTGATCTAGCCCAGGAGATTTTCTTATTTTCAAGGTGTTTATAACTTTAACTATTCCCTCCTCATTCGTTTCAAATAAGAACATAGATTTATTAACTCGAGGAATATTGTCCTGAAAATCATCAGGAACTACAATATTACTCGCATATCTTTCACCTACATCGGTAAAAAAATCATTGAACGCGTTTGCTATTTCTTGCTGATCTGTTATTGTATCTTGATTTTCTGTTTTGATTTGATCTATGTTAGATCTAGATACATTTTTCCCGCATATCTCATTTACACAGGTCCACAAGTTTTTTGGTGATGATTTAGTTTTTTCTATTAATTTTTTTGCATAATCTTTTTTACTCTCATTTATTCACGTTTTTAATTTATTCTTATATATTTTATATTGCTGTTTTAAGTTGTCATTTTCCGGATTATTTTGTAACTGGACATATAATTTATTCTTCTTTACAATTAAACCTAGTAAGGAATTTGTTATCCATGATTTTCTTGGATGCTTTTTGGATGAATGTTTTACCTTATTTGTGCAGATTTCAATGTAATGTTTTAGTCTTGTTATAAATAAGTCTGTGATGTCGTCTATCTTCTCTCAGTTTATCACGAAATCCCATGATTCCTCATTTAGAAGTTTTTTATAATCCACGAATTTTTTATAAACTGGTAATTGCGTGTCTTGTACTTGTTGGTAATAGTTTTCTAAAGTAAGAGCAATTGGATCATGATCACTGTAGTCACACTTTATAATAAATGACTCAGTAGTGTTATTATGTATTCGTTTAACAAAAAAATGATCTAGGCAAGTCTTAGACGCTCGTCGAGTTACCTGATTTACATATGAAACAAAATTGAATGAGCTTAAAATCGTTTTATAATTTTCAACATAATCTTCATTCCCTAGCAAATTAATATTTATGTCTCCAGTAAATATGTGATTGTCTTTTTTACAATTTGAAAAATTATTAAATAAGTCTAAATTAAATAGTTTTGGACAGGAACTTGGTGACCTATACAGAGAAGTTATTGTTATATTGCTTTTCCCATCCATAATATCTAAAACAATTGCCTTAGAGACACCTATATTTACTAAATTATACTTATATTTAAAATTTTTATTTACATAAAAAATTACGCCATCACAGGTATTAAAATTTCCCTTATTGTATCAGTATCATACCCGCCAATACAAAAACAATCCAGTGAATATATTTGATGAGTTTCAGTAAGGACCAAAACATCAAAGTTAAACTTTATTTGACTCAAAAGAATTATTAAATAATCAAAATTTTTCTTAATGCCTCGTATATTTGTGTGTAGTATTTTGAGTTTTTTTTCTTTATTATCAATTGCACTATTAATGTCTGACGGATTTTCAATACTGATTGCCTCAATATTTTGTACATTAAAGCATTTTATAAAAGGATCCATTCTCATGCAATGATTACGCACTGATAAATGTTCAACTATATAGAATATTCTTAGAACTTACTTTTGCCTTGCAACACTACGGATGGATGGATGGATGATAGTTCTTCAATCCATACTGAGAGTTCTGAAGAAGAGGAATTGCCTACATTTGAAACTCAGAATGTTGCTAGAGAGATACAAGGAGGAGATTTCGTGTTAGTTTCCTTTGTAACGAATAAACGGGAAAGAAAGTTTGTTGGAAAAGTAGATAATATTCGAAAAGGAGCAGTCATAAGTAAAATTATTTTGTATTTCCCCATGTTCCCGATATATAGGATATTGAAGAAGAAAAAGTTGTGAAAAAGGTGTTAGGAAGTGTCATTCGGCGTGATCGATTTGTTCTTAAGAATCTCGATGCAGACGATGTCGAATAAAATATTATACACCCGATTTTAAGTCCTATTTATTTTTTTTTGTCAAAATATTTTTTTAAACTTAAAAATAGTGATCGGAAATACACCAAGACTTATCAAAATTGGATTTTAATGCAAAACATTAGTCGCTCGGATGTACCCCATCTTATGGGGCAAATCCGATCACAATTTAAAAAAAAAAAATATATATATATATATATATATATATATATATATATATATATATATCATGTTTTTAAACTTCCAGACCACTTTGTACCTTACTGAATAAGGAAATGTGAGGTTTTAAATGTTTTTTTCTGGAATTTTGGTGCCACATCAAAAGATCAAAATTTGAACTAAACCATAAAAAATTATATTCCACCAAACTGACATAAAATATCCATAGAATATTTTATTAATATAGTTATAATTTTAAGCGATACTATATTTTTATTTATTAAAGAATAGTGATAGTTTACTCTAAAAATGAGACCGAGCGGCAATTTGGTTTACCGGCTAAAGTCACTATTGCTACTATGCTGAAAATAAAAAGGACAAAAATTGCTATAACTCAAAAAGAAAATGTTTGGTCTGGCTCGATAAAGACTACAATTTAATTTATCACTCACATCCAAGGAGCAAAAAATTAGGAAAGGATTGGGAAGTTTTAGTTAGCAAAACCTGTATGTGGGGCCACCAAAACAAAATGTTTCTTAGTAATACTCTATTCTACATTGGGTTAGTGCGAGCATATAGCTGTATAGCTGTCTAGCTTAAAAAAAAAATATGTTAACCGGAGAAAGGAAGTGTAGAAGCATGGTGTTAAAATATGCAGTGTAGCTTGTTATTAACAAAACAATTGTTAAAAATACATTTTATGTTGTGCTTGTATTTTTTCAGTTATGTAAAATCGTTAGAATAATTACAGTTCACTTAAAAAATAGAAATAGCTGGTGTCAAAATGAAATAATTTACCGACGTTTTTCCTTCGATTTCACGAGGTACACTGAGCACAATATTAGAATTATAATAATTTCATACAATTTGCGTTATTTCAAGGTATTGAGGCAAATGCCTTGAGGAAATAACACTAAAAAATTGCACATTTTATTCTTTTTGTTTAGCACATTCTATTATTTCACTTTTCTAAGTATGGTTTTAGATTTAACTAATCTCAGAACTTTTCGTGAATTCATTATATATATATTTTCCACTATGGAAAGACGTAATTCCATTTATTTTGTAGAAAGTTTTCTTGATTGACTGATCAAATTAATTCTTTTACAGGTTCTATGAAAATGAGGTTGCTACCTACAAACAAACAAGGACAGCTAACGGGACCTACTCTTCAGGATGCCATCAACAAAGATAAAGAAGCAGGACTAATACCATGTTACGTAGTGGCAAACTTAGGTGAGTAACATTTCAATCGAATTTAAATATCTATTCCTATAAAACTTTTATGAAACAAATTTATATATTTAAAATATTTTACATAATTTGATAATACTATATTTGGTATACTTCTCGAAAATGTCTTCTGGGGTATTACACCACATCCAAAACCAAAAATAAAAAGTCAAAAGATCAGCTCTGGCTCCGCAATGAAGGTACCAGAGGAACGAAATTGTATATAAACTAGCTTTTTGGATGTTTCGGGAGAAAGTTTTAACAAGTATAAAAAATTATTGCAGTTTTCTAGTAAATGTCTCATTGATAAAATAAGATATTTCATTTTATATTTTCTTAGTTTTTCTAATTGCTGAAGATGGGGGCAAACTTTCCCCCGAAACGTAAAAAAAACTATATACTTAGAATTCAAGCTCCATTTCGATAATAAAATATGCGATTTTCTTGATCTTGTGGCATTTTATTTTTGGTTTTCGATGTGGCGTAATAGCTCAAAAAACTTTTTGTTTAAATGGTGCTAAACAGGTGTTTTTCTCAGGAACCACTCCAACCTGTGCTTTTGACAACTTAGAAGAACTAGGCCCAATCTGCAACAGAGAGGATGTGTGGCTCCATGTTGACGCTGCATATGCGGGAACCGCTTTCATCTGTCCAGAATACCGACATTATATGAAAGGAGTTGAAATGTCAGATTCGTTTAACTTCAACCCCCACAAGTGGATGCTGGTAAACTTTGACTGTTCAGCAATGTGGATCAGGGACGCCAAGTACTTAGTTGAAGCTTTCAACGTCGAAAGAATTTACTTAAAAGATCAACACAAAGGCTTAGCTCCTGAATACAGGCACTGGCAAATTTCTTTGGGTAGAAGATTCAGGGCCTTAAAGATTTGGTTCGTATTGAGAATTTACGGCGTAGAAGGTCTTCAGAAACACGTCAGGAAACAAATAGCTTTGGCACAATATTTTGTAGATCTTGTTAAAACAGACGGTCGATTTGAATCGTGCACTTGTAGCATGGGATTGGTTACCTTCAGATTAAAAGGCGACGACTCACTGTCTGAAATGCTTTTGAAAAAAATATCAGAAAAGAAAAACATATTTCTTATTGCAGGTCATCTCAATCATAAATTTGTTATAAGGTATGCCATTTGCAGCAGGCTCACAGAGAGGAAAGATGTGGATTATTCCTGGAAGGAAATTACTGAAGCGGCAGAAGAAATCGTTCCTTCAGTTAAGAAAATTATTGATATATCTGAAAAACAGGGGCTCCCGGCTCTTAATATTAAATGTTTAAATGGTAATCTCGAAAAATCTAAATAATCTTAGGATATCGGTATCTTGAGGGTGTAAATAATTTTATTACTATTAAGTATTTGTGCAGACAGTATTATGTGATCTATTATTATATAAGAAGTATTATTAATATCATTTGAGCATATTTATGCTGAAGAATGTTCGAAGCTTGCTCAAAAATACCAAAATCCATGCTGGACCTTATTAGAAATATTAAAATATAAACGTATTGTATCTTTTTGGAGTAAAAGATAAAAGTTGGATGAGAGATATTTTCATTCCCAAAACTTTATTGTTAAAGAAATGTAGAAAGCATATTTGCAAATAGTTCATGTTCATATAGATGGAATAAATATTTTTTAAAACACTTGATATTCTATTTTACGCCCATCATTAATCTCTCACAAATACAGATATGATTGACAACTGGAAGCTTCCATTCATAATATTAAAAACTATTACCAGATTTATTTGGTGTAAATATAATACTATAATTAGCAAAAGGTTCGCGAAATCAAGGTTTTAGTTGCTAACGAGGTTTCCATGGGTATACTTCTGATTTAAGTTTTATTTTGATCCTACATGATCTGTGTTTTGAATAATATTTATACTTATGACTAGTTATCTATAAAGCATCGTTCAACTTTTATTTTTTGGAAGATGCTATAAATTGTGTGTCAATATAGAATATAGAAGAACTAATCATAATGATATGTGACATACTTATAATACGGACAAATTAGAATACTATTAAGTTTAATTATCTCAAGCCACAAAAAAATTAACCTTAGATTTTTGTAAGTATGTCGTCACCGGGCCTGAGAGTTCACACAACTAAAAATACACACTTGTAAGAATTTTTTTGCTAAAATATTCGAAACCTCTCTGTAATGAATGAGTGGAAAATAAAACAATATGCATGTAGTTATACTATTTATTATTTACTATCTTGTTTGTTGTTCTCACCTTTACATCAACATTGTCCTACTATAATTTTTTTGTTAAGCTATTTTCAATTCAATAACTAATACAATGACTACTTTAGCCTTTCAGCAATAGTACTTTTTTTAAGTTAAATTCTGATGGTATGACCCCGAAGAAGAAAGGGTTGGCCTTGGTCGGTCAAAATAGACATCGTTTTAGTAGTTCAGATACCAAAATGCATAGCTGGACTTTAAAATATGGCAGCGGAATTTCTGTACACCATATGTATAAAAGTATTTCGCATTAAAAAAATTATTAAATCAAATTAACGTCTAGTCCAACAATGGTTCAATGTCGTTGTCAACACACGTTTTATATTGTCAGAATTGTTGGTAGATAATTTTCATTATCTATATGTATGTATGTGTGTATGTCGGTAATTATCTGTTTGCGATTTACATAAGTAACAGATAGAACCCCGCAAAAGTAATCTTTGTTTTATATTTAGTTCCTCCTGTTTATTGAAATAAATAAGTATTATCGAATTTAGATTAACCATTATTTATAATAAATATATTTTTATATTATAACCTGTTTTGTCAGACAAAATTTATAAACGTATAACTATACATAAGCAAACAATACAACAGGTCATTCATAATGCATATTAAAAATATATTTGTTTTGTCCAAATAAGCGAAAATAGCAAACTAAAAAAGAACCTACGAGAAAACGTTTTTTCTAAAATTACTGATGCAACTTATATTTTTTGAAATACATAAGAAAAATGCAATTAAAACTTGGGTAATAATTTTTAATACAAAAATTAAAGCACTTTTTTTACACTACTATTGAGAATATAGGGCGATCTTTTTAAGATACTGACATACTGACATTATACATACAAATTTGCATGAAATTCCAAACGATTTTGATGCACCTTGTTCTAAACTAAGTTCAATTGTTTTCAAGATATTGTGGGTTAAAAATTGACAATTTCAGATTTTGAGACTGTAAAACCTAAACGGTTTGGCCTCGAATAAAATGAATTGCACTATTTTAGTTTTTTTATTATCATAGCATCAACATATGATCAAAACTGAATTAAACTTTTTTCTGCTTTTACTAAATCTATTTACATTTCGCAGCCTCTCAAAATCTCAAGTTGTCAATTTTCAAATGTCAATATCTTAAAAAACAATTGAACTTAATGTATGGATTATCCAACATAAAAAATCTTTAGCAATTTGCGCAGATTCAAAATATATTTGGAACGACTGTCAAAAAAGACGCCATTTAATAAATCCCTCTAAGAGGATTAGCGTAATAATTATTTACAGTTTTCATTTGTTCAAGGCTTTATAGAGTTCTGTAGAGGTTTTATAAGAGCTGGCATTAACATGACAAATATTCCTGTTAATAGTGAAACAAATATCGGCTTATTGGTCATAAACTCGGAATCAATATTAGTACTTTCAATAAATAGACTAAATTGTTTTTCCTTTCTAAAAAGGCAAGCGTTCGTTATACATTAATATGATAAATCGGCTGCACGATGTGGTTAATTACCATGCCCCAACGTTTATCGTTTGGCGGCGTTCATCTAGATCTGCCTTATATAATTACGATGAAGGCCAAATTGATGCATATATATTTAATAAAACGTCAAAAACTAGTGATTCTCACGCATACTGTAGGACAAAAAAAATCAATAAAATTAAACCCATTGACGGTTGAATTTAGAGTAATTAATAATAATCAAAGGAACAGGGTTGTATATAAATGGGTATGCTAAAAAAATAAAGCTCTATTTGTTTTTACCCGTAGTTGTAAGGTATTTTAAGTTAAATCTGTAATTAAATAATTTTACGAATTTTTGTACAGACAGTATTATGTGATTATATTTAGATTGATTAAAGTATAGCAAATAAAAAGTAAAATTGTTTGTGTATTACACCTACTCTATAAAAATTGTAAAATTCTGAAGTTCTTTTTTATTGACTATTTCTTCTGGTGAAACTACTATAGCGTAGAGCTATCGATATATAAACAAAAAAATAAGTATGATAATGAGGTAACTATTTTTGCTTTAGCTCTAGGAGGATCTAAACACTAAAACGCAAATATCTGCAAAAATCTCAGAGGGTAATTTTTCACGACTACAAAAAATGATAGACGACAAGCAACTTCAAATATTTTTAACTTGATTTTAGTATAGTATATTTATTGGCATCTTTGTTAGGTTTCCGGATTTAAACTCCAAGACTGAGACCCTCCTCTACCTATTGTTTCGCTGGTGATGCAAAAGAACTGAAAAAGGAACTAAAATAATTCCCTTTCCTAAATTAAAATATTCTGCCATAATCTATATTTTGTGAGAAGTTCTATCGTATGGAAATCCAAACCCATTTCGGTTCTTTTCTGGGATGTTCTTAAATTTTCTGTTGCGACCACATTTTTACTATGCTTGAAATATATGAATAGCGTAACTATTAGTTTAAAAAAGAATGTGAATGACTTATTGTACTTATAAAAGGACATTTGTGACACACTGAGCTGCACGAAAGAAAATTGTTTGCTAAGTAAGTAAATTTCCTATTAATTGTAACTATAGGCATTTATTTTAAAATTTGTTTTTACTTGATGTTAGATATAACTGTACACATATACTATTACTAGTTACCCCTAAGTTGCGGCAATAATATTTAAATATATATCGAATGTTTCCTTCAGTCCTAACACGTAACAGTTATATGTCTTGAATGAGCTAATACCGCTAATCATTTTCTAATTCGTCTAGCACACATATTTTTATATCATACTATTTTGCCAGCAATAAATTTGTCTATACTAGTACAAAGTAAGCGACAATTAAACAGTTTTGAAGATTAAGAAGAAAAGAAGCAACTTATTTAGTTTAACATCCAATATTCATTATATAGAATTTAACCTCTCACGGGTTGATAACACATTATAAATATAAGAAAATATGATTTCCAAATCAACCAGCGTCTATTAAAGATTTTTCTAATGATTATAGATTTAGTTTGTAACGCACAGAATACGTATTTTAAAAATCTTTTATATTTTAGAGTTTAAAAGATATCATAATTGTTAATTTTTCCCAAAACAAAATATCTTGAGGTGTACATTAATTAAGTTAAAAAAATTAATTTTCTGACACATATTTTGTCAGCATAATGTCTACATTATAGTTTGTAAATTTTAACAACTATTCACTATATAATATGACATTTCAAACCACTGTGTGGCGTCATATGATTAGCACATTTTTTATTCTTAAACATCCGCACGAGTCATGCCGCTTGCCGAGTCTTTCGTTTGACAACTCTTGTTTTAATATAGATACATTTTTATATAGATACGCTTTTTTACATCATCCCAAAATAAATCTAACCCGGACTAACCTAAACGCAATCCGCTTTTTACGACACATTTTCAAATATTTCAACCAAGTCTTGGTAAGTGGCGGGAATCATGCGGATGTTTAAGAATAAAAAATTTGCATTCAGTTAATTTCGAAAATTGACAGTGTCAACATTCTAAAATCCTCAACGATACGAATGTTTCCAAAGTTGTCCCTTGAAATTGGTTTGATATGCATATGTTTGTCTAATTTTGGTCTTCTTTTACCACTGTCTTCTCTTTATAAAACCTACTGTTTGTCTACCTTGTGGTAATTCCGTTTTAATAACTAGAAGCTCCCCACTTTTTATGTATCTTAAAACTTGTTTCTTATTAAGTGCAGTATGTCCAGATTAAAAAAGGCGTCATAGAATTTAAAATATAAAAACAAACTCTCAAAATCTAAGTCTTTTTTTAAATTTAGGCTACATGTTTCGCCCCTACATGTTTCGCCCAACCGGGCATCATCAGGCCTACAGGTAAAATGACCAACAATAAATTTACACAACACATGACGATGTCAACAAACAAAATAGCGTGAATCAAAGATGGGGTTAGGCGTATATATATATATATATATATATATCTTTAAACATATTATTTGTTGTTATTAAATACTAAATTTGTTTCAAAATTAAAAATCTCGTTGACACAAGTTAATATTGGACTCCTTTTAGCCCTAGTAGTTTCCATTTTTTCGAGTAAATCCAATTTAAGACCCTTGTCACATTCGCGGATTATATTTACATTATCTAGGACGGAAAATTGATGGTTTGAAGACAGTAAATGGTTAGAGAAAGCTGATTTAGTGTTAAAAATATCAGAACCTTTGTACTATTCAACAAAACTTAAATGTTCATTGACTCTGGTGGATATTTTACGACTGTCCCACATATACCGCTGAATACTGTCAACACTCCAGCGAATAAACACCAGACTTATCAAGAACGTCTAGTTTATCTTTATTTTTTACTAAATGTTGTTTTAACGTATTATTAGTTTTATATGATATCGTTATATTAAATGGTCTAAAAAATTTTGCTAATTGCAAAGAAATATCTTCGAAAAATTATATCGATCTGTAGTTTTTTATTTTGTTCTTATTCTGTACATTAAATTAAAACATTTATAAAAAAATATGTTTTGACTGAGACTTAGACTTTGAGAGTTTGTTTTTATATTTGAAATTCTATATCTAGTCTTTTTGAGTTAATATGGGCGCCTTTTTTAATCTTGAAAATGCCAGTCAGACCAAAAAGGTTCATCTTTATAGAAAAACCCTAATTACTCGCAAGAATTTGCTGCTGAAAATTTTTTCTTAAGAATATTTGTGATATCAGTTAACACAGAAATTCATCGCCTTTAGATGCAAATCCACGTCAAGGTCGTCGCAAATAGCATTGAAATCTGCGAGAATTTTTTGGATCAGAGAGGAAATAAAACAACATTATAGAAACTTAAACTCCGCTAATTCTACTCTAAAATATCTGTATTTTTCTCTTACTCTTATTTTTAACCTTGTAGAATCTGTATGTTTAGACTCTAATTTCAGAGATGGGGTTGATAAATTCGCATGTACATCTTTTAACAAGCTAAAATCTAAATTGTCCATATTAATTAAACAACAAAGAGGTTCACTTAAGTTGAATAATTGTGCAAAATATAGATTGGGCATGGGTTATTCAAATTTTGATTTCATAAGATGTACTTAAACCTCACCGATGTACAATTTACTTTGGAAGAACAAAAATTATTAAATCACAATTTGTTATTTAATTTTTCTTGCAATATTGATAAAAACCCAAAAGAAACGTTGGCGATCGAAGCCGAAAATATAATTCAAACTACTGATCTACTACAAGAACATCTTGAGCGCCAAAATGATAACTTTTTTAATTCAGATTTTTTAAGACACGATAATTATAAAAAAATCATCTCCATTATTTATAAGAACAAATAAAGTCAAATGATTTGCTGGTTACAAAAGCTGATAAAGGCTCTTGTCTGGTAATAATGGAAAGAACCGATTATATTCTTAGAAAGTGACGATTTTTATCCATTGACCAAGTATCCTACTAATGCTTCTTCTCAAAACTTAAGAGTGCTCCAATTAGGCCGGTAGTTTCGTTTGTCTATTCTTCCTGTTACTGTTTATCTTCTTGGCTCAATGATGTCTTCAGAAATGTAACTAAGTTTACGAATATTTATCCCACCAGAAATTCTGTAGACTTTGCAAATTATTTGAAGAACATTGAGGTTCCCAGTGGCGGCTCGCGGGTGAAAAAGTAAGTGAAGTGCAAATGAAGCAAGAAAATATCGCAATCATTTTTTTTTCCAGAATTTTTTTATATGTCGAAGAGGTAGAATATTTTTTTACGATTCACCTAAATTTTGTATACTAAATCAATTCTCCTATCCTTCATAGCAGCAAATTTATTTATAATATCCTCATAAAATGGATGAGTTGCTCTAATCTCCTCCAGACATTCCTTTTGAATTGAAATATTGCCTTGAGAAGTAAGTCTTTTTTAAGGTATTGTATTTCTTAAATAAGTTTTTACACGTTTGAGGCAAGAAAAACTTCTTTCCACTGAAACACTTGTCGACAGTATTGTCAAAATAAGGGAAAACACTTTATATGCTTTGGTTAAAATATCTTTATTTTCATTAATTTTTTTCACTTGCTCTTGCAGCGATCTATTCCAATTACATATAACTGTAACAAATTTTCAAACGGACCAGTCGGAAAATTTAAACTATATTCAGAAAATTTAGCAGAATCTGCCAAACATAAAAATGTAAGTTTTTCAGAGTCTTGAAAGCTTAGTGTCATTTCCATTAAAATATAGTCCAATATTTCATAAAAAAGGTTTCTATACTTAGCCCTAATTTCTTCAGGTGAAAGCTTAGTAAGCTCACGTCTGTAATGATTTATTTCTGTAATAGAATTTGCTTTATCAAACATGGTATTAAAAAAAATGTTCAGTTCATTTTTACAGAGCGCCTCACGACAGCGTTTTATATTGGATATGCAAAAATGAATGTCAAACGATTTTTTTTTTTTGAAGAACGCAACTTGAACAATCACGTTTACTAACTTCGAATTTGAAGACCAACGAGTTTCTGTAATTATTGATATACGCCTCGTAGATGCAGATGTAAGAGCATACGTTTGTTTGGCTGAGTGATGAGAAAATGAGGGAATACCATTAAGGGTTGCAAAAAAATTTGACATTTAGAAATATTTTTAAACTTTGCCGCATCAAGACAAATACAGCCTGCGGCACTTTTTCTTTTTTTTTTTTGAAGGCCATTTAGATGGCCAGACATCACACTTGTGCGATCGTAACATTGCCCTATTAATTTACGTTTATAGTCAAATTGGTCCAAAATTTGTTCCAATAGAGAATATAAATTCTCCGACGTTCTATCGGTGCTGACATTATAAAATCCTAAGAATCTCTCGACTACTGAACCTTCTGAATTAACGTATCTTAAAATTATGGAGCACTGGGAGGTTTACGTAATATCAGTGGTGTCATCCACTTGCTCAGAAAAAAACTGTGTGTTCATTATTTCATTTAAATAATCAGAAATGCATTCAATTAATAATTAAATATTTCGTTTTGAATAGTTTTCGAGTCACCAGTAAAAACATTTTTAATTTTTTTTGTGATGATCTTTTAGTTCTTGGGAACTTCTCGATATTAAAAAATCCAAAAGCTTTTTAAAATTCCCCCTATTTATTGACTGGCTGCTCTCATCATGACCGTGAAAGACTAACTCTTGTTTTGCAAGGTACAAAACTGCGTCAATTACCAAGCACATAAATAGTCTATTTAATCGGTCGTTTTCCAACCCAAACGACACGTGGGTGTAGTGTACTGCGTTAGCAATTGACCGAGAGCGTTGTATGGCGCTGGTTAACATTAATCTTCCATGCGGTCGACGACAACCCGAACGCGTTGTCATGGCAACGTCGTAGGAAAACCGTAAACTAAACATAGCACCTCCAGCAAAATCGAAGCGATTTGCGCCACTGTTATAGTTGTTGTAAATTCGATTGAAAGTTTTAAAAAGATATGCCGCCAACGGTCAAGTAAAATATTTATTCGAGATGTACAGTTTATTTTTTGCCAATTAGGTGAATTAATGAATATAAAAACTTAAATTTTAAGAAATATATAATAAATATAGTTAGATGTTTGCTTGTTTATTTTTCCTAGTGAAGTAGCACTTCACCTACCTACCTTTTGTATAGACTATTTAAGTTGCCACTTTCTAGAATCTCTTTCACTAATGAACTCGGTATTATTAAGCAACTCGCTTTAAATAATGGTTTCCCTCTAAAAGCTTTTAATTAACTGTATTACAAATTCGTAAACAAATATAAACTTTTATTTAATATTGTACAGAATAAGAGGAAAATAAAAACTACAGATCGATATCATTTTTCGGAGATATTTTTTTGCAATTAGCAGAATTTTTTAGACCATTTAATATAATAAAACCAATAATACATTAAAACAACATTTAGTAAAAAATAAAGATAAACTAGACGTTCTTGATAAGTCTGTTGTTTATTCGCTGGAGTGTGGACGATGTTCAGCGGTATATGTGGGACAGTTGGAACGTAAAATATCCACCAGAATCAATGAACAGTTGAGTCTTGTTAAAAAGTACAAAGGTTCCGATGTTTTTAACACTAAATCAGCTTTCGCTAATCATTTACTGTCGTCAAATCATCAATTTTCCGTCCCAGATAATGTAAATATAATCCCCGAAGGTGACAAGGGTATTAAATTGGATTTACTCGAAAAAAATGGAAATTACTAGGGCTAAAAGGAGTCCAATATTAACTTGTGTCAACGAGATTTTTAATTTTGAACCAAATTTAATATTTAATAACATCAAGTAATATGTTTAAAGATATATCCCCTCATTTTCCTATTGCTTACTTGCAACGTCTAACCTCATCTCTGATTTACGCTAGTCTGTGTGTTAACATCGTCATGTGTTGTGTAAATTTATTGTTCGTCGTCTTTAAGGTATTTTAATTTAATCTTACCATTTTATTGTTGTGTAATTGGAACGAATTTTTCACTTGTAGGCCTGATGATGCCCGGTTATTACCAAATTAAAAAATTACTTAGATTATGAGACTTAGACTTTGAGAGTTTGACTTTATATTTTAAACAGTATGTCCAGTTTTCGTTATTACTATGGCGTAACTGCTTTTTAGCAACTATACAGGGTTGCGGTTTTCGCAAATTTAATCGTGATAATGTCCTGTGTATAAACGGAAGAACGACATTTCCTATCGGTAACTCCCTATTAGTATCCTGTCGGGGAGTGGGACTATTATTATATTTTTTAATTGGCCGTCTAATGTCCCTAGTCCAAAATCCATCCCATCTCAAAGTTTTACTTACCCTCTCTCTTTCCAATTGGAAACCATTTTGGTCACAATTCGAGGGCTCTGTAAACCAAAAGATAAATAACTGATTGCTTGATTGCCAGATGATGATGTGAATTTGCATTTAGATATCTGTTGGTATATTTTGGTTCTCTATATACAGAATGTCCTAAGGAGCTATCCTCTTTCCTTTATGCAAGAACATCTAAATTAGAATCGAGTCTTCTGATTCAATTTCTATGTTAGATTTTATATTAGGATGTTGCTGAATTAGAATCAAGAAACACGGGGAGATTTTCTGGATCATGAGGCCATGTTATAAAAGAGTCGTCTGCACATCTGAACCATGATTTTAGCTTTAATGGAGACGACTCTAACGCTTCCTCCTCAAAAAGTTCATCAAGATATTTCCTACCAAAGGTGGCAGCGGCGATCCCATGGCTGTTCTAGAGGGTTGCTCATAAAAAGTGTCTTGAAAAATGAAATAGGATGATGTAAGACATGCTTCAAACAGATCTAAAAGTGAGCTGTGAAGATTATTATGGTCAAATAGGTTTGATATTATTGAAACTAATTCATTGAAAGGCACTTTCATACATAACGATTCTACATCGAAAGTGAGTAAGACATCTTTTGAATCTAATTGATTGCTTTTAATTACAAAATACGTAAGGTTTCTAATATATAAATGTGCTTTTCCTGTAAAATTATTAAAAATGTTTGAAAGATTTTATCGATTTTGTAAGCGGGCGATCCTATTGCACTGACGATAGGTTGAAATGGTACATTAACCTTGTATATTTTTCAAATTGTAGTAAATCATCCATTATTCACAAAGAGACCTGTTTCTAAATTAAACAATAAACAGACGCTAAGTCTCGGTCTCAGTCAAAGTTTATAATAAAATAAAACTGGTCAACACGCCACATATACAACGTTAAAACAGTAAACCAACAATCACATTACATAGTTCGACGGATACTGAAAGAGGTTGAAACGAAATGTGGTCAAATGTATGTATAAAAACTCCTTATGCTTAAATTATAATTAAATAAGATAGTAATACAATAATGAAAAATTAAAAAAAAAAAAAAAAAAAAAAAAAAAAGAGGTATAGTAGTGGTGAGATTTGAACCCGTATCTTCTGGGTGAGAGGCAAGAATAATAGTTTTACTGTTATTCGTGACTATAACAATATTTCGTTTTGGGTTCTTGGTTCTTAGGTAAATTATTAAAGATGAGGTTCGGTTCAAAATTAAATATATCATTCACGCAACATAAAACAGGGCTCATTTTAGCTTTGGTTATTCCCATCTTCTCCAAAAGGTCCAATTTTTTACCCTTCTGACATTCATGGATAACTGTTACGTCATCCGATGTAGAAAATCGGTGGCCTGTAGATAGAAGATAGTTAGCGAAAGCTGATTTTGTCTCTGTTATATCTGTATTTTTATGTTTGTTGACCAACACCCAGCAAATTTTACTTTTAATAGATTGGCCTCTTCTTACAGATTCTCAATATTACAGGGGGGATACCCTTATTTAGAAAAAAGTGTCAAAGTTAACCTTTTCAAACCCGAAGGATTTCCGCACTCCGCTAACGCCCCGTTCTAAATACCTACTCATTTAAAAATAACCACTTTCAACACTTGATATGTAATATACTATTCAGCTTCATCCCGTTTCGTTTGTGGCCAAGTTCTTCTCTATCTCCTCTTTTACTTTTGAAGTTCACTGTATCAAACCCGGAATATTTGGAATCCTGAAAAAGAAACCTATCTATGGAAAGTAAAATGTACAAAACGTCTTATTTAAAAAAAGGAAAATTTTATTTATATCTTTGACATTTGACTTTTTTATATATTTTTTAATGTTATATAAAACTTGGTAAATAGCCTACAGTTTATTTTTTAGACATTTTTTTAAAATGAAAAAGGTATAGCAACGGTAAAATGTAGACAAGTTAAAGTGATTTAGTAAATAGCTTTTTAATTGAATTTTGCAATAAAAAATAGTCCGTAAAACACACAGCTAAATGTGGTATACTATCTATACATCGCCCATGTGAATGTTTGTATAGAAGGGGGGCTAATCACATACAACCAGCCAGCCCTCTCTTAGGTTAAATCGGGGGGTAAAACTCTAAAAAAAGTATGCATAAATTCTGCACAATTGTGTAGATTTAGTGCACAAATTGTGTCTGCATGTGTACTTGGAACAACTTTGTGCAGAAAATGTACACATGATTGGTCAGAATTAGTTGTATATATTTTCTGAATAATTGTGCATATCTTCTGAACAATATTGTGTTGAATTGACATACAATAATATATAAAATTTTTGAACAAGAAAAGGAATATTTTTTGGACAATTTTGTATAGCAAATATTTTAATAACATCAATATGTATTTTTTTCAAACAATATTGCACAAATTGTAAACATTTTACGCCCAAAGTTGTGCAACAAATTAGCAATTTTTTTTTGAATATTGTATATTTTTTTAGCTCAAAATGTGCATCCTTTATAAAATATGTGTGTGCATAACTCTTGCACAAATTGTGAACATTTTAAGCACAAAATTGTACATTATATTAGAAATTACTTTTTCTGGATAATATTGTACATTTTGTATGCACAAAATGTATATGTTTTCTAAACATTTTTCGAGAACTATGATAATATGTAATCTGATAATAATATATAATAAATGAATAATGAATCTTTAGTCAAAAATTATGTCAAATAAAAAATAATTTTTAATGAAAAAATGGTTTTATTCATTGTAGCAACTCCAACTGGATGTAGATAAACCTCTTGGTAAATCCCTTGTGAAATCTCGATATTACGTAACTAAAAAAAAAATCGGTGTAAAAGTGTATGGTTTTTTAACACAGTACTTATTCAAAACACAATGTTTTTGTAAGGTTATGTAAGTTTTTTTATTTTAAAATATAACGGGTTACTGCAATTGTCATATTCTAAATTACACAAGAGCCAAACATAATTTGCGTTTTGTGAAAATCAAGCACGTTAGAGTTTGAGGTATATTTAACACAAATTCAAGTTCTTTCACATTTTAATGTGTTACTCGGGAAGTCATTATGTTTTAAAAAGGGTTAAGTACCTTAAACTGATATATATTCTTTGTCTTTATGTAAGATTTTATGAAATATATTTATAAGCATTCAATAAGACTATACAATATAAATTAATCCTAAAAAGCAACAGGTTTATTCAGTTTATCGTCTTCAAGTTCAGAATTATTATACTCTCTCAGAAATAGTTGTATTTATGTCAATAAGTATAAGTACAGGGTGGCCCACATAAGATGACCCACTACCTTATCTCAGAATCTGTACGAGATAGGGAAAAAAGTTTTATACAAAAGTTTCTTAGGTTTATCTAGATTTTTTAAATATTATATTTTTATATATATAGGGTGTGTCATTTTGCGTTGACAGATGTCAACTTTGTTATTTTAAATGGAACACCCTGTATATTATTATGGATTTGAATAGCTCTCTTAGAGACGATTTCAACGATGTATTATAAGATGGGTCTACGAGGCACCGTTTCGGAGATATTTACGATCATCTTCAATTTTTGACATACTTTCAACTTGTTGTATCTCTGGTATTTATCAACTTTTTTGTTTCATTTTTGTGCAGGAAAAAACATAATTTTATGCTTTATTGGACGTGTAGGTAAAAATATTGAAATTGAAAAAAAATGTTACAGTGTTGTCACGTTTTGCCTACCATCAGTTTTCTCAAGATTTTTAAATACAACCCCCTATATTTTATAACGGATTTAAATAGAGCATCGAAAGACGATTTTAACGATATGTTATAACATAGGTTTACAAGTCACGGTTCCCGAGTTTTGGGGATTTTCTTCAGGAATCAATTTTAATATTAAACAATTTTTACTAAAACATAATATAAACTATTAAACGTGACATGACTTGAACGAAGACAACAAAATTAATATTATATGCTAAAGAATATCTAAATTAGATTTTCTAATTGCTTTGAATAATTATTACCACGCCGTTTTCCAGATCAAACGTAAAACTCTCTAAAAATCAGTTAAATACATAATGTGTGTTTTTGTTAAAATAGTGTGAATCTATTTAAAAATAGTTCTTTATGTTTCCTTCCCATATACTAAATAAGCCTTATCAATGTTATGATTAGCGATTACCGAAACAGACGGCCAAGGCGACTGTGTCGATAATGGTGCCGCAAAATGTCTTTGCTTACTAATCATTTTTGTTGTTTCGTTTTTATATAGAGCGTCTGAAAGTCAGTCGAGTAATAAACGTCATCAAGCTAAGTATTGGCTTCGTGTTTTTTCTCTCACAATTATTTACCAACCTTTCCACAACCCTATCAACAATTTTAAGTAGGCTGTGCTTCAAAACCATGGAAACAAACGAAATATTATTTGCATGAAATTTGACAGCTTGGTTGCATTTCTTGATTAAATTAGTAAATTTAAGAAATAATTATGTCGAACTACACTATTTAACAACGTTTAAATTTATATGAGTGCTTCATTAGAAACAATAAGAGTCCCGCACTAGCGTTAAGGGAGTATAGAAGACTGTATCCAAATAGCAGAATTCCAAGTAAGAAAATCTTCGTAAGAATTACACGAGATCTGGAAAATGGCGTTGTGATAAACAATAAAAGAAACCGGCCTAGGACAGTTCTTACAGAAGAAAATCAACTTGATGTTCTTTTATATTTTGAGGAAAGCAATGAAAATTCCCAAAGGGATGCCGCACGGGACATACCGCATATTAGCCCAGCAAGTATTCAGAGAACACTTAATATCAACGATTACCATCCTTTCAAATTCACTCCGGTACAAGAGCTATCCATAGCTGATTTTGACAACAGAGCTACTATTTGCATGGATATGATGGACCGCCACTTTTATCAACCGGTTTTTGACAAAATTCTTTTCACTGACGAAGCAATTTTCAACACCGCGGGAATATTTAACCGAAAGAACTGCCACTACTGGTCAAGGCAAAATCAACATAAAATCAAAGCCATCAGAAAGCAGGGACATCAAAGTGTATGTTTGGTGCGGAATAATAAAGGACCGAGTGATTGGGCCGGTTTTTTATGATAGGACTCTTAACGGACAGAGATACCACAGTTTGTTGCAAAATGAAATACAACCTCTTATTAATGAATTACCGGATGAAATTAAAGATGGTCTTGTATTTCAACAAGACAGTGCGCCGTACCATACCGTAAGACCTGTAATTGAATGGTTAAATGAAAGATTTCCAATGTGGATTGGCCAGCTCGGAGTCCCGATTTAACTCCACTAGATTTTTTTTATGGGGAAATATTAAAGACAAAGTGTATAAGAATGTTTATTTTTTTGTCTTTGTTCTTGTTATGTCATGTTTAATAGTTTATGTTATGTTTAGTAAAAATTGTTTAATATTAAAATTGATTCCTGAAGAAAATCCCCAAAACTCGGGAACCGTGACTTTTAAACCTTTGTTATAATATATCGTTGAAATCGTCTTTCGATGCTCTATTTAAATCCGTTATAAAATATAGGGGGTTGCATTTAAAAATCTTGAGAAAACTGATGGTACGCAAAACGTGACAACACTGTAACATTTTTTTTCAATTTCAATATTTTTACCTACACGTCCAATAAAGCATAAAATTATGTTTTTTCCTGCACAAAAATGAAACAAAAAAGTTGATAAATACCAGAGATACAAGTTGAAAGTATGTCAAAAATTGAAGATGATCGTAAATATCTCCGAAACGGTGCCTCGTAGACCCATCTTATATACATCGTTGAAATCGTCTCTAAGAGACCTATTCAAATCCATAATAATATACAGGGTGTTCCATTTAAAATAACAAAGTTGACATCTGTCAACGCAAAATGACACACCCTGTATATATAAAAATACAATATTTAAAAAATTTAGATAAACCCAAGAAACTTTTGTATAAAACTTTTTTCCCTATCTCGTACAGATTATGAGATCAGGTAGTGGGTCATCTTATGTGGGCCACCCTGTACATACCTGTGTATAGCTTAGTCCTATTTGCCTTCAAGAGTACAAAACTGCAGATTCCCCGGGGAAGAATATTATAAACAAAATCGCAACACTACTCCCCAAGAAAGTATTTTTTGATAAACCTGCAGTCTATAAACGAAGCAACCTTTTATGTTTGTTGGCAGTAGGATAATCTGTCGTTTCTGTTGAATTATATTTCCGAATGTCCACCATAGCGCCACAATTGAAAACGGTTGTCCGGTCGGTCCAATCAGGGCCTGGATGCGTGGGGTTAGATAAAATATAAACATAATTGTTCAGAAAAACTAAATAATTTTATTTTTAACACGTGACGCTATTGGTATTTTTACCCAAGTTTTATTCTTAAAATCTGAACAATGTTGTAGTTCAGTAATGCACAGCGAATATTAGCCTTTTTAGCATTGCTTTGTGGATGAAATATGTACAATTTTGGTTAAAAAACGCTACACAAATGAAGGCATTTTGAATACTCCTGTACGTTTTTTCTGCACAATTATACAACATTAATGCACATTTTTTTCTGAATGCATTATTAAGAGTTAATGAATAGCGATCTTTTATCGTCTAGTGCATTTCATTTTTCCGGAAAAATTCGACAAAGCAAGTTTCTAAGTAATTTGTTTAACAAATAGCATGGGCGTTAGTGGTTTTAAAAATTCGAGTCGGACACAAGGATTTATCAATTCGCGCGATTGCTATTTGTTAAAGAAATTTATTAGAAAGAAATATTCCAGTTTTTCCATAGGAAAAATGCAATAGGGATATTTGGTAAGATTATTTCCTGAGTTCAATAAATAATATTTAATACAACTGTATTTTTATTTAAAATTTCAGAAATAACAATAATTATTAAACAAATAAACATAATATAATTAGTTCATACTCATTTTAACTGATCTTGTCAAACTTTAATCATAATAAAAATATAAATTAATTCTTATCAGTGATTGGTCAAAATTTATAGGAAGGAAATAATCAAAAAAAAAATTAAAACACAGCTAGATGAGGTATACCATCTATACATAGCCCATGTTAATGTTTGTATAGAAGGAGGGCTAATCGCATACAACCAGCCAGCCCTCCCTTAAACTAAATCAAAAGGTGTCTTTATTTTCTAATAGTTATTTATGATTCTGCCTTTATTGTTTTCAGAATAAAACAAGCAGTTCTAATATTATTCATTTTTATTAAAAAAATAATGAATTAAGGAACAAAGTGCAAGTAACATTTATAAAAATAAATGTTCTTCACACATTAAAATTATGTATTTAATTTACACCAGACTTCCTGAGTTATTACCTACTTTTTGATTTGGAATAAAACCTCGAACTTTTCTTTGGTAATGTATGTAACTAAAAACTATATGATGTCGCATTATGGACGTGGAATATATAAAGCTGTTGTTAATGAAAAACTAGTTTGATTATGAAACATTCACTAAATGTTAGAAGAGGATTAAACTCGCCCTGTTCCGTGCATACGATCAACACCTCTCCAGGTACATTTATTTTTCTCCAACATTTTAAGCACGTCAGTGGTTTGAGAAGATATTTCATTCCAGGATTTTTCAATATCTTCAGTTTGTGTAAACCTACTACACACGACAAATCTAAACAAAAGTTGATTTTTGTAGTAATAAGGCATAATATATATGTTTTTTCTTTTGGCAATGCGTTCCAAAATGGCTTGCGTTACAGCGTCCTCTTTGAGAAGCTTAAAACAAACAACACCCAAACTCGATATGACTACTTTAAACCGAGAATCTTTATTAACCAGCCTTTCAAGATATTTTGCCAATCCTATTTGATGTCTTACGTGTTTTTGAATACCTTTGACGCCATATATTCTTATTACAAACCATAGTTTTAAAGCTCTAAACCTTCTAACATCAGGAATTTGTCTGTGTTCAAGTTGTGGTTCGAACGTAGGAATTTTCAAAGTAGATTTCGTTTTAAACGCATCTTCGACATATTTACAATTCCTAAACCACATTGCAGAACAATCACCATTAACTAGCATCCATTTGTGGGGATTGAAGTTAAACGAGTCAACATACTCTATTCCCTTTAAAAGGTACCTATACTCAGGACAAGATAGAGCAGTACCAGCATAAGCAGCATCAATATGCAACCACATGTTTTCTCTTTCACATATTTTTCCCACTTCCTCAATATTATCCATTGCGCAAGTACCGGTTGTTCCTAATGAAGCAACAACACAAAATGGTATGAATCCTTCTGCTTTATCTCTTTTAATCGCTTTGTCCAATGTTTCACCTCTTAAACTTCCTTCTTCATCTGTGGGTAACAGCCGCATTTTAACTGAAGCTATAAGTCCAGATTTTTCTACGGAAGAATTCGATTCTTTTGAAGTGTATGCTACAAGTTTTCCGCGGATTTCCGATTCGTTAAGATATGTACCTTTTTTTTGAAGCTGTTGAATTTTTTTGTGGACGCCCGAAAGTAGGCCTACCAACGTCGAGTCACTTGCAGCATTCTGAAATAGTGAAAGGAATTTTAGTGAGTTATTATTTTTTATATGGTCATAAAAGTTCTAATACCCTATTAGTTAATAAAATGTATTATCTGATGATCTCGATGATTTTTTGACTTCGTAAATTCCGGGATCGGAATTAGATTCAAGGCTATAAAAATGAAATTTCAAAAATTATTCTGACAAGTCGAGACAAGAAATGTCTATAGGTTTGATTTTTATCCGTGTCACCGTTTTATAGAAAGTACTATTAAGGAATGGATATGCCAAACGCAACATATTAACTGATTGGAAAATAACTGCAAATATTAATATGTTTCCACTAAAATAATTAGAGGTTTGTTTAGGCTAAAACAATCGATGTTTATTTTGTATCTTTTGGAGATTTTTTTTCGGTCAGATTAGTTTAATATTTATAACTTGACTGTTATAAATATATAAACCCAGTGTTAAATAGCAGCGTTGTGAAATAAAATAGGTAGTGAACATTCCTTTGGTTGCATCTTTAGCTTTTTGGTAACTTTTTAGTTCGTTTTTATTCAATTGCCAAGAATGGAAAAATTAAATTTGTTTCTAAATAGTTTTCGTTATCGATCCGCTTGTTGTTATGTTAAAGTGGTGTATTATTTGGGATTAGGATCCAGTAAAAAAAATAAGTTTTTTTAAATTATCGACGTTTCACAACTTTATTGTTGCATCCCAAGAATACTAAAATTCCAGAAAACATAAACATATTTATGGATTATAACATCAGTTAAAACTAAACATTTAAAACGTTTTTACGGGTTAAAATAAAAAAAAAGATTTACAGAAACGAGTCAATAAAAATAAGGTCAGATTTATCAAAATGCAATCAACCTATAGAAGAGTCGCAACACAAGTTATTAATACGAAATTAACTGTTATACTTACTTACAGTTAAGTTTGAATTTTGGTGTCAAATAAATGGTTAAAACTAGGAGAAACATAATTAATATCTATGTTTCCTTTAGTTTTAAGCATTTATTTGACACCAAAAGTCAAACTTAACTAAAAGTATAACAATAAACTTTGTATATAACTAAACCACAGTTAGCTATGACGCACAATTTTTCATTAAGTAGTTTTTCCAGGTTGAATTTTAAAATATTTTATTAAGCCGCCATTTTGTTCTGCCATCTTGGATTCGTACCAAAATTTTACCAGTAGATTCCAACATAATACTTGCTTTTCATGCAAAATTTGAGATAAATTGGATAAGTAGTTTTTCAATAATATTTTTTTTAACATTTCACTAGGCCACCACTTTTTTCTTTCGCCATATGAAATTTTTACCAAAATGTTACCAGGTCATCTCCATATCTCGGAGGGTAAATTTTTCACGTTTACAATACTTTCCTTTTACAAAAGAATTAAAAAAAATATGTATATATATATATATATATATATATATATATATATATATATATTAGTTTGGTCGCTAATTTATTCGGCCATCTTAAATTCATACCACAATTTTAGCAGTTCATCTCTATATCACACTTGATTCTTGCACAAAATTTGAAATCAATCTAATAAGAAGTTTTTCAGGTTAATTTTTTAAATAATCTGTTAAGCCTTCATTTTGTTTCGATACCTTGGATTCGTACCAAAATGTTACCAGGTCATATATGATCCTTAATTTTTGAACAAAATTTGAAGTCAATCGAGTAAGTAGCTTTTTAGCTATGCCGCAAACAAGCAGACAGACAGATAGCTAGACCGACAGACAGACTGACGGATCTGAGACAACATGTTCTTTAACATCTAAAGACCCTAAAACGTAAAGATACGTGAAAATCTCACTATTACAATATTTCCCTCTTATAGGGGCGGTAAAAATCCATCACAGCTTCCTTTCTAAAGCAAAATATCTTAAGAATGGAAAAATTAAATTTGTTTCTAAATAGTTTTCGTTATCGATCCGCTTGTTGTTATGTTAAAGTGGTGTATTATTTGGGATTAGGATCCAGTAAAAAAAATAAGTTTTTTTTAAATTATCGACGTTTCACAACTTTATTGTTGCATCCCAAAAATACTAAAATTCCAGAAAACATAAACATATTTATGGACTATAACATCAGTTAAAACTAAACATTTAAAACGTTTTTACGGGTTAAAATAAAAAAAAAGATTTACAGAAACGAGTCAATAAAAATAAGGTCAGGTTTATCAAAATGCAATCAACCTATAGAAGAGTCGCAACACAAGTTATTAATACGAAATTAACTGTTATACTTACTTACAGTTAAGTTTGAATTTTGGTGTCAAATAAATGGTTAAAACTAGGAGAAACATAATTAATATCTATGTTTCCTTTAGTTTTAAGCATTTATTTGACACCAAAAGTCAAACTTAACTAAAAGTATAACAATAAACTTTGTATTAATAACTTGTGTTGCGACTCTCCTATAGGTTGATTGAATTTTGACAAAACTAACCTTATTTGCATTGGGTCCTTCTGTAACAATTTCTGCAGATCTTGTGTTTGTTATTTTGACTTTTAAAAAAGTTTTAATTGTTTAGTTTTAACTGATGCTGTTATCCATAAATACATAAATTATTTATACGTGGTGTATTAAAATATCTAATATATAAAACATCATCTACAACTCTAAAGGTCTAATAATACAAAGGAAAACCGTCCCTATTCAATCAATAAAAATGCAGAGATATATTGTTAGAGAAATTGCGTAATCCCAAAGAGATGCCCTTGCGTGAGTGCCGCCCTTGCGATTTATACCTATAGCTAGTAGCCAGTATTGTTAAAATTTTTGATTTTGAGAGTTTATGTATATTTGTCATATTTTATATTACTTACAGTACTTAGGAGAAAAAAACGTATTTAGTTTATTTTATATATTTTTATCATTTTTTATTATTACATCACTATTCACGATTTAATAAAATATCCCAAGATCGGAGAAGTCGATCGGGATTGCAATCCGTGATGATATTTGAATGATTTGCCAGCACAAACCCATAAAACCAATACCATAAAAGTAGATATAGGCTCTGGCAGCGACGTTTAGTTATGATCTTAACAGTTAATTCAGTTTTCTTTATAATGTTAGTATTTATATTATCACTACTATCATTGTCATATATCGTTTTTACTATTAATATTAAATAAAGAAAAAAATCTATATACCTACTTGAATAACGCCGCCACCAGGTCCTTCCGTACAATTCAAAAATATGTCTGGTAATCCTAATATTTTAGCTAGCCAATCCATCACTATTATTTCTAGTTCAACCACAGCTGGACTGGATTCCTAAAAAGTAAAAAAGAGAATTAGTTTACCTATGTGTAAAAATGTTTCCTTAAGACTTAAAATAGCCGTACAATGCTCTAAATACATTTTTAGATGTTTTTATTCTGTCCATTAGAAATATAGTAGGAGTACGACCTAAAAATAATTTCCCACACTCGAATGACGTGTAGAAGTATTCTATCAGATAGCCGAATGTGAAAAAATAGAACTTTTAAATTAAATTTAAAATGGATATTAATTGAAACTAAGACTTATAAAAAAAATCAGTAAATTTCCATTATTCAGAATTTCCCTCGTTATGATTCTTTCCTTTAATTAGGAATAGTGATATGTGACCCAATTTATTTCGGTACATAGTCATTTAGTAACATATATTTACCGTGTTTTCAAACATTTTTATTGGGCGCCCTTTTGATCAATCATATTAAATTCCTATCAATATTTTACCAATTTGATTCTATCTATGCCACACATTGACACACACCGCCATTTTGTTACATTATGCTGAATTCGTACCAGTTTACCCCATTATCACATTTAATTTTTCTACAAAATTTTTATTCAAATTTGTTTTACGTTGATTTTTTAAAAAAATTATTTGGCCGCCATTATGTTTTACTTTCTTAAATTCGTACCACAACTCTACCAATTTGTCTCTATATCACGCTTAATGCTTCATTCGTTCATTTATTAAGTGGTTTTTTTTATGTTGATTTTCTAAATATTTTATTACGTTTTTATTTTTTGTTTTGCAATCTTGGATTAATACCAAAATCTTACGAGTTACATTTTAATGTAACACTTGGTTTTTGTGCAAAATGTGAGGTAAATGGCATAATTAGTTTTTTTAACGTTTTACTAGGCCGCCATCTTGTTCCTGCATCTTGGATTTTTACCAAAATATTACCAGGTCATCCCCATACAACTCTTAATGTTTGACTTAAACTTAAAGTTAGTCTGATCAGTAGATTTTAAGATCTATAGAAAAAATATAGACGCGCGACGGAATTGGTAAAACATATTATTTGTCATCTAGGGACGCCAATACGTGAAGATATGTAAAATCTGAGACAGTATTTTTTACGATTACAAGCATTTTATTTGGCCGCCATTTTGTTCCGCCATCTTGGATTAGTACCAAAATTTTATTAGTTGTTCCCTAAACCACAATTAGCTATGACGCACAATTTTTCATTAAGTAGTTTTTTCAGGCTGAATTTTAAAATATTTTATTAAGCCGCCATTTTGTTCTGTCATCTTGGATTCGTACCAAAATTTTACCAGTTGATTCCAACATAATACTTGCTTTTTATGCAAAATTTGAGATAAATTGGATAAGTAGTTTTTCAATAATATTTTTTTTAACATTTCACTAGGCCACCACTTTTTTCTTTCGCCATATGAAATTTTTACCAAAATGTTACCAGGTCATCTCCATATCTCGGAGGGTGAATTTTTCACGTTTACAATACTTTCCTTTTACAAAAGAATTAAAAAAAAAAAATATATATATATATATATATATATATATATATATATATTAGTTTGGTCGCTAATTTATTCGGCCATCTTAAATTCATACGACAATTTTAGCAGTTCATCTCTATATCACACTTGATTCTTGCACAAAATTTGAAATCAATCTAATAAGAAGTTTTTCAGGTTGATTTTTTAAATAATCTGTTAAGCCTTCATTTTGTTTCGATACCTTGGATTCGTATCAAAATGTTACCAGGTCATATATGATCCTTAATTTTTGAACAAAATTTGAAGTCAATCGAGTAAGTAGCTTTTTAGCTATGCCGCAAACAAGCAGACAGACAGATAGCTGGACCGACAGACAGACTGACGGATCTGAGAAAACATGTTCTTTAACATCTAAGGACCCTAAAACGTAAAGATACGTGAAAATCTCACTATTACAATATTTCCCTCTTATAATGGCGGTAAAAATCCATCACAGCTTCCTTTCTAAAGCAAAATATCTTAAAATAGTCAATTACGGAGTTTAAAATTTTGCTTTTAAACATTAAGGTTAATAGATATTTTGCTTATTTTCAATGCGAGGTTTTATTCAGGAGTCGAAAAAAACAGGTCCAAATTAAACCAAAGATATAATATGGATATAGGAATGAATTTCACCAAATACGACAATCAGTGCTTTAATGCAAAACAATTAGGTTACGTTAGGTTGGGAGCGGAAAAGAAGGAAAAATTCGTTTTTCGAAAATTTTAATTTTAGTTTGAGGAAACTATATGCGAATATGTTGGCCAACTACGATATAATAGGATTTATATCAAATTATGAGAATTTCGAAGTTCTATCCTAAAGTTTGGGGTTTATGGTGTTACCTGTTACCATGTAGAATTCTAATCTAGGAATCTTACCCAAGTTGTTGCCACTGCGCCAATTCCAGCCATGAAAAGTTCACCTATAATAGCTGGATAAGATTGTCCTGTTGGGAAATAAGCATGAAAGAAAGGAGAGTGCCACTGTGTTAGTCCTGGTACTATAGACTTGTTTAGATCATCCATTATAGACTTCCAACTTTCCCCCTTTTCTGGTACATTTTTGGGAAGTTCTTGGCTTAGGTAACCGGGTTCGACATTTGAAAGAACTGGCCTAAATTTTAAAAGAATTTGTTTAGTATGGGCAAGCTCTATATCTATTCTATAAATGTTGATACACAAAGCTAACACTTTAAGTTTGTAATTAAATTTATATACATTTTATATATAAAATTAAATTATTTATCATAATATTAAACAGTTTATTTATTAGTTTAAAGATGGAGAAAAGTATCACGCAACTCTGTATCAATCAAGTTAGGCAAAATTCGCCATCAAACTCATGTATATTTTGAAATTTATAGATAAAATTAATAATCGTATAATATAATTTGAGTTATTTATGAATTGTATTACCTGAAGGTGGAAAGTAAATATATAATGAAGTTGATTTAAATTTGATTTGAATAATTTATTTCCAACCAACTTGCAAAGTTCTTTAGACGAAATGCAAATACAATATGTAGTTATTTAATTTAATAAATTTTAAAAAAGTACAAATCAACAAAAAAACTAAAAGAAAATAAAACGTAAAACTAGATTTATCAATAAAATTTAATAATTATTCTTTTACCAAACTTTATTTATTTAACATGTTTCTTTGAAACTTCTTTAGTTTTAAGTTTTTTGATACTTGTAATTTATTTAATTTACTTGTATTATGTAACCCACAACCCACCGCATTTTATAAATTCATATACCTATTTAGTAATAAATTACAGTGTGTATAGGATTTGTATAAAGTTGTATAAAATTATTATCAAATAAATATATGTATATATAAACTATACTGTACGAAGTGAAAATTTATGTATACGAGGCAAGTCGTGGGTAAAAATAAATTTTTTGCTTCCAAATTATTTTTATACTATTATTTTTTTTATTATTATAAATCTTTAAATTTTGGTGTATATCACCCATTCCGGATACAAATTTCAAAAGAAGTAGGTGGTTAAAGAAAATCCGAAATCAAGATCCTTCCTACAAGAATTTTCTGATGTAGGTATCCAAAATGACTTGCTTTTTGGAGATTCATATACTTGTCAAACAAAAATCTTTTTTGACTTTTTCGCAACTGAATAAAAATATTTAACTTTAAATTAATTGAAGCAAATATTTAATAAAATTACATATCTCAACATGTAGACTCGTCTGTCTCCGGAATGTTTCGGTCCATAGTATAAACAATATTATTTAAACAAGCATAAGAAATTGTGTCATTTACCTTAAGCTTTTATACACACATTATAGTTGTACAAATACTTTCATCCTGTCTGGGACTGATTAGTGCGTCGCGCCCATCGTGAGAGAGAATTATTAAATAATAGAAAAGAATTAATTTATTAAATATTTGATTCAATCAATTAAAGTTAGATATTTTTATGCAGCTGAGAAAAAGCCAAAGAAGAATTTTATTTATCACTCTAAACGCAACAACGGTTTGTCTTACAAGAATTTGGTGTTCTATCTACATTTGACATCCTTGATTCGAGAAAATGCATGGGCCCTGATAATATCTCAGTCATATTGATAAAAAAAATTTAAATTAGGTTACGCCCAATAATTAATATATTCAACAACATATGTCCCATATAATTCCGATATTTAAAAATGGGGACAAGCATAATGTTAAAAATTATAGGCCTGTTAGCAAGCTGTGTGTTTTTGGTAAGCTATTCGAAAAAATAATTTATGCTAAAATATTGGAAAACGTTAAAGATATAGTTATACCCGAACAACATGGCTTCATGACAGCCAGATCAATTGAAACTAATTTATTTTCATTCGTTGAGTGCTCGGAATCAATGGACAACAAGATCCAGGTGGATGCAATTTACACCGATTTCAGTAAGGCTTTCGACAAAATCAGTCATTAAGTACTGACTGATCGCCTTACTGAGGTCGGTGTGTCTGGCTGTCTTTTAAAATGGATATATTCGTACTTGCAGGGTCGGACTTAAACGGTGGCAGTGAACAGTTTCATTTCGGACTAATACCGGGTTTCCTCGGGTGTTCTACAAGGCAGTCATTTGGGCCCACTATTTTTTGTTTTATATATAAATAATATTTCAAGTTGTTTTAAGAGTTGCTCATTTTTTCTTTACGCAGACGATATAAAACTTTTTCGCGCAATACGATCACCGGAGGACTGTCTAGAATTGCAGGGAGACTTGGAGAGCGTTTCTGCCTACTGTGAGACGAGAAATTTATTTTTGAATTTAGACAAGTGCTTCGCAATTTCTCTCAGCCGTAATAACAATCTAATTAATTTTAATTACATAATTAACAATAAAAATTTAAAACAAGTTTCGGAAATCAGGGATTTCGTTGTCATTTTGAATGTCAGGTTGGCTTTTAAATCCCACATAGAAAAGATAATAAATGATTCCAATCGATTATTAGGATTCATAAAGAGAAATACGAGGTATTTTAATAGCCCAACAGCTCTGCTAAACTTATATATCCTTTCATTCATAGGAAACTTTCTTTAGCATCGGTTGTTTGAAATCCGCAGTATCAAATTTACATAAAAAGATTAGAATCTGGACAACATAAGTTCGTAAGGTACGTCGCTTTTAAAATTAATCATGTAACTGTAGATAGAGATTATTCAATAGTTATGAGACAATTTAATATTTTATCGCTGCAGTGTAGGCATAAAATGGCCGATTTAGTAATAATTTTTAAAATAATAAGGGTTTAGCATTTGCTCCACAGGTATACTCACGGGTTCCATGTAATGTGTTCAATAGAGCTTTTAGACATACCGTACTTTTTCATATTCTTTTTCGTAGGACAAGTCTGGTCAGAACTCACCTCTGTGTAGAGTGTTGAATTCTTTCAACTGGCATTTTAATTACATGAACTTTTTTGAGTTGTCATTAATTTTTAGCATAGGCTTAAATTTCGATTTTTCCATAGAATGTAAATATTAGTCAATCATTTTTTCGTTTAATAAACTATATGTACTTATATTTGTTATTGTTTTATACCGGCTAAATTAAGGAATTATATAGTGGGTCACATTTTGTTATTACCTCTATTGTGAAATAAGTAAATAAATCAAATTACGCATTGAAAATATGTGGAACTTATTTCTTCGTTCATCGTCTATAAAAATTGCTTACCATTTGTATGAGATTTTTGCATAAATTTCGCAAATATGTTCATCCATATCTCACAAAAAATTATTAATATGGATGAGAATCGACACGTACAAGTACAGTTTCTCTATTTTTATTTATAAATGAATGCTAGGCAGTCATTTATGCCCACTATTTTTTGTTTTATATATAAATAATATTTCAAATTGTTTTAAGAGTTGCTCATTTTTTCTTTACGCAGACGATTTAAAACTTTTTCGCGCATTACGAACACCGGAGGACTGTCTGGAACTGCAGGGGAACTTGGAGAGCGTTTCTGCCTACTGTGAGACGAGAAATTTATTTTTGAATTTAGACAAGTGCTTCGCAATTTCTCTCAGCCGTAATAACAATCTAATTAATTTTAATTACATAATTAACAATAAAAATTTAAAACAAGTTTCGGAAATCAGGGATCTCGTTGTCATTTTGAATGTCAGGTTGGCTTTTAAATCCCACATAGAAAAGATAATAAATGATTCCAATCGATTATGAGGATTCATAAAGAGAAATATGAGGTATTTTAATAGCCCAACAGCTCTGCTAAACTTATATCTCCTTTCATTCATAGGAAACTTTCTTTAGCATCGGTTGTTTGAAATCCGCAGTATCAAATTTATATAAAAAGATTTGAATCTGTACAACATAAGTTCGTTAGGTACGTCGCTTTTAAAATTAGTCATGTAACTGTAGATAGAGATTATTCAATAGTTATGAGACAATTTAATATTTTATCGCTGCAGTGTAGGCGTAAAATGGCTGATTTAGTAATAATTTTTAAAATAATAAGGGTTTAGCATTTGCTCCACAGGTATACTCACGGGTTCCATGTAATGTGTTCCATAGAGCTTTTAGACATACCGTACTTTTTCATATTCTTTTTCGTAGGACAAGTCTGGTCAGAACTCACCTCTGTGTAGAGTGTTGAATTCTTTCAACTGGCATTTTAATTACATGAACTTTTTTGAGTTGTCATTAATTTTTAGCATAGGCTTAAGCTTCGATTTTTGCATAGAATGTAAATATTAGTCAATCATTTTTTCGTTTAATAAACTATATGTACTTATATTTGTTATTGTTTTATACCCGCTAAATTAAGGAAATATATAGTGGGTCACATTTTGTTATTACCTCTATTGTGAAATAAATAAATAAATCAAATTACGCATTAAAAATATGTGGAACTTATTTCTTCGTTCATCGTCTATAAAAATTGCTTACCATTTGTATGAGATTTTTGCATACATTTCGCAAATATGTTCATCCATATCTCACAAAAAAATTATTAATATGGATGAGAATCGACACGTACAAGTACAGTTTCTCTATTTTTATTTATAAATGAATGTTATAACAAGATCTATCTTACTTGCTTAAATGTCCACAATAAAAATCTTTAAAATATTAACACACTTTCGGTGATTTAAAACAGTAATTTTTTACTAATATTTCTCTTATAATATTTGAAATATAAATATATACTTTTAAAAAATAAAGTGGACAGTCTTTAAATAAAAATATGAAACATAATTTTTTAAATGAAAGACGATAATGTAAACAAATATTCCTATGTGTAAAAATAAATTTTCCTTATGGTTGTAATAGATTTACAAAAAAACACAACTTTACAATTACATATTAAAACTTAAATAATGGTTTATTAGTACTAACAAAAAAATCCTATATGAAAGCAAAAAAAAAATGTTAGTGTAAGAATGACAACAATGTGAAATCAAGATTGATCTTTTGAAATAGAGGACGAACGGTGGCGCTATTTCAATTAAGCTGATATGATTTAAATCTTAAGAGGGTTCTTAAATAGAGAATTTTTGTTTGAGAAGTGTTAAAAATGTGTTTGTTCTAACAGAACTGGCAATTATTTCTTTCAAATTATGTATGTGTTGTTACACATGCCTGAACAATAAATGCATATTACATAAAAAAAGGATATTAAATGGAAATACTCACACTTTTCTAATATTCTCACAGTAGTCCGCGATATAATCAATAGACGCGCTCGCAAACTCTTTAAACTCTTGGATGTTCATGTTACAGTCACTCTCATTGATGGAATGCCCACAAATTTGTGTTCCGTGAAAGAAATCTTCTTAGTTACTTTCTACAATTTCAATAAAATTACATCTATATAGCATAATCACCTGTTACGAGGTCGATGTCATAATTTGGTCGGTCACTGGACAGATTGTAGGTCATTAAGGGTACCATTCCGCTATCGAAAGACCTACTTCTTTCTTAAGTTGTGATTTCGTTCAGTTCGTGTCTTCTGATTTGAATCTTATAATGTAAATAAATAAGGCCTTTCTTTTTTTTAAATAAACAGGGAATTACAATCTGCAAACGTTAAAAGTACTAAGCGATGTTTCAGACCTTAAACATGTGAAGTCATTTGAGTGAGCTTGCACCCGCTGTCACTACGCATTTTTTTCTTTGTAGTTCAGGACGTATTTTACATAGAGTCGGTTTTTGATATAAAAAGACTTTGTGTATGAAGAGATCGTATTAGAAAAGACTTGTAACTTTCATATGTTGACATAATATTTTTGCGATTGTTAATAGTTCTGAGGTATTTAAACCATTTAAAACATAACATTTTGTTTGTAATTGTCCAACCAGGTTTATACAGTAGTTCGCCATTAGGACAAGATTAAAAATTGGCGTCTCTAGTAAAAACAAAGAACCAAACAAACAGGAGCGGCTCTAAGGTCATTCGTTTGTATTAGGATGAAAATATCCAACAGATAACTGAAAAAAGTAATAATAATATCTACAATGTCATGAGCAATTGATTATGTTTCAACTCAGTTAAATCATTAGTAGGCAAATTATAAAAATTAGCAGATACATTTCAGCCTCTGTATTTTATCAAAAAAAAGTTTTGCTTATTAATTATTAATTATAATTATTATTCTATTCAACGTGTACTCGGAACACCTATTTCAAGAGGCACTAAACGACACCGAAGATGGGGTTATAATAAACGGGGAAATAATAAATAACCTAAGATATGCTGACGACACCGTCCTATTGGCGGATACGGCTGAGGGTCTCCAGAGATTGATAGACCGTGTAGAGACTGCATGCAGCAGGTATGGTATGAAGATAAATTGTAAGAAAACACACATACTAATTATCAGTAAAAACGCCATCGACAATCTACAGTTTACCACTAACAATGTAGCTCTTACAATAGCCGAGACAGTTACATACCTAGGCTGCTCCTTGAATAAGGACTGGGATCACTCTCAAGAAATAAGATGCCGTATTGAAAAAGCAAGAAGTACATTTAACAAGATGCGAAACATACTATGCAACCTATCCCTCAACATCCATACTAGGATAAGAATTCTAAAATGCTACGTACTCTCAACCCTACTATATGGGGCAGAAGCATGGACCCTTACCGATGCCTCATGTAAACGCATAGATGCATTTGAGATGTGGTGCTACCGTCGCATGCTCAGAATCTCCTGGACACACCACGTTACAAACGAGACGGTACTGCAACGCATAGATAAGGAACCAGAATTCCTATTAACTGTCAAACGTAGAAAACTTGAATACTTCGGACATATCATGCGAAATGAAAAATACCACCTTCTCCAACTCATCCTAGAGGGGAAAATAGAGGGTCGAAGGTCAGCAGGACGTAGACGGATATCGTGGCTACGAAACTTACGAACATGGACTGGGATGACATCAACAGCTCTATTTAGAGCTGCAGTAAATAAAGTAATTTGGACTAACGTGATAGCTAACATCCACAGAGGATAGGCACTTTAAGAAGAAGAAGAAGATTAAAAAAAATGTTTCGCTACTGACCAAAAAAAATGAGAAGTCAAATTTTCTAAGATAGTCAAATTAGAGAGCATAAAAATATTAGATATAAAGTGAGTTAAAGTTCTTTGTACGAGGTGTAATTTTTAGGTAATTTAATTGTCAATAAGTGGAAAATGAGTAACATATGGAAATCTTTTTTTATTTTTGATATTAGACGAAAAAGTAATTCTTCATAAAAAGATTTGCTTATCTGAAAATTACGATTGATTTAAAAATAACGTAATTTTAGGTAAAATAAATTAAAAAACAAAAGTTTGCAAAAGAAAAAAAATTAAATTCCAATTTCAGAGATAGCCAGATTTAAGATCCTGCAAAAAGCTTTTAGGAGTTTTTTGATAATAGGCATAGTTTAAATTAATTAGTGTAAAAATTCCTTATTTATTTTTTTTTAATTTTACAACTTCTATTATTGTACTTATTTCTTACCCTGTATATAAAATGACATTCTTTTTTAAATTAGTCTTATTTTTCAGATAAGCAAAACTTTTTTTGCGCCTAGAGTTAGAAATAAAAAAGTTATCTGTATTGTTACCCAAATCCAGGGCACCTACATGGGATATCCAGTGCATTTAAAAGCAAGGTTGCACTATTTTGGATATTGGATTCTTGGAAATGCATTTGCTTTAAAATAATTTTAGATTGTAGATAGGTAATAAACATTTGGAAGTAGAAAATATTGATAAGTATTATTTAATTTTTAAATTTCCGCTAATATTACAAATATTGCTAGAGTAGGCAATGCGTTTTTCCCTACAATGTGTGCACGTTACTAATGATTCGGGACCAAGTTTAAAGAGGATCACTAAAGAAGACACAATTATTTGTTAGAAAAGTTTTTTAGTATTAATATTTTAAAGGTAATAATAATTAGAAGAAACAGAGATAATTTATAAATTAATTATTTCGTCCTTTTGTGTAAGTGTTAACAATAAAATGTTTTATTTTTTCCCATGATTTGTTTTCGTAAAGTTTTGCAAACTCTTCTCTCGACATTAATATTACATTTTTCTTTAGTGAAATTTTTTCCTGTATATATTTTTGAAAAAAGTCTAAACTATGTATATTTGAAAAATATATGGCCTACATAGATTTTATTAATTACCTTTAGATTTTAATCGTCGTTTTCTTGATAAAAACATTTGTTAAATTATTGAAATAACCAAATAAAGCCTAAGTTATAAAATAACCTATGGTAACATTTGAACAAATTCATCGTTCAGCGTTATTACTGACAAAACTGTCAGTGATATTTTGAATTAGGCTAGAACATATTCTGTTATCTAACTGAAGTAGCAAGTTATAAAAAATAGAAAAAATTTAATTCAATCGACAGAGCAAAAAGAATATGCATAAAATCAAAAATGAAACCATTTTATTCCATTTTTCAAAATTTTGGGAAGAAATATAAATTTCTGCCAATTTTTGAAAGCAATGTCAAATTTAACAAACAAGGCAAATGACATGACTAATTTTATTTGTAATTTTGCATACATTCCCAAGTGAAAACTTATTTGCTAATTTATATTTTATGAAGGTAAACTAAATATTAAAAAAAAACTTCACTGGTCACACAGTATCTCATCCGAGACTCTGCGCACTCTTCAGAATAGAATTTGGGACACTTTATACTTTAAAGTACGTATTCCAAAGTAAAACCCTCGATGAAGTTAATCAACCGTGGTTTTAGTACTCCCAAACATCTAAATGAAAATTTTTAAATTTAAATTGATTTTTATTCTACAGTCTGTTGAAATATATACCTATCAGTTTTAGGATCACCAAGTCCTTAATAATCTTATAATAATTTTTTACACGCTGTAGATTACAACAAAAAAAGGATTAATGGCTTTGTAGCAAGAAAACTTTACGTCAAACGCCTAATAAAAAGTTATAGCTTAATATGTGACAAAAGAAAATTTGTCAATAAAAAAATTATTGCTCGAAAATTACTAAAGATTGAAATAACTTTTCAAATTGTTTTTTACAATTTTATCAAAGACTAGGCTGATGAAGCAATTAAAAAATAAAAATGATTTTTCTTTATCGCCCTGTATAAATAACTTTTTAGCATAGGTAAGTTATACACTTAAAACCGTTAATACGGAATAATTTTTACGAAAGGTGGTTAAAAACCTTATCTTAATATCTTCATTCGTTTTAAAAATATTCAACTCTGCATTTAACGTACAAATTTGCTTGTCCCACTATTTATGGCCAGCAGTTTATAATAATATATGCAATAAGTTGTTTTATATACTATCTCGGATTCGTACCAAAATCTTATGAATTTATTCCTACCTAACACTTGATGTTGGTGCAAAATAAGTTGGGTAGTTGGTTTTTTAGTAATAATTTTTTAACCTTTTATTAGGCCGCCATTTTGTACCGCCAAATTGAATTTTTATCAAAATGTTACTAGGTCAATCTGATATGACCTTTAAATACTAAATTATTACTAAAATTTTAATATAAAAGATAAGTATTTCTCTAACAATGCCCCAAAATAACTGACACTACAACAGACAGACCAACACATTTCTTAACATCTAGGGAGGAGAAAACTTGAAAATATGTAAACCTAGGATGGATTTTTTTACAATAAGTAATTTTCTTAGTTCCCATTGTTTCCAATTTCTTGAATTTCTACCTCAATATTACCAGTGCATCTCTATATCACAATTAATTCTTGTAGAAAATTTGAAATCAGTATATTTTTAATGCTGAATTTTAAGATATATTATTAAGTTTCTAATTTGTTTTACCTTTTTGGATTAGTATAAAAAAATTATGTACATGATTCCTACGTAATACCTATTTTTTGTGCAGAATTTAAGATTTAAGATAAACTGGATAAGTAGTTCTTTAATAATACATTTTTTGTAATTTCATTTGGACGCCATTTTCTTGCGCTATTCGATTTTGATCAAAATTTTGCCAGGTCATCCCCAAATGGTCCTTATATTTTGACAAACATTTGAAGCAAATGGCGAAGTAGATTTTTTGAGCTATACCTGCAGACATACAGGCAGACCGACAAACAGACGGACCATCCCAGTCGAGAAAGCATGTTGAAAATGAAAAAATCTCAGTTTTTTTACGACGTTACAATACTAAAAAATTGGTAAATTTCTTTTACCCGAAACTTCCCTCGTTTTGAATATTTCTCTTTATTCGGGGAAGTAAAGTGTAACTCAATTTGGTTCGATACATGCTAATTTAGTAACCATATGTGCTATCTTTTCAAACAGACCGACAGACAAAGCAACGGAATTAAAAAAACCTATTTTTATGACCTAGAGACGCTAGAATAGGAAGATATGTAAAACTTTAAATTTTTTTCATGATTACAAACATTTTAGTTGACCGCCATTTTGTTCTGTCATCTTGAATTCACCAACATTTTACAAGCTCATCTCTATACCACAATTAATTCTTGCGCAAAATTTGAAATCAATCTATAAGTATTGAGTTTTATATTTTATTAAGCCGTCATTTACTTTCGCCATCTTGGATTCGTAACACAATTTTAGCAGCTGGTTTTCACATAATGATCTCTGTGTAAAATTTGAAATAAATTGGATAAGTATATTTTAATAATATTTTTTTTAATATTTCACTAGGCCCTCATTTTCTTTTGCTCTATTGGATTTTTATTAAAATGTTACCGTTTAATCCTCTTTAATTTTTGACCAAAATTTTAACACAATCGGAAAAGTAGTTTTTGAGCTATGCCGTGTATAGACAGACAGAGCGACAGAACGACGGAAATGGGAAACATGTTTTTCGGGTCTAGGGACCCGAAAACTTAAATATCTTTAAAAATCTTGGAGGGTAATTTTTTCACGATTACAATATAAAGGGTGTCCCGATATTAACGCTCAATATTTCTACATAGTATTCTAAGTTATAATATAAGTCGAAAATATCATGTCAACCTATATCGAAAATTGCTTCGTTAAGGGGCTACGGCCCCGAGATTGAGTTCCTCTGAAGACAGTTTTTCCAATATTTTCAAAACATAAAGATTACAAAATTAGGTATTTTAGTAATTTTGATAGTACGCTGAGTCGTATCCTGAATTAAAAAATAGCAACCCCAATTCAGGGGCGTCCCGATTGTGAGGGGAGGGCGAAAAGTTGCCTCGTTTTTTTCCTGCGTGAATTTTTTCAATCTATAATTTCAAGCTATAAAAATTTAGTTTTTTTTTAAACAAGCGTACTTTAATTCGACCTTCTTCGAGAAAAGTTGATTTGGAAAGTTTCTTGCATGGTATTAAACGCACAATTAACACAATTTTCAGTTGAAAACAGAAACGAAATAACATAGTTATATATATAAAATGGGGTATTCTAACGAATTAAACCAAGAGTACCTTTCTTTTTCAGAAAACCCTAAATTTTTATAATTTGGAGTTGTAAGGCAAATTTTTTACCTTCCACCTCCATTTGGGACGCTCCGGACTTAGTAATATTTTTCACATCAGGATTTGACACATCTTATAAAAGTTACCAAAATACCCAAATTTTACATTATAGATTTTAAACCGCTCGAATATATTTAGAAAAAAAAAACATCTTCAGAGGGGGGTTCATTCTTGCCTAACGAGGCAATTTTTGTTTTATATGTTTACATAACATTTTAGTCTTTATTTTATGACGTACAAATATTATACTGTAATTTTGGGACACCCTGTATTTCTCTGGAAGTCAAACATTCAGCCCTTGAGAGCATGTCATTGTGACGAACCCTCAAGTGAACTGAGTTCTTCTGTTTAGGGTTAAATATCAAATTACAGCGATAATTCGACGAACGTCAAATAGGTATTACAGCGATGATTCCACTTTCTATTATCATAATTTAAATGATTAACATTAATACAGTTTTGTATATGTATTTATGAAATAAAAACTTATTTACTTATATACCAATACCATCAGTACACTTAAAATTAACCAGATAATTCGGAAATGAGCTTTGTTTCTTGAAAAAAACCATATTCGATTATTTTCTGTATTTTTCGAAAGAAAAGCCCGACTCCGCCCTCCTCCTTCGGAGTCGGACTCTTTTAACTTTCGAAAAACAAAGAATACAAAGTATATTTCCGAATTATCCGTAATTTTTCATGCACTCGTGTTATTATTATGGAAAACCTAAAAACTTAATTTTTACTGTACATATTACATTACTATATTATTATATTATATATATTATATATATTATATTAGGAAGCTTTAAACTAATAGATATATAAAAGAAATTTAGTTTTTGTAGTTGGAGTTAGATATAGTAGTTAAAATATAACCCAATGCAGCTTTTTAAATTGTCATCACGTATGCGATTTTGTATTATGGTTCCAAGAGAAAAAGTCGGTACTACCCGAAACTCCCCTCGTTTTGAAACTTTCCTTTCATTCGGAGTAGTAAAGTGTAACTCAAGTTAATTCGATACATGGTAATCTAGTAACGCATATCTCCTGTCTTTTCAGGCATTATTATTGAGAGCCATTGTATTCCACCATATTGGATTCGTACCAATATTTTACCAATTTCTACCTACGCCAACTTTAATTTTTAAGTATAGTTTAAAATAAATTGAATAAGTAGTTCTACTCTAATTTTTTTTTGACCGTCATATTAAACTTGTACGAGTCCCTATGTCACATTTAATTTTTCTGCAAAAATTTTTAGACATTTTATTTTGCGGCTATTTTTAATTTGTACTACAATTTCATGAGTTTACCGCTATATCCCACTTAATGCTTGCGCAAAATTAGAAAATGAAATAAAAAATAGTTTTTCAGGATGATTTTTTTAAGAAATTCATTAGGCCATCATTTTTTTGCTATCTTGGATTCGTACCAAAAAGTTACAGGGTCATTTCTGTAATGAAAGAAAATGAAGAAAATTTTCTCAGGGTCTGGGGATCCAGAAACGTAAAGATCTGCAAAAATCTAAGAGGGCGATTTTTTACGATTACAATACTTCCCTTTTGTGAGGGATTTAGTTCTCTCGGCAAATTATCTTTCCCTCGTTATATATCCTTCTTCTTATTAAGAATAGTGAAGTGTGGCTCCGCACATAGTCATTTACTAACACATAGACATATATTGCCTTTTCAAACACTTCTATTAAGCTCCATTTTGTTGCACCTTATTAGATTCGTACATTTTTAAGATATTTTACCGACGCCTACGTATGTGGCATACTTGGTTTTCGGATATAGGTTAAAATAATCTAAGTAGATTTTACTTTGATTTTTTTAGACCGTCATGCGTCATGTTGAATTCGTATCAGTTCATCCCTATATCACATTTAATTTTCAGCAAAATTTAAAATAAATTGAAGAAAATATTTTAACTTGATATATTAAATTTTGTTTAATGTGTCATTTTTAGAATCTGACAACGCAGCACGGTCCTCTATTCGCCAGTTAGATATTTATATATCACGAATATGGTTCTCAGATTGCGTTTTATTTAATAACGTTATATAATGATACCCACTTTGTATGCTGTCCTGAAAATCCTCACTTTGGTTAAATATACTATTCAAATTTTTTTTTCTTAATTTAAAATAATTTTTGAGTATACTTGTTGATTTAATATTACAAAAATATACTAAAAACGATTTTTATAGATAAAAATGCAATATTCTGGTTATTTCTACTGGTCCTCAGACTGATAGGTAAGAAACGTCCTCACTTCGTAGCACAGGCGTATATATATATATATATATATATATATATATATATATATATATATATATATATATATAGTTTTCTTTTAATATTATTTATGCTTGTATAACGATATATACAGGGGGTTTCAGAATATATGGACAATCTCTCGGATTTGGGTAGTTTGTGAAAAAAAGGTATAAGTTCACATAAACTTTTTCTTAAGTACCCCTTAACGGAGTTACAGGATGTCAAAGTAAAATTTTTATTTTTGTTTATGTGAATAACTTTTAAGATAATCGTGCAAATATTTGAATGAAAATTTGTATCTAGAGGTTTTTTGATATAAGAAATACAAATTTGATGTTAGCATTTGTCTTGTAGGGAGCGCACAATCTACACGTTTTTTTTTTAAAGATTATCACTTTGTAAACTAAAAAATAGATTATTTTGTCATTTTTACGTCAAAAAAATTTTTTTGTTAAAAGTCGTTACGAGCAACCGTTCTCGAGATATTTGGATTAGAAAGAATTGATGCATTGGTATCGAGATTTTAATACGGTTTTCAAATAGCTTAGTTATTTTGCTGTAAGAACCGGGTGGTATGTGGATTTTTATAAAATAATTTTGTAAGCTGGAAGAATTTTTCTTGAAATGACACCCAAAATGTAAGTTCTATTTACAATTATATTTTGAGATTAGAAAAAGATAAATACATGGCATTCTGTGATCATGCAGCCATAGACGAATATGGGTATAATTTATGATTATGATTAATATTATTATTATTATTACTATATTACCATCAGTATTATTACTATTATTGTTTCATATTATTTTGCATTTAGTCTTATCAACTAATTCTTAGTAGTAATTGTTTTCGAATTGTCAAATTTTACATTCTTTGATTTTCAGATTAATTTCGCCTCTCAACTACTTTTATACTTGGTGCACCCTCTATTGGTATAGTGGAATACATTAACATGTGTTAGCAGAAACTACGGTCCGGCAAAGTTCATCTAATAAGAAGGCACGTCTTTTCAATCGCCGTCAATCATATCAGTTAGCTGTATAACATTGCCTTTGTCTAACTATAGTTCCGTAACATGCGTGCTCGCGTAATTGCAAGTTATTCCTTCTTCTTAGTGAACAATGTCAACCCGTTTGTTCATATAAAATATGTTTCCAAACACCACCTCAATTCAAATAATACAGTATTTTTAAGACGTAATTTTAATAAGAATATTACTTAGATTAATTGAAGATGTTTTGTTTTGTTTTGTTTCCAGACAGGCGTGAGAACCAGATTTGTCTAAGCTGCTGTCGATATTTATTTCAGAGAGAGTCTTTAGCCTGGTTTACCTCCTGACGTTGGATTCCCTGTAAGTATACATCTTTCTGGGTAGCAACCTATGAATAATGCTACCATCCACTAACTGCGCGTCTTCTCCATAATTGTCATTACGTCCTCTACTGAGATATACCATCGCACATTTGTCAAGCCCCAACTCCATGCCCACAGCGTTTCCGAATTCTACTACAACCCGAAGAGACAATTTGAGGTATTTTTCTCTAGAGGCATATATCTTCAGGTCATCCATGTACAATAAGTGTGTAACTTTGTGCCTTCTGTTCCCTGGTGTGAGAGCCACTGGCAGCGGCAGCAGCGAGATGCAAAAAAAAAAGTGGGCTAAGAGAGACTTTTTGGAACTCAACTTTCCTAAATGTCACCACTTCGGTCCGAACTTTTGCAGCTCCACTAGATATGTGAAACCGCATTCGCCAAAGTGGCATAAGTTATTCTATGCACCTAACTACTGTGGATGACACCTCAAGGACTCTGAACAGATATAATATTAGCTCATGATTTGTTGTGTCAAAAGCCTTATGGTAATCAACCCATGATATTGAAAGGTTTCGCATGATATTGCATCGATTTTCTCTGCAGCTAGCGATCCCCCTCTTTGATCCACGCTGCTCGTGTACCTCCTTCCATCTTTTGGAGGACCCGCATGTACATGTAGTTATGGCCAGGTTATAGGCCTACAATTTTTTGTTTGCGACAGGTCTCCGCTCTTCGGGAGCAGCACAGTTCCTCCTTCAACTACCCTCGGCGGTATCTGGTTTTCTTCGCTCATCCAGGACTGAAAGATTCTAACCAAGTGAGGGTGGATACACGGTAGCTTTTTCCACCTACATGTGTTGATACCATCCAGGCCAGGTGCCGAAAAGTTCTTAGCACTCCTAAAGGCCCGTTGAACCTCATCCGGGGTGATCGGCTGCAGAGGTTCATCTACTGCTAACTTCTGTCTGCAGAATATCTCAAACTGTTTGAGGGCGGTGTGTTGAGCCTGAGTGGACGGGTCTATATATATATATATATATATATATATATATATATATATATACAGTGTGTATCAGCCAAATGGAATAAATTCAATAATAAATAAATGGGGGCGTGTTCGGAAAAACGCTTGGACCCGTCGATTGGTATTTTTAGTTGCTCATTTTCTCCAATAAAAACTTTTTATACAGGGTGTGTCCTGTAACAGTGGTCAATGCCAACTTTCTTATTTCAAATGCAACACCCCGGATATTATGTAATTTTTGGATTCTTTAGGAGATTCTAAACATATTTTATGTTCAATGTCCTATACCTATCTTCAACTATATATAAGCAATATTAAGTGTTTTCAAATTTATTGCAAAAATTAAGATTAAAAAAATAAAATTATTTATTTCTTCATAATGTATAAACGAAAGTAAAAAGTTAATTTAGGAACTGTTGAATATGCTCGCCGCGAACGTCTTGGCAAATTCCTAATCTTAAATAGAAATTTCTTCTAACGTTATTTAGCATCTCAGGCGTGACCGATCTAATCGCAAGCGTTATTCGTCTTCTTAAGTCAGCTAAGTCGAGGGGTTTAGTTTTGTATACAACATTTTTAATATGTCCCCATAAGAAAAAGTCTAATGGCGTCAGATCAGGGGATCGCGCTGGCCATTCTATCGATCCTCGTCTCCCTATCCACCGATTTGGAAATATTCCGTTGAGGTACTGCCGGACATTAATTTGGTAATGGGGCGGTGCTCCATCTTGCTGAAACCATATCATATTCGCTGGAACTTGTGGGTTTGCTGGATCCGGATACAAATTTGTCAAAGTTGGCACGACATTATTTTGGAGCAGTGCTAAATAATTACCGCCATTCAAATTGCCGTCAATGAAAAAGGGGCCTATGATATGATCCCTAACAATTCCTGCCCAAACATTAACCTTTTCAGGATATTGAGTATATTCTTCGCTGATCCAGTGAGGATTTTCCCTAGACCAATAGCGGCAATTTTGACGATTTACATGACCGTGAAGTGTAAAGGTGCACTCATTCGAAAACAAAACATGTTCTAATTGAATAACATTGTTATCTAACATAGCCATCATTTGTTCACAAAAATAAGTTCTCCTATCATAATCGTCTTCCATGAGCTCCTGAGTTGGTATCACTTTATAGGGATGCATTTTATTTTCTTTTAATGTTCGAATAATCGACGAATGGCTAATATCGAACATTGCGGCGGCTTGTCGACTAGAAATATGTGGGTTTTCCTCAAACTCAAGCATAATATCCAATTTAGTATCATCATTTATTGAATTGGCTGCTGCTTTTTTTATCTGCCTCACATGTCCAAGCTCGCGAAACTGCTTTTCTATTTTACTAATTGTCCCTTGGGATATCTGCGGCAAATCTGGAAATTTTTCATGAAATAAGCGAGCAACTTCCACTTGTGTTCGTGTGTTATCTCCATAACCAATCATTTGTAGAATTGTAATTTTATGCATTTCTGTTAAATGAACCATTTTTCTGATATTAGGTATTATGCAGTTAACGAAATTCAAAAGACTATGACACTGACACTGACAACTACTGTCTTGCAAAGAGAAAGGCCAGGCATTTTACACAAAAGTAAACAAAACTTAAAAGTAAACAAAACTGGCTCTTTTTGTTCCATATCAATAAAAAGGAACGCTAAAATGGTTTTTGCTTACATTCTTAATATGAAGACCTAAATGGTAAATAAGTATTGAGTGTGTTGTAGCGAATTTTTGTAATCAAATAAATAGTTCAGTATCCAGAGCCACTTTCATGAATAATAATAAATTCGAAATAAATAAAATAAAAATAAATTTGAAAACACTTAATATTGCCGAAATAGTTGAAGATAGGTATAGGACATTGAACATAAAATATGTTTAGAATCTCCTAAAGAATCCAAAAATTAAATAATATCCGGGGTGTTGCATTTGAAATAAGAAAGTTGGCATTGACCACTGTTACAGGACACACCCTGTATAAAAAGTTTTTATTGGAGAAAATGAGCAACTAAAAATACCAATCGACGGGTCCAAGCGTTTTTCCGAACACGCCCCCATTTATTTATTATCGAATTTATTCCATTTGGCTGATACACACTATATATATATATATATATATATATATATATATATATATATATATATATATATATATATATATATATATATATATATATATATATATATATATATATATATATATGTATATATATATATATATATATATATATATATATATATATATATATATATATATATTATATATATATATACACATATATATATATATATATATAAAACTGGCCAAAACCATGGCATTAAGAGACAATGGATTAGAAAAAACAGATCATTCTATCTAATAAAACATAAATCTGTGTGAATAGGAATAATCTGCTTCTTTTGACAAGACTTTCATCTATTTCCTCAGTTGCCTTTAAAGATATATAAATATATATATATATATATATATATATATATATATATATATATATATATATATAAAACATCGCAAAATATTGCTATTAAAATAGGTCATGAAACCAAAATTTAAAAGTTGTCTTAGAGTTTTAATATAATTTAAACGCTCGACGATACTTCGTGTACAAATAGTGTTGGAATACCCTGTATTAAGCGGAGCGACGGCGATATGAAAACGGGAATCAGTAGGTATGTATGAAAAGTTGTTTTTTAGGCAGACAAATGAAATTGCTCCAATTACTGCTAGCTGTTAGGAATCCGAATATATTATGATATTTACCTTTCAGGTAAGATTCTGTCTTCTGTCTGCAGAATATCTCAAACTGTTTGAGGGCGGTGTGTTGAGCCTGAGTGGTCGGGTCTATATATATATATATATATATATATATATATATATATATATATATATATATATATGTTATATTCACTTTTCCAAATTTCACTTTTTAAAAAATATTTTATTAATACTTAAAAACACTACTTTATAATTTCAAAAATTAAACTAACATTCTAACAGCCTAAAATATCAACTAACTATTTATTTACAATTCAGAACAATTTATATTAATTTGAATGCTGATGCAGCGTCTTCTATCCGTACGAACTGCAACGGCTGGTTGCTGGCTCGGCATTCTCGGAGGTGTCGCAATTTCCTGTGCTCGATACCGTGTGACCGAAGGTCATCACCTGCACGTGGCTATCAGCGGATATAATATATATATATATATATATATATATATATATATATATATATATATATATATATATACATATATATATATATATATATATATATATATATACATATATATATATATATATATATATATATATATATATATATATATATATATATATATATATATATATATATATATATATATATATATATATAACTGGCCAAAACCATGTCATTAAGAGACAATGGATTAGAAAAAAAAGATCATTCTATCTAATAATACATAAATCTGTGTGAATAGGAATAATCTGCTTCTTTTGACAAGACTTTCATCTATTTCCTCAGTTGCCTTTAAAGATATATAAATATATATATATATATATATATATATATATATATATATATATATAAAACATCGCAAAATATTGCTATTAAAATAGTTCATGAAACCAAAATTTAAAAGTTGTCTTAGAGTTTTAATATAATTTAAACGCTCGACGATACTTCGTGTACAAATAGTGTTGGATACCCTGTATTAGGCGGAGCGACGGCGATATGAAAACGGGAATCAGTAGGTATGTATGAAAAGTTGTTTTTTAGGCAGACAAATGAAATTGCTCCAATTACTGCTAGCAGTTAGGACTCGGAATATATTATGATATTTACCTTTCAGGTAAGATGATACTAACTTGGGTCATAAGTTACACAATAAAATAATATATATTTAAGTAGGGTGATACTTCAATAGCAATAAAAGTTTGGTAGGCAAAAAGTCCTACTGAAGTTAAAACCAATCAAGAAAAAATAATTTTTTTTTAAATGTTAGCTTATAATATAACGATAATAAAACCCAAGCTAAGACAAAAGTCCAACTATTTTCGTAACTAAAAACTAAATAAAACACAAAATTTTTTTGGCTGAATCAGTTTTTTGGTATGTAGCACCTAATTTGTTTTTTCTACAACCGCGCGGAAAATACGATCTGGCGCTTTTAAAAGAGAACGCAAAATGGCATTTTCCCAAAAACTTACTTTACGGCTCAACGAGTATCTTATTTTATTTGAGAGTCTGAAAAAGAAACTTGTTTTTCCCAGAAAAAAAAACGGAAAGAAAGAAACGGAAAAATTGAACTTTCCTTATAAACTAGAAAAAAATAGTCTAGTTAATCAGTTTGCCGATATTTAATCATATATATTTTTAAAATAGACTATAAATTATTTCAACAAAATCCGAATAAAACATATATTCTATGACGCTGACTGTCGCGCCAATCCCACCGGTACTTTATAAAGTATCTACCTCGCATTAGGCCTTCCCAAAATAATGTTTTTTGACTTGATTTGTTTTAATTTGTGTTTAGGTTTAATTTCTAAAAATAGTCAAAACATAAAGGAAAAAGAGTATTACATTTTTTATTTCATTTCGGTTTCATTTCATTTTGATAATTTATCTGTACATAATCCAGGGTTGTTGTGTTTTAAACATGCATTTACTTGTTTATTCAAACTATTTAAACAACTGTCTAAATTCCAATATTAAGTAAAAGAATAGAAGAAACAGTCTAATAAAAAATCGTAGTTATATTAAGAATACACAAAGTTAATAGTAATAAACAAATGAGAATACATAGGTTGTACTATAAAAACAGAGTTTAAAAGATTATAAGCATCACTTTGGAAAAAAAATACATGTTAAAAACTATTTAAACAGAAGAAAAAGACGTTTAGTTCAAAAATAAACCAAAACTTTTTTTTCAACCTGATACAGAACCTGAGATTTTCTCTTATTACTGAGCTTTGATTTTGTTATTTCAGTGGCGGCTATTCGAAGGAACTAGGGGAAGTGCCTCTTCCCCAAGGAAAAGCCTGGCAAATTATTTTTTAACACACTTTAAAAATCAATACAATATAAACGATACAAAAAACCACGCCTCTAGGAAAGAGCCGCAGTTTAACGTCTAAGTTTGTATTGTACGTAAAGTAGATCGCGCTTTTTTCAGTATTTTATCGGCGATCTTTTATTTTATTCTTTGGAGGAGTGGCGCATGTGTGTGGTTAAAAATGAATTCGTTCGGGCCCGTTAGTGATATTGTTTGTAGTTTGTTAGAACCTCCATTTTACCATTGCAAATAAGATAACAAAAAGGACGTTTTAATTACGAGTCGACAAACAAGTGTGCTGAAAATTAGTGCTATGAAAGACATTAAAAATTCTGGTAAATCCTACAATATTCATTTATCTGTCCTACTTTTCTCTAATTAACACTTCGCCAATTTTTTTACCCACGAGCCACCACTGTGCTATTCTAGGCTTATTTATAATTTATTGTGGAAATATATGGTATATTCATAATTATTAATATTTTGTGTTTAAAACATATATGAATTTATTTCAGATTTTCAATTTCTCCAAATTTTCCTATGGGTGAGAAAAAAAACGAAAAAAAAAAGGTTTTTCTTTCTCAATTTTTCGGTTTTTTTCCGAACTATTAAATGTCTAATAATGGCAAATAAACATATTAATGTGACGAATTCATTTTATTTAAAGACTTCTTTAGTTTTCGTTAAAAAGACTTACTTGTGAAAATTCATCTTAACAGCGTTTTTGGAAAAAATCAGATGTATAATTCGAGTACGAAGTTACCTTGCCGCTCTCGCAAAAAGACGCGTCGCGCGTCAACTTTCTCGCTCTGAGCAGCTATCATAGGCGTAACTAGACTCGGGCCAGGTCGACCTGGCCCACCACACGGTCAAACCTTAGGATAATTAATAGGAAATATGCCTATACCAACATATTTTTGAAGTTTCGGAGGGGGGATCTAGACTCCCAGGACGGCCCTGGCTACGTGCCTAATAGAATTATGCCCATGGCGGTAATGTATTACTTAGCGCTCTTAATATACAAATTTAGCGTGGCGGTGGTGGACCACGTTTGAGAAACACCCGGTAGAGATAAGTACCAATCTAATACCTAGGTGTATTTGTTTTCTAGAGGTAAGTTGACAGTCACATTTACCAGTTTATCAAATTTTGAAAACCACCTTAAGTCAAATGATCGCTCATTCAAACGTCATTGTCTTCAACGTCCATGAAATCAAAATTTCAGTTTAAATAATGTTCCAACAAGCCTTATCACCAATCCGAACATTACTACTTGGTCAACGTGGCCGGTAAGTGACCATATTCGCTTTTGATATCTATATATATTAAGCAACACATGCCAACAAGGTCGAATGATTTTTTAACAAAATAAGGATGCATATGCAATATTATAATCATTACTCTTAATCTACATTGTAATAATATTTTAAACCTTTTAGTTTCGGAAAAGTTCTTGAAACGGTTTTCAGACGTTTTTCTACTTCAAATCAACCTTCCAAAGGAGCCCAAAAACAATGTACCATTACAGAGAACATGGTAGATCCCTGCAAACCGGAACCGTCCGTTGTAATTATTGGGGCGGGAATTGCTGGACTCAGTGTAGCCCAAAGATTGGCACAATGTGGATTGAGTAAATTTATCGTCTTGGAAGCTACTGACAGGTGAGATTCAATGAAATTACTTATATTTAAAAGCTATTTCTTTTTTTATGTTAACATTACAAAGTGAATGTTCGAGGTTCCAAAATACGGAAGGGAGAATTTTGAGCAAAACTATTCTGTATCGGAGAAAAAGTGACTCGTTGCAGCCACTGCATACAGACTCTATTGAACCCCCTGTACATCCTTCATAGCTACATTACACAAGACGAATAAACAGCGGAGCAGTAATATAACCACTATTTCTGTATTAACCTACAACGGTTCATTGCAGAGTGTCTAGAAATTTAGTTCCAATATTTGAAATGGCTATTCTAAACATGGGTCCAGAAACGCTTTGTTTTCAAGATACATATTGTTAAAGTTTTAAATATATTTTATTTTTCTTGATCTGACCACTAGTACTACTACTATAGATGTATTTTATTCAATTTTAGCACAGCACAAACCGTAATGTAAGTAACCATAATACATTAAAAAATGACGTAGCTTGGTATTCTGCTTTGTTTTACAAAGGACCCCACGCAAAACTTATTTAAAATGGTTTCTTGACTTCCTCCATGAGCACGACTTAATCTGTCAACTATTTTTTAATTACAGCCTGCCTCTTAAAGTTAGTTATTTTGAACTTTGGAATTTTCAGGATGCCCTAGGTATAATTTTTATTTTTATTCTGACAAACGGTCGATATCTATGAAAAGGTTTTTATGTCAGAATTCAGACTTTTGGATGGTTTTTACATATTTCCTGGCTGCTCGCTAATTAATAAAAATCCCAGATTAAAAAAATCGGCTAATTCACCTTTACCCAAAACTTTCCTCGTATAAAATTCCACTAGTTACGTAGTCTACAAAAAATAAATAATGGTTGTTATTATTTTCTTCCATAAAAAGAAAGTTTAATTCCAGGAAATGGAATTTTACCAACTATTTAAACATTTTATTAGGCCCCCATTTTTTTTGCCATATAGGACTTGTACTAAAAATGTATCAGTCTATCTCTGTTCAACACTTGATCTTTGTGAAAAATTTCAAGTCAACTGGATCAGTAGTTTTTTCGTACTGAATTTTTAAACATTTCATTTGACCGTCATTTTACTCCGCCATATTGGATTAACACAAAAATTTTACGAGTTTATCCATATCCACACTTTATTTTTGTGCAAATTTTGAAGTCCATTCGATAAGTAGTTTCTAAATAATGATTTTTTATATTTTGTAGCTTTGCTATTTTGTTCTGTCATACAGTCTGAAAATGGGAGAAAACGTTTTTCTGGGTTCACGAACATTAAAACGCCAAGATCTGCAAAAATTTTGGCGGATAATTGTTTCACAAGGAAGTAAAAAACAAACCATCAGTTTTTAATGCATTTGACTCTTCACGAAAACAAACGGCCAGATTTTCAATTTCTTAATATTATATTGCAGCACTTTTGTGTACAAAGTTTTTGATTATAAATGCACCACCTCATTAACTCTCATATTTTTCTTGAGATAAATATAAAGAATAATATACAGGTTGATCCATTTAAAAAATAAAGTATGATCCGGTAACTTTTTGCCTTGACCCTGTATACTTATTCGGAAAGCGGCACTGAATTCTAGGAAAAAATGCATATAAGGAACTGTTTTCGTCTTTTTGATAAGTTGAAGTGCTATGAAAATTCACTAAAAAGTATCATACTATAGCGAAATCCACAACCCACTATCTTTAGAAATAAGAGAGATACCCCGCAAAAGTGCCGAAAATGGGATACCCTGTACATAAAAAATATATGGTGGAGATCGATATGAATCAAACCACTGGATATTTCTTTTGTCAAACCCTTTGAGATTTAGAAAACAGCTAATTATTTAACCATTATACTTAGCAGTGCACGTAAAAAAAGATTTTTTTAATTATTAGTATTATTTAAAATATAAAAAAACCAAACTCATGATACACAAGAAGTATGCAAAAAATGCTCTGTTGCTTAGTTTTGGAGCTGCGTCCCAAATCACTTCTAATAATGTTGAAGAAGGTATTTAATTTGATCTTGATGTACTGGATATCCCATATATCAAATAAATCTAGTTACAAGTGCCTAACATCCCGCAGTTACTGTCCAAGTACGGTAATAACCTATAGCTGAATTTTCATTAAGATTTTTGTCAAATGAGACCCAGACCGGATATTGCGTAGCATTTCTATGACGCAAACATATTCTAAATCGTGTTATAGAAAGTTTATCATATAACGAATTTATCTAAAATTAATTGCGTTCTGGTTACTTTTCGATTGGATTCTGAACCTTGGAAGAAACTAACTTTATTAAGCATTAGAGCTGTCACAAGTTAGCTTGAAAAAAAGTCTCAAGTCACTAGTCATTCGAAAAATAAGAAAGATTTAACTTTTCAGTCAAGTCTTTCTTTAAACGATGACTTATTTCAATATGACTTAAAATTTTTTGTTGAAGATAAATGAAACAAGAAAATTACTTAAATATTTATATGTAAGTTAAGTCTCGAATATAATGAATTACGTTTGTAACCTCGTTGAGTCAAAAGTAAGTCAATTTTTTGCTAGTCTGTAGAATCCTCATAAAGTTGAATAATATAATAATATTTTAATAGTACCCCCACATATGCGGCCACATCTTGTTTCACATAGGTACACAGAGAATTACATTTTCTGCACTTATATGTCGGTATTTGTTCTATTTAAATGTGTTTTCGGTAGTTTCTAGTACCTCCAACCTGGTCTTGTATGGAGATCATGAAGCTCTCCGTTTCCGGGTAAAGTGATCCACTCTTGAGCCAGCTCAAGTATGCCCTCTTTATTTATCGGCGCATCTTTCCTTTAAATCATAACAGAATCGTTCATGAAGTTCTTTCGAAGCCCACTCTTCACTTTTATCTCTGTTGATGACACTATTGGGAAACGACAGGTATTCCGCTGATCCGAGGTCAACAGGACTATATCTGATATCAGCTTTGATAGTGACTCTATGTAAGTGAGATCCAGCGCGATAAAAGTACCTCCTTGACTCTCAATTTGAGAGTTGCACATCATTACAATATCTAGGATATCCTGCTCTCTTTGCTATATCACATGTTCTTTGGAGGTAGGCTACGCTCTACGCATTCTACGCTTGGTTAATTTCACCCTAATCTTTTTATTTCTGTTTTCTCCATTTCACTGCGCTAAAAGAGTATCCAAGTATAGGAATAACGTAGCTGTTGATAGTCTTCACGATAGTCATTGAGTTTAGCTTATATTTAAGAACATAATCTAGTCTTTATTCGAATTGTCTTGTGAGTAGTTCTTGGATCTGGCTATGATCTATTTTATTCATTTTAAAGGTACCTACGATATGTCGATATCTTTAGCATGGATATTATTATGTTCATCAAGTGCTATGTCGAGTAACTCCCTGAGTTTTCCCTTTACGATGCCCACTGCATAAAATTTGCTTGTTCCAGCGCTCATATTGTGAATTAATTTGAGAACCGTCTCCACTTGACTATTATTGGCAGTAGAAAGTTTCAAATCGTCCTTGTAGAAGAAGTGTCTCACAAGTTTAGATTGATTTGTTGCTTTGATGGCAAATCTATAGTTTGATTAATCATATTCGATATAGGGTTCAAAGCAAGACATAACCACAAAGAGCTAAATGAATCAGCCTGATCCTGGTATTATCAGATTCTAAGAATACGTTTGTACACCATTTTTTTCCTCAGTATCATAGATTCCCATGACTTCCAGCAGCCAATCGTGGGGAATGGAGTCAAAAGATTTCTGATAGTTAATGTTACCATTAGTATCGCCTAGTTGATATTTATCTGCTCCTTGCATTCCAAAGCTCTTCTTCTGCAACCTTTTTGTCCTTAATATTATTAAGATTTTGTTATACTCCAGGTAGGTAGGTATATATTTTGTCAGATATATTAATATAGATAAATAGAGCAAAATTTAACATGTCTTTACGTTCGCGAAGAGATCTAACGAATAACATAACAAATACCTTGCCGCTATTTCACACTGCCGTATGGGCTAAGTAGGCTCATGAAACCACAGTTGTAATTCTTTCATTATGGGCAGAAATTTCTTTGACTTGAATTAGTTTTTAAAAGACTTAAAGTGATTAGGCAATAGTCAATAGTAGTCAAAGTAGTTTTATTGCCATATAATTTTACAATTGTTGACAAAGTCTTATTTATATAAACTATAAAATGACGATCCTACTATAGTATTAAAATAGAGTCAATATTTTTCATTTCAAAATAAATTAAAAAAATACGAATTAAATTGTAAAAAATGGAAGACATATGAAAACAGATACAACAAAAGCACAAAATAATTAGAGTATTACAAATACGGAAAAAAGAACTAGTTTAAAATATCAAAATAAAATTCATTTAAAGTATAGGGTGCGTCAAAATAACCGCACACATTTGGCGGAAAAATATCTTTAAAGTCTCTTAAATAAAAGCTAATATGTTTGTTCATAGCATTATTCAAAATTTCTTTTACCTGTCCACATTTTGAACATAACAACAATAAATTTAAAAATTATACCTTTTAAATTGACAACCGATCGGTATGACAGCAGATAAAAAATAAACTGATGTGTCTTCCAGAACATCCAACATTTATGTTGGAAAGATTTTTTTTGTAATGCATCCGCCAATTCAGCTTACTGCTGACTATTTTATTATCTACACATTACATATATTTTAGTATTTTATTGTTTCTATTAGTACAAGTCGCAAGTAAGCAGAGTAAGTGTTTTTTGTTTTCTAGTTTTTTTTTCTGGATCCGCCCCTGATTGGCAGTGTTATCAAGTTACCAGTTACAAAAACATGATTTATGTTTGAGCTAAACATTTAAAAAGCAAGGGCGGATATAAGAAGGGTGAAGGGGCTGACGGCGAAGAACTACTGGATACGCCCTTGTAAGCAAGCTGGAAAATATGGAATAATCCATTTCCGAATCAAGACTTGTTTAAAAAATCACAGTATGGCACAATCCGACCGAGCGCGGCCAGGGACATGTGTGACTATAGGATGCTTGGCCTATAGGAAAAATAGGTTTTGGGTTTCGTCGCCCTATTGTAGTAGGTGGCAATGAAACGGCACGAGCAGGGCTCCAACATTAAACAAAGAATAAATTCATTTGTTAGTAGCACTTTTATAAAATCCAATTAACCTCTATAAATTCTATAATAAAGTCTTTATAACCGTCAATTAGAACGAGTCTAAACCACGGAAAAATCCAGACCTAAATATATCTTAAACTTTACACCTACACTGATTGAACTAAAAGGGCAGCAAAATGCGCATTACCTAATAATATTAATCCGTGTAAATCAAATTATATTGCCTTAAAAACAAAAACGCAATGTGATGTTATATATCTTCATCTCTTATCTAGCACCCATCATTGATTACCGGCATATATGTCACAGATTTATATGCTAATTTGTATTTGTGTCTGACGACAGAACAATTATAGCTATATACCAAGAACATTTTCATCGGAAGAGAGTAGAGTTCTTGTTCTAATGACTTCCGTAAACATTCAGCTTTGTATTTGTAATCTTTACTCGTTTATCTTCGTCTTTAAGCCGATAATATCGGTTTTAGTTTTCGGTTGATATATATACTAGAACAACCATAATTCCTAGGACTATGGTTTTCAGCCTACTTTTAAATTACATTCCAGAAGTTTAAATTAATTATTCCTTCTTTTTGAACAATAATTTACTTTTGATATTAGCAAAGATCCATAAAGTTTTGTTCGGTTGATTATAACTTTCAACGCAGGTCATTATTGGGACCAGTGATTTAGTGTGGCTCAATTTAACCACTGTAGATTATATAACAGTGACTTTCTTGAATAAAGTCACTGTAAATTATATAATATGTGTGCGACATCCAACGGATTCAAATAAAACTAATACAATATAGATTTTAATATAGCATTTGTGAATTTACCTTTGAGTCATTAAAGTGGCGTCACCTTACGTAACACGCCAACATTTGCACGAGCATATTGAAGGAAGATTTTCATGAGGTCAGGAAACATTTAATTTACAATCACCATTTTGTCAATAGGTTTAAAGCGTACTTTTACTTTCCTCGTGAAAAGGGTATTGTAATCGTGAAAAAAACACAGTCCGAGATTTTTTCAAATCTTCACGTTAGCCCTGGAAAAACTTATTTCTCACTTCCGTTGAATTGCACGTTTTGTATCTCCCTTTCGTTTGACTCCTTATACCTTTTTAAACGTGCACTGTAAACTGCTAGTTTCTGTTTAAGTGTGTCTAGAAGTTCATTAGGTGTTTCTTCGGTGTCTTTTGTTATGGATGTTATGTATTTTATTATTTTCTGGGTGTGGTTGCCTTTTTTGTATTGCGTCAGTCTACCTATGTTTTTTCTAAGCGTAGCAATTTTTCTCTCCAGTCTAACCCTTAATCTTGGTATAATGTTGTTTGTTTTTGGTGTTTGTAGTTCTATTAGTTGCTGTTTGTTTTGTGTTAGCACTGTTGTGGCTGCAGCATAAATTAACAGATGGGTGTCCTCTAGCGTATCCATATCTTTGAGGTGGCCTGTAAGTAAATTGTTGACCGTGCTTAAAATCTAATTAGTGTGTTTGTTGTATTTTAGTATGGTAGGGGGTGTTCTATTCCTTGGTTCAATTCCCTTCTATTTTATGAGGTTTGTTATTATGTCGTTGTTTATTTCCTCTTGGATATGGTGATGTCTGTCTTGTTCTTGTTGTTGTCGGTGAAGCTGTTGAATCATTCTTGGGTTTTGTTCTATTGGATTTGTTATCATATTTTGTTGTTCACCTGTTGCTGCTTCGGTGCTTTGATCTGGTTGGTTTATGTTTTGGTTTTGTTGTTCTTGATTTTGCTGTAGTTCTGTGGCAATTTCTTCTTTGTTTATTTGTATTTGTCTGTCTGTTAGTCTTTTATTGTGTTGTATGACTCTCTTTTGGTCAGCCAGTCTTTGTTCTGTGACTGTTTCATTCAGCTCAGGATATATGCTCAGAAAAAGTCTAAGAAACTCTGGCCGATAGCCGACGCGTATTGTTTCTAGGTTAGTTGTTTTGTAACAGCACCGCATGACACTGGTGTTCATTTCAGTAGTCCATTGCATGCGTTGCCTAGATTTTCCTGCTCTGGTGCTTGGTGGCTGTTCTGCCATCAAAACATGGTCAGCTGGTTGAGCTTGGGGTTGTTGGGTGCTCGTTGATTGTGCTGGTTCATTGTTCATTGCCGGGTCGGTAACTTGATCGAGCTGTCTATTCTCGCGTCGCTGTCGATCGTAACGACGCTAGTCCCAGGCTTCCTTCTTATTTCTTGGAACCCAGTTTCTCATGCAACAGAGAGTTAACCTGCTGCATAGTGTTTCTCCCTATCGCGTTAGCCCCGATTCTAAGCCATCCACCGGGGTTGGTTACCCGATCTCAGGATTCAAACAAGGTTACCGGGGCCCACCAGGCTTGGAGATGCGATTCGGAATTGAGTAGGATAGGCTATGAGAAGCGCTTCACTACTCCTCCGAGGCCCTTATTATTATTATTATTATTATTTCTTCACCTTGTTGTCTCAAAGTATTCCAGTGGTTGTATTTTATATTGACAATATTATACCAAGTCAGTACAAAAAAAAACAACTATTGTGTATTAAGAAATGATCTAACAATGCTACATGTTTTCAAAATGACCGATTTCTGGATGTTCTTGTGAATGTCTATATTAAGCCCCAACTGAGCCAAATGCGATGTAAACGTTGTTGGGGTGTGGCCTGTTACTGACATGACGAGAGGAACAATGGTGACTCTGTTTCCATGGCCTTTTTATTTTCATTGCTAAGTCGGAGTATTTAGCGATCTTCTCACTATATTTCGCATGGATGTTGTCGTCGTTGGGGACAGCCATGTCAATTAAATAAGTGATATTTTCTTTTTTGTATTGAAAAGTGATATCGGGTCTGTTTGCGGGGATTGTTTTATCTGTGTGGATGTCAATGTCCCAGTAGAGCTTGTAGTCTTCGTTTTCAAGTATGGATGTTGGTTTATAATGGTAGTAAGGGTCTGTGTTCTCCGTTAGTTTGTTTGTTGTGGCTAATGCTTGATGAGCGGCCTTCGCTGCTTAGTTGTGTCTCGCGGTGTATTCACTTCCGGCCATTATTCTACACCCACTCGTTACGTGATCGATCGTTTCTCTCTGCTGGTGACATCTCCTGCACCTGTCATGGTGGTGTCCTTGATGATGTGCTTCTGGTAGTTTCTGGTTGCTATGACTTTGTCCTGGAGGCAAGCAAGAAACCGTCTGTTTCGGGGTACAGCTGCCCTTCTTGTAACCACGTATATGAAAGCTTTTTATGTATATGGTATTGCTTTATGTGGTACCTGAATCTTCCGTGGAGTGTTTTGTCAGGCAAGGTGTGGTGATTGGATGTGACTGCGTGGCTGGTCTGAGACAGGTCGATTGGTGTATAACTCTTGTCTGCCTTCACTATTGCCTTGTGGAGGTAAGTTTGTTTGTTGTAGATGAATTTTCTGAGTTCATAAATTTGTTTTTTATTTAGCGATTTTATATCTATAATTCCCCTCCCTCCTTCTTTTCTCTCAAGGGTGAGTCTTTCCTTGCATGCGTTGGGATGTAACTTCCTGTGTTTAGTGAATTCAGACCGTATGAGAATGTGAATGTTTTCTATGTCTGTGTGTAACAATTTTATGATACGAAACGAATTTGTAAGAATAGGTATGGCGAAGGTGTTAATCGCTTTCGTTAGGTATTTGGAGTTTAGTTTTGTTTTTAGTAGTTTTGTGAGTCTGGTTTTAAATTCCGTCTTGAGCTCTGATTTTATATGAGTGTGGTTAATTTTGGTGCTACAATGGAAGCCTAGGTATCTGTATATTCCTTCTTTGAGCATGTTTTCTATGGTTTTATTGTTGATTGTTTCCGTCGTAGGATGGTCTTTCCACTGTCCCTTGTTGATATGAAGTAGCTTGCATTTACTGTAACCAAATTCCATGTTGATGTCCAGAATAAACGTTTCTGTGATTTTAAGGAGTTCCTTTAGTTGTGCCTTTGTGCTTGCGTATAATTTTATGTCATCCATGTACAAGAGATGAGGCAGAACCACAAAGCGCTGTGTGAATCTTCCTGGAATATACCTCGTCTGATAGTAGGTATCTTCTGTTTCGATGTGTTCTTTTTGTGTTCTCAGGTTGATTTTAGTTTTCCACGTACTTATGATTTGCTTAAGAAATTGCGTGAGGTTTTGATTGACTTTGTATAAATCTTGCACTCTGATTAGCCAACTGTGCGGTATCGAATCAAAGGCGTTTTTATAATCTATGTAACCAGTGTGAAGGTGTCTTATTATTATTCTAATTATTAATATTTATTTTTCATAACATTGTTTACGCAGTCTGAAAATAATAAATTATGTCGTTATTTTTTATTATTTTCCTCCATAAAAAGAAGGTTTTAATCCAGGCAAAGGAATTTTAACGACTATTTAAACCAGTTTATATCACACTTTATTTTTGCGCCAAGTCCATTTGGTAAGTAGTTTCTTAATAATGATTTTTTTTACGTTTTGAGAGGCCGCCGTTGTGGCCCGACTTATTAGATTTTTACTAAAATAAAACCATTCCTATCCCTGCATGACCCTTGATGTTTGGCCCAAGTTTGAAGTAAATCGTAAAGTTTTTGAGCTATGCCACGTAGAGACAAATGACAAAACGACAGACCGATGTCCCGAGGGTGTCGGGGGTTCAGGGACCCGAAAACGCAAAGATCTGAAAAATCTCGTAGGGTGATTTTTTTTACCGTTACAATACTTCCCTCTTACGAGAAAAGTAATATGGTTGATACATTCGAAAATTCTGGAAAACTACTGTCAACCGAAAGGGAATTGTTTAACCCCTTAATCCCACCAAAGGGGAATAATATATCTTTTGTACGGCACTGCACTCGAATCGCATTCATGCAGGTGCCATTCCTAACGTCGCACTATTGGACGAGGAAGCGATTTGCGTCTCCTTTCAAAGTCGTTGTTACCATTTATATTATAATGAAAATCGGTAAAACAGTATCGTAACTACAAATTTTGGGCCCCAGCACAGGTAAAGAAAGGGCATTGATTATCCTTTTATAAAGAGATGCAACCCCAAAAACAGTGCTGGAAAATAACATATTACAATTAAAATTTGACATTTGTCTAAAGTGTTCGCTATAGAAATTATTGTCTGAATAGCGTAGCCAAGTAACTTGTAGGCCGATTTTTCAAATGTCATTTTAATTACACAAGTTATATATACTATTAAATAGCTTATACTTTGGGCAATTCCATTAGTTGAAACATAATTTGAATAATAATAACATATTTAATAAATGTGATTTTTTTTGTCTCTTGAATTTTTTTCTGTTTTAAACCTCTTTCGCTTTTTGACTTTCATACTCTATTAAATTTACATATTTCAAAAATTTAATTGTTTGAATGAATTGTTCAAACTGATGACTAATCTACTTAATATAAATTTAGAGATTCATTTTGTCTCACTTATAACCATACTCAATATGTACTGTTTGGACAATAAATTTTACTTAGCTGTTATAACTACTATCGCCGAATAAACCGATGTCATTAGAAGCAAAGGTTACTGATTACTAGTAAACTTTGCTAGAAGTTGGTCACGACGAAGATGATTAACTAACTATTTTAATATATAAAAAACAAAGAATGTATAGGGCAAAAAGTCCTATGAGTTATGATGATAACGGCGATGAATTTCATTTTTTTTTTTAGTTTAAGTTTCCAGATAATATGCTTTGTTTCACTAACGTTTTGGTATTTCTAATGTTCATAGGGATCCCACTAGGATAGTAATTGCCTAGAATGAATTTTGTTATTTGTTTTCTGTAATTTCACCGATTTTTTCCAAGCCGTTAAAACACTAATGAAGGTAGCTTAAGAAATATATACTTATTTAAAAAAAACTTGTGTTGTCAAGTTAAATAAAAACATTGCTTTGATAAAGTAAATTAAACAAAAATGCAATTTTTGCATTTCAGTCGCGTGCTTTAAGTGGTGGCGGAAGCTATCGTTGGAGTAGATTCTTTGTTTGAACGGCTATCCGTGTGTTCTGTGATACGTACGTCGCGTCGTGCATGGTGCGATATGGAAGACAATAATACGAACGTGGATATGCAAATACCGTCAACTTCGGCTATCGGTAATAACGTTGAAAGTGTTGGAGAATTTAGTGAGAAGAGTGTGTGTGAATGTGGAGTGTGTGTCTTAATAATAAAGGGATTTTCAACATTAAACTTCGCTGATAAGCTTCAAATAATTTCCAAAGGAAGGGCAAAACCACCTATGAAAAATTTAACCACAAAAATGAAAAAGTGTATTAGACATTTTTATCCGGAAAAACAATACGAACAATTTAAATGGCTAACAGGGTGTGAAAACATAAGTAAATTATTTTGTTGGCCATGTTTACTTTTCGAAAATGAGATAGGTCTCTGGAATAAAACTGGTTTTTCCGATTTGAACAATTTCCATAAAGCTGTAAAAAGACACATTATGTCCAAAGCGCATTTACAGGCCGTCATAAAAGAAAAAGTCTTCGGCAAAACCAGAATCGAACACGCCCTTAATAAACAGTTGGAAATTAGTCACCGCCAACACAATGAACTAGTCGATAAAAATAGGCAAATATTAAGAAGACTTGACTTGACGAATTGGGATTTAGAGGTCATGACGAAACAAGGGTTTCTTCAAATGGAGGAAATTTTCAAGATTTACTTAGTTTATTGGCTAAATATGATGATTGCTTAAAAATTGATTTAGAGCAGTCTAGCGTTTTTCGCAGAACGTCGAATCGAATCCAAAATGATTTAATTTCCGCTGTTGCAATCATTATTCTAAAAAGAATTAAGCAGGAGATTGGCGAGGCGCGGTTCTGGACGAAACAACTGATATCACTAATTTTAGCCAATTATCTATAGTAATACGCTACGTTAAAATAGACTATATATAAATAGAGATAGAGAGCGATTTTTAGGTTTTAAGAATGTGTCCGAAAATCAGATGCGTTATATACCGTAGTTTATAACGTTACTAAAGAAATTAATGGAGAGTAAAAATTAGTTGCTCAAAGCTATGATGGAGATACAGTGATGGCAGGACAATTAGGTGGTCTGCCAGCTAAAGTTCGAGAATCTTTCCCAAGTGCTGTGTTTGTCCATTGTTTTGCTCATAAATTAAATTTAGTTTTATCCCAGTCCATCAATCACATTAAAGAGTGTAAAGTATTTTTCGTTACTTTAAGTGGCATGGCTGCTTTTTTTCCAAGTCAACAAAACGTACACAAACTTCTACACTCTTCTAAACTCTCTAAACTCCACAAACGATTGCTTAAAGTAGCTCCTACTAGGTGGAACTATAATGGAAGACTTGTGTTAACAGTATCTGAAACGTGGGACTCAGAAGCAATAAATAGTTCGAGAGGGTTTTTGGACTGTTTGAAACGAGATTTTAATTTTAATTATTTGTTGAACATATTTTCAGAAATATTTCCATTCTCGGATAATGTTTTTAATATATTACAAACTAAAACAAATGATATTGCTTTTTGCCTAAAAAAAATGGATGATTTTAAGTCCATGTTAAGCCAAAAAAGAGATGACTTTGACCTATTTTGGGAGAAAACGATGACGTTAAATATAACATCATACAGACGCCTCTTTTATGAAATAATTGATCAAATTCAGAAACAAATAAACTATAGATTTAACGGTTTAAATGATTTTAAATTCCTCGAGCTCTGCAATTTTGATGCATTTAAAGGAAAAACTTTTCCAGAAGATGCGTTTACATCTCTTCTTCTTCATTATGGCCAGTTCTTCGACCGAGTGTTACTGCGATCTGAACTGAAAGTGATTTACGAAACCTTTAAGTTTATATGACGAAACTGATGGCATTAGCGCAAAAAATAACGCCAAGGAACTAATGCAATTTTTAAAAGACAAGGAGCTGGAAGATGCCTACACCGAAGTGTCGAAATTGTGTGAATTAGTATTGACAATACCTGCCACAAGTTCATCAGTAGAACGCAATTTTTCAACACTTAAAACGTATAAACAATTTCGTGCGAAATTCAACGGGGCGGGAGAGACTTTCGCATACATTGCTGTTGTCCGTTGAAAATAAACTTCTCTCCAAAATATGTCGGAGCATCGACGTTTTGATGATGACGTCATTGACGAATTTGCAAAAAATTATCGAAGAATCGAATTACATTACAAATAGGTAAGTTTCTAAAAATTACTTCCCTTTCTTAAAATTTCACCGCACGCCCCTGATACAAAATATATATTAGCACATATTACCAGTATTATTATATTGTAACTAACGCCCACTGTGTTGAACTTTTATTTTTTAGTTCAATTGATACAACCTGGATTATACATTTTTTTTTAGTATAATATTTATTTTATGCGTTTTAGTCCACCATGTTGGCGCTGCCATTTTAAAACTTTAAAGGTTGTCTACAAATTCAGAATTTACACTCTTAAATACACCCAGAGACCGATTTTAAGGCGAATTTGCATACACCACATAATCTGCTCGTTATGTGACCGCCGCCATTTTGAATTTATGCCATCAGATACCAAAAAACGAATTATCCAATTTACCTCAAATTTTCCACAAAAATTAAGGAATCAACCTGTAATATTTTGATATGAATCCAAGATAGTAAAACAAAATAGCGGCCTAATAAATTATTTAAAAAGTCCCAGAAGATAAGTGAAAAACTACTTTTTAGATTAATTTTAAAATTTGGACATCCATGAAGTGTGATATAGAGATAAACTGGTAAAAAGACGGACAAACAAAATCACGTGGCCAAATAAAATGTTTAAAAAAAAATATAAAAAATATTTATATTCAACTTAATATCTGGCAGCAAAACTGAATGTGATAAATTCAATTTATTTTAAATCATTCTTAAAAAATAAGTGTGGTAATGGTATATTTGTTAAGTTTAAATTACTCTTCGTATAGAAATTAGAAGTTGTAATACCAAACACCAATAATGCTTAGCATAGACGGTCCATCAGATACAAATAAATATTAGCTTGCACGCAACAAGAATAGGCGCAGAGTTACGAAAAACAGGAGCTAGGTCAATTTATTTAAAAATATTTTGTATGCGTGGTTCAATTCGGATGTACGAGGCAACACTATCCGTGAAAACTATCGGCAATACAGTGCAAAGTTGGGATACACTTATAATATGCCATCTTTTATTTATAAATTGTAACAATTTTAACTATTATCAACATTTAAATATTAAAAAAATTGATTTACACTTAAAAAGGGTTATTTATTAAGTAGGCAATATATTCAAGGTGATTTTTGAAAACAAAAAAGTTACAGATTTATGAGACTCAAAACTTCGCTTTGCCCCATAATGCTTCGACTAGTTCATTTGCTTCCTTTCTGCTGCTCTGCGGGCTTCCGCTGGACCGTTTGTAGCAAGGTGGACCTTGGGGGGTTTTGGCTATCTTCCTCAATAGGCTCATAATTTGATCTAATCCTCACCTGCGTGAACTTAGTTGTCCTATGTCGCCACATCTCTGGGTTGAACTATGTCGTAAGGATTGTGGTGGCCATTTTATTGGCCTCAAACTTTGAGAGTTCAAAGAGGGTTAGACCTTCTGGTATAGGGGTGGTAGCTGATTAAATTTAAGGGTTACCGAAATTCGTTATTCTGACATGGGCCTACTCAATCATCGGTCGAAAGTTGTGGCAGCCACTTTATGTTATGTTAATTTTCAACAATCATAGATCGCGGTTTTCTTCTCTTTCAAGATGTGGCGACTGTCTGAGTTTAAGTATCGGCGAAGTCGTCAATCTGATTATGGTCAAGTTCAAAACTGTCGATGGGGTTTTGGCCATCAATTTATTTTCCTTAAATTGCAAAAATTTGAGGGTAGGTCATATATCTATTTTCTGCCGTTGAAAGTAATGACGGCCCTCTTTTAATAGAAGGGTATAAGAGCGGAAGTTTCTTGAAAATGGGGGTCTTAGGAAAAATGCTATGGAAGCTTCATAGGACGTATACTTATTCACAGGCTTAGTAAAAATAATTAAAGTTAATTTAGAAAGAGAGAGCGAGAGGGCAAAAACAGTGTATACATAATAACTGTTATTAAGTTATTCAAGATTAATCTCAAAATGTAAAGATAAAGTTTTGGAAGAAATACTAAAGACACGACAGACGTATTTTACATGTCTTTATAATTATAAGCCTTACTCTATGTAAATCACTGAGAATCAGGACAGCAGAAAGTGCCAACACACATCTCCTGATCGGAAGGCAAAATGAATGTGCCTCTGCCGTCAGTCCACTAAACAACTAAACATAGAAATATACCGATTTCACCCTTGAAATATTACTCCTCGCTGAAGGAGAGCAGTTTTCCTCGTCACCTCTTCTGCCGACCTACATGAACGCAGAAAACCATAAGTTTCAAAACATCCATTTTATTCTCAATACTGTCAGAAAAAAAAATCGGACATTATGGTGCGTTTAAGGTTCGTCCTAAAGTCGTGTCAAAACCGATTTGAGGCCAACCTGGGACTCTGGATCAGCTCTACATGAAGTAACCACAAAACAAGTCTACACCCTATGAACCATAAGAGTACCTACAAATTCCAGCCCATGATCAACAGAGCGACTGATCTGAATCTATTTAGTAACTGTTACGAGCCTATCGCTCTGCGATTCAGGAACTAAAAAAAGACCAGCCAGAGAAAATCATGAATTAAGTCTGTCAGAAATTACATACATATATACGATAGAATCAGGTAAAGTTGTGATCTACAGCTAATCACGTTAGATCGTCTGCGAGAATGTTTAATTACACAATCGAAAGAGAATTAAAGGAGTGCACCAAGCTGCAGATTGTGTGGATTCATCTATACGCGTTTGATATTTTAGATTTAAGAAATAAGGATTTACACACTATTAGAAAGAACGCAACAAAACAGTAATCCCTGCAAGTCTAATATATAAGAAGTACCTTTTTTATATATTATAATTTACGTATAAACTCCTTTTTCCAATTTCTTGCAACCTTAATCTCAATCTCAACCAATCTCAACTTAGTTATCAGCATATTATCACCGCCAGATGAACAACCTAGCTTATAACATTTCTCTCTAAGACGTATTATTTCCGTATTTTTTTAGACCAGGTGGTAGAATTCACTCGTGCTGGCTAGGCGACGTAGTAGCAGAAATGGGTTGCCAGTGGATCCACGGAGCATGTGTCAGCAATCCCGTCTTCACTCTAGCAGCCCAAGAAGGTTTACTAAAGCCGCCAGTTAAGAGGACAGATTTTTCTAAAGGGTAATTCAAATACTTCTATTCACTTGCTACTATCACAGATAAATATACATTTTTCTGTGCTACTATTTATTGTATAACAAAAATGCAAAAGTTGATTCTTGTCAGATTCTTAGTCGTAAAGGTTACATCGAAGAAAGGTATTTTACCATTACGTACACAAAGAAGCTTATGTCACAACAAAATATTTAATGTGTAGGCTTAGATATCAAGAAATACTTTTAATAAATAATTAGAGCATCTTTTGGTTCTTGGAATCTACATGACACCTTGGAGATATCTAATAAACATGGTTTACCCTTGCTTTTATTTTGGCAATAGTAATAATAATAATATATTTCTATGTTATTTGTTTTTAGACTGTATTTGACTAGTGATGGAAGAGCGATTGACCACGCCACAGCTATGATGGCTTACCACGTTTTTGCACAGATCAAACATGAGGCTACAAGTCTTTTTACCATGGGATGTGGCAAAGAACATGGATCTTTGTTAAATTTCTTAAGTGAGTATGCTACTTGAATTAACTTTGTTTCTATCAAACTAATTTCGGCATAGGTTTTTTTAACTAACTAATCCAGCGGCAAACAGAAAAATGTATTTTACTAGATTTAAGTCTGGAAAAAGGTTCGTTTACCAATGGTACGTGATCATATGGTATCTAGGCATCCGCAATAAATTTAATCTGTAATGGTCCTTCATAATACCGTGAAAAGAACTATCAAAAACAAGTTTATTCCAGAAATGTATATCATTAAATCTATAAATATTCGCTAATTGATGATTTCATGAGAGAAAGAATTTTAGCTTTATATTAGGTTTATTATTTATAATACTACGGTTTAAGTGGAACTGTCAAAATAAGCTTTCAAACGTAGACGTAGTTTCAGAAAATGGGGTGGGGACAAAACCCAACGAATGAACCTAAATGGGCTTTGTCGCCACTTACTTTCTGAGATAACGAACGACATATTCCTTATTGTGAAAAAACAGCCTGTAGTATATTCAAAACCAATATAACGCAAAATAAACTTCATAACTGACAACATATATTCATACTTGGTTTTGAATTTACTGCGTCTTGTTTTTAAATGTACTATAGTTTAGTAATTTCTTTATCATGCCATATTGAATTTTTGTTCAGATTTCATACCATAATACCGTAATTTTAATAATAATTTTATTCTCAACTAACTTATGATAAGTTCTATTCAGGGAACTATAAATATCATGAAAAAAAAATTGTCAAAAAAAGAAAAGAAAAGAGAACATGCACGTATACAAGTAGCAAACAATAACAGTCATAAGCATTAAATAAGTATTATACAATGTGTATATAATTTTGAAAAAAAAATTATAATATTTAAAGATTGGGCTAGTTCATTAAAAATTGGAATTTCACAATAAACTAAAGATTTTTTGCAAAAATTACTTTTTACCGTCAGCATCTGTAAATCATTGCAATATCTGGTATTATGATCATGATATGTTGTAGTTTTAGTAAAATTTTTACAATATATTAACATACATAATTTATATATATTTTTAATATCTAGATAATTAATTGCTTTGTATAAATTAATAATGGGTTCCAAAAATGGTAGTTTAAGAATACATTTGATTATTTTATTTTGTAATCTTTTGGCACTTCCCCAGATTGAAGATAAATATTGTAATTTTGAATATACTAGTGCAAAATATATAATAATAATAATAATAAATACCTTTTATTTGCTCAAAAAAAATCAAAATACAAAATAATTTCACGTATGCCAATTCCCGGCGCAGTCTAGCTTTTAATAGCTACTCTACTGAACCGGTCAGAAGCAAAAAAAAATTAACTCATAATATAGTGTACGAATAAGTATACGGCTAAACTAAGTATTAAATTGAAATAAAACAAAATCAACTATTTTACAAACAAAAACAAAAAAAGAAGCAATATACAGATAAACTAAGTATTAAATTGAAATAAAACAAAATTAACTATTTTACAAAAAAAACAATATACAGATAAAGTAAGTATTAAATTGAAATAAAACAAAATCAACTATTTTACAAACAAAAACAAAAAAAAACATGCAATTTACAAATTTAGTAATTTTTTCTTATATCTATACTTAAAGGTGGCGACATTCAACTGCAACAGATCACTGGGTATTGCATTAAAGTATTTCACGGCATTATAAGAAAAGCTACGTTGAAACAGAGCACTCCTATGACGAGGCATAGTTAATCGTTCTGCGTCCCTAACATCCCTGTTATGAATATCGTGGCGGTAAATAAGTCTCTCACGAACTGAAAGAGTGGTAGCGGGATCATTAATAACTTTTATCAAAAATGCACAAAAATGCAACTCTCTACGAGCATCCATTTTTAACCATGTAAGTTCCCTATATAAATGTGAGACGTGATCGAATTTTCTTAAACCATATATATACCTGACGCAAGTATTTTGAAGTTTTTGTATGCGAGTTTTACTTTCGTTATCCAAGCAAAATCCATAAATAAAATCGCAATAATTAAGGTTAGACAAGACCAAAGATTCACAGAGTTTCTTCCTTAAATGTTTACTTAAAATATGTCTATTATTATAAAGCATTTTCAGCGTGGTGTAGCATTTTTGGAAGATCTTTTTTAAGTGCTCCTTAAATCTTAGCTCTGTATCTAATATTAAACCTAAATTCTTAGTACTATCAACAAACTGCAATCGAGTATTATTAATAAATATGTTTAAGGAATTTTTAAGGAAGTTTGTATGATTTTTATTGCCAAATATTAATAAATAAGATTTTTGAGGGTTTAATTTCAGATTATGTTTTAGAGAAAGCTCACTGAGGGTTTTAAGGTCATTATTCATATACCGTTGCGTCTCAAGGTAATATTCAGTATCAAAGCAGCAATAAATCTGTGTATCATCAGCAAATGCCTGAACTTTGCAGTGCGATAATGCCTTAAGTATATCTGATGTATATACAAGAAAAAGTAGGGGACCAAGGATCGAACCTTGTGGTACTCCAGAAAGAGTGTTCGCTGGATCCGAGTATTTATTATCCGAAAATATTGTTTGCTGCCTGTTGCTCAAATACGAGAAGATAAGCGATAATGAATTACTACAAAGTCCATAATATTTTAATTTTGAAATATGAAGGTTATGATTTATAGTATCGAATGCTTTTGAAAAGTCCAAAAGCGCTAAAATTGTGCTCATTTTTTTATCGTGAGCTCGAATGATGTCATCAATAACGCTAGTTAGAGCTACTTCTGTGCCACATTTTTTTTTAAACCCACATTGTACCTGTGGAAAAATATCGTTGGAAATAAAGTAATTGTACATCTGATAGTTGAGAATTTTTTCGAATATTTTAGAAATTGCGGGGAGAATACTAATTATGCGTAAGTCATAAAACTTGAAGGGTTAGTAGATTTAGGTAGAGGTTTACCAATAGACGCTTTCCACTGATTAGGGAAATAACATAGCTCTATACAACAGTTAATAATATGCGTAATATACTTGTCGATATATGGGCTGCAGTATTTGAGCATTAAGGGGGATATTTCGTCGACTCCAGTCGCGTTGGTTTTAATACTATTGAGAGCCTTATTTACATCTGATATATTTGCCAAAGAAAACGAAAACTGCAAGTTATTATTATAAATATTATTATTATAAAAAGTTATTTTTTCTGAACAATCTGAAACATTTTGAACAAAAGCTGAAAAAAAGTTATTTATTTGATTAGGATTAGACAAGGTTTTAGGAATTGAGCAGTTTTTATCCGAGCATATGTTAAATTTTTTAAGAGTCCTCCAAGTCTTTTTTAGGTTGTTCTCACCGCATACAGAGTCTAAATGTTTCTTTTTTTCCTTACGAATTGCAGATAACGTGAAATTTCTCAAATATTTATAATTTGCCCAGTCACGTGCGTCCTTTGTCCGTTTAAATTTCTTTAAAGCACTATCTCTCTGCTTCATAAATTTTTTTATATTTTGGCTTAGTTATACGTGATTCTCTCATGGGGGCATGCTGATCAAATAAATGTAAAATTATTAAAGTAATTTAAAAGTAAATTAAAGTATTAAAAAGTTCGATTTTTTTGTCAATATTATTTTCATATGGTATGCTATCCCAAGGCAGAACTCTCATGGTATTAAGAAAATTCGTTAAATAAAAGCCCCTAAAACAACGATAGCGTATTATTATTGGTATAATGGGTGCTTTATTCAGGTTTGCAACACAAAATATCATTTTATGATCCGAAATCTTATCAGCTGATATAACACCACAGGTAGTAATTAAAGAGGTGTTAGTGACAAAAATTGCATCAATTAGTGTACTTACCGTGGCAGATATCCGGGTAGGTTCATTTGTTATTTGGGTGAGATTATAGTTTTCGAATAACGAGATTAGCGGATTTTGTAAATTGAGCAAGTTAATATTAAAATCGCCCAAACAGAAAATTTCATCAAGAGTTGAGTAAATACAAGAAAAAATGTTATCGAAATCTTGTGTTATTAGATTAAAATTTAGTGCTGGTGGTCTATAAAATACCATAAATGCATATTTTTTATTTTTAAGCCTCAGTTTAAAAACAAAATACTCCAGTTGCACATTAATATTAAACTCGAAAGTGACTAAATCAATTGCATATTCGTCTCTAATATATATATATTTTAGATATTTTAATGAAATATGGTCTCTAACTTTATACATTATTCCTATTATCGGTCGTATATTTCGTCTTAAAGTTTGAATATGTTTATTCCAATTAAGATTTTCATCTATATATAATCCTAAAAATTTGGTGCATTCTGCCAGAGTTCTGCATATCTAGAAAAAATTTTTGAATATAAACTGAAGATAAAGTCAGTTTGAGCCGTATTCTTTAAACTTAAAATATTGTTTTGTACTCTTATTAGCTACTTACGAATGTTTCAAAACTATGATGATTTAATGATGAGTTATCAAATATCAAACCCTATCTTTCCTTTTAAACCAATGTTAGTAATTTAGTTAATAAAACCAGAAAATATCCTTAAAAATGGTTTTGTACTCTTAGTGGCTACTTATAAATGCTTCAAAAGAATGATGATTTAAAAATGAGATATCAAATATCAAACCTTACCTTTCCCTTTAAACCAATGTTAGAAATTTAGTTGAAAAAACAGAAAATTGTGCACTTGGAAGTGAAATCTTCAATAAAATATATTTTAGAAAAATTCGAGAATTGTCACTTTCTCAAATGCATATTTGTATTGAATTAAATGTTCAGAAACTTAAAATTTGCTGTTACAGTATTTTTTAGAAATGGTTTGGTTATCGTAAAGTTGTATTTATTAACTTTTTATTTATAATCTTAAAAAATAGGTTTGAGGATACAACAAGAGCTTCAGAAATTTCCAGAAGAACAAAGATACGAGGTGTCCAGGATCCTGTACGGGTTGTCACAAAAAATTAGGTTTGTAGCTGGAGAAGATTTAAGTAAAGTTAGTGCGGACAATTATGGAAGTGCTATCGACTTACCTGGTGGAAGCATACAGATACCTCTGGGTTTTGTAGGTAAGGGTATTAACTATACAACTTAATGCAACTAACGATAAAAGTGTTTATCCTATATAAACTTTAACACCCGTATTCACTAAAGACGTTTAAACTTAGACCAGGTCTAACTTGACACTTATAGGTTTAAGATGACATATACGACAGTTAAACAAATAATTGTTCTAAATATCACAATTGCAATACGACAGTGACATAAGCAAAACAGAACTGGTGAACTGATTTTTTTTAATAATTTTAATTAATTTCTAAGCGCCGAAGTCAGTCAATAATTTACTGCAAAAGTTCAATCTCATCTTTTGCGTCTAGTTACAAAACCGAAAGAAGGCAAACATTCATCAAATGTGCCTTTCTTTGTACAGGGTGTCCCATTTTCGTAGGTTTTACGGGGTTTCCAGCTTATGAGTAGAGATAGAGAGATGCGGTTTTCGCGACACCGTGCTACTTTTCGATGAAACTAAAGAGGCCGCAAACAGATTTGCCCTAACCATTTTAGTTTCCGTGCTACAGGGTGATTTTGAAAATTTGTCATTTTCGGACACCCCCTGTAACTCAGCTATCGTAAAATATATTTAAAATGTTTCAACTGGCATTTATAGATTTTTTCACGTAGAATTCAGTGGCGTACTCAGATTTTTGCTGAGAGTCATAGTTTTTGACATATTGGCATAACCTACTATTTTTTAAATGGGACACCCTATATATTATTTTTTCATCTTATTCTTCGTGTCGAGAGCTTTTCAAAAACATACCATAAATCATATTTATTTTCATAAATAACATGAAAAAATGCATTTTTCTTTAAACGGATTTATGGCATAGCAGATCAATCGAAATAAGAGAAGGTGGCTGTGGAGCCATGGAAAAAGTTAACAAATATTTATTAACGAAATAACAAAGTAACAGCATCAGAAAAAATTAGGAAGTAGGTAAAAGGTAATAATTATAATTTCATTAAAACTACAAATATTGTTCAAATTGTAGACCATTATGTGTCCTACAAGTGTGACAAACTTTAAAAATTCTTTTTAATGCATTTTCTATTGTAAATGACTGTCTTTGTAACTCTGCAAAAGCGTTTTCGGTGGCCATTCTTAGTTGTTCTAAGTTTTCGTATCGCCTTACATAAACCTTGTTTTCTAAATAACCCCACAAAAAGAAATCTAAAAGTGAGAGGTCAGGGGATCGTGGTGGCCATCGAACAGGTCCTTGTGTTCCTATCCATCTTCCAGGAAAATGGTCGTTAAGCCAGTTTTGACTTATTCTGGCATTGTGGGCTGGAGCTCCGTCTTGCTGGAAATAAATCCTATTTAGTTGAGCCAAGGGAACATCATCCAAAATTCCTAATGCGTCTTCTAGGATTCGCACGTAACCAATCGAATTCAGATTTCCTTCATATATTTGGTAAACTATTTTTCGGTTGAAAATAAAACAGGAGACATTGAATCCAAATCTGCCCTGACGCTCCCTAGGAAAAATAACATGGTTGTTTTCTTGACTCCAAAATCGCGTGTTGTGTCTATTTAAAATCCCTGAACTAGTAAAATGTGCCTCGTCTGACCAAATAATCTTTTTTTCAAAATCGATATCTTCTGCCTTCATATTTATAAACCAATTGCAGAACTCCAATCTGCGCTCTGCATCACCAGGATGCAGATGATGCACAAGTTTGTATTTATAGGGTTTGAATTTGTGCTTTTTCAAAATTTTCTGCACTTTGGTTTTCGGTACACCCGCCTCTTCGTCTATTTTCCTGCAAGATGTTTCAGGAGCTGTCTGAACGAGGGCTAAAACGTTGACCTCAGATTCTTCGTTGTCTTTATTGTAAGTTCGCGATCGAGGCTTGTTAAAAGATCCATATTGGCAAAGATTATTTTTAATTTTTTGAAAAATTCTTTTTTCTGGTTGTCTTCTCTCGGGATATCTAAGATAAAATAAAGCGAACCAATAAAGTCAAAATGCAGGAAGATAAAAAAGAACTAACCTGTTCAGATAAAGCTCTGCCGCCTGATCTGCATCTTCATTAGACAATATAAAACACGCGTTCATATCATATTTCTCAAAATATTCAAATTTTTGATTCTGAGCCATATTAAAAACAATAATTATAATAGACGTCAAGAAAAATTTAAACGCAATAATGCCAAAAATGACAGCAGTAATGGCTGCCTGATCATATTTTTGTTGGCGTTGCCATGGCTACCACAGCCACCTTCTCTTATTTCGATTGATCTGCTATGCCATACATCCGTTTAAAGAAAAATGCATTTTTTCATGTTATTTATGAAAATAAATATGACTTATGGTATGTTTTTGAAAAGCTCTCGACACGAAGAATAAGATGAAAAAATAATATATAGGGTCTCCCATTTAAAAAATAGTAGGTTATGCCAATATGTCAAAAACTATGACTCTCAGCAAAAATCTGAGTATGCCACTGAATTCTACGTGAAAAAATCTATAAATACCAGTTGAAACATTTTAAATATATTTTACGATAGCTGAGTTACAGGAGGTGTCCCAAAATGACAAATTTTCAAAATCACCCTGTAGCACGGAAACTAAAATGGTTAGGGCAAATCTGTTTGCGGCCTCTTTAGTTTCATCGAAAAGTAGCACGGTGTCGCGAAAACCGCATCTCTCTATCTCTACTCATAAGCTGGAAACCCCGTAAAACCTACGAAAATGGGACACCCTGTACAGTATACAGGCCTTAGTTCCTAAATTGATTTCTATTTTTAATTTTAGGCATTTATTGCAGCTATCCTACAACTTAACCATCTTCCATAATCGGTAAAAAACTGTTATTGTGCTGCCCGATCCTAAAAAAACTATACATCCTTCTTCTAAATATAAATATTATTCCCTAAATACAGTAATAAAAAAGTACGACGAGTTCCATATTTAGAATTATCATAACTGCCGTTTATTATGACTATTGCAAATTATTACTATTTTTTTTGATTATATTAAAGAGATGTTATGCGTCTATATCTGCACCTGTTGTTGGAATTTCTAAAATACGTGCTCTTCTATAGCTTCAGACCCCTCAAAATTTGCTTATTTGAGCTTCTGAAGTATAGTCACGTCTGCCGTATGCTACCTGCTCAGCCGGGTCTTTAAGGTAACTCCGAAGCAAAAAATCCCGAATAGTAATATTAAGAGAGTTTACGCACTTGAATAATCGATTAAAACCGAACTTTTTCCTCTAGAGTTATCTTAAAAAATAGAGGAACTAGAGATAAGTAACAGTGATCCCGGGAGAACAATGTATTAATTCTCTGTTTGACTGCAGAGCAAAGACTGAGGTCTTCCTGCTTCGTTCGCTGCTTTATTGCCAAGGTTACCAAACTGAATCTGTTACCATGGAAAGGTTTTTCATCTGCTACTTTCGATTTCAGTCATGCCCTATCCATACTATCTAAGAATAACTCTAATATCTCTTACAGAATTTCGACATTAATCTTTAAGGAAACATAATTTTTACGGTAAAAACAGGTTCGTACATAGGTAAGGGGGTTGCAAGTGGTGTAAGGCACCAATGCTAATGTCTCGAATATTGATATAGATGAAAAAACATTTTTTTATTGGTACCCTATTTTGCTTATTTAAAGTATGCCTCAGCGTGTTTAAATTAAACTTTTAAACACGCGCATGTTTTAAAATTACCATTGCAACATCAAGAACCCAAGAAACGTAAAGTCTAAATGTCAACTTTTTAATTATTGATCTGACAACAAATAAAATATTACTAACAAATGTTTCAAAAGCTTTATTTAAATATTCAACAATCCAAGCACTTAAGCTCACTGGGGCCCATTGTGTGTGCTATCCCCCCCAAGTAAGCGTATCAGGCCAAGAGCCCACTCCTTTTTAGAAAGGAAAGGACCCTTTCAGGTCGCGCACGTCCCACCAGCTCGAGTTCCACATAGGTGTTACCCAAGCAAAGCAGTCTGGTGTTGACTAAAGCGTCACATCGACAGACTAGATGCTCGGTAGTTTCATCTACCTCAGCACAAAACCTGCGTTGTCGAGTCCAATCTTATGCAGGTAATATTTCACCAGCCAGTGTCCAGTTAGGACCCCGATAATGGTTCTAAGTTGACCTCTGTTTAGATTTAGAAGTCTATTAGACTCAGAACGGCTATAAGGGCCTGATATGAAGACTTTAGACTGTCTGAGTCCTGCTAGCTCGTGCCATTCAGCACGGAATTCCTCGACAGTGCGATTCTTAATCCTAGCCTTGACAGCTGAAGGAGCAATTCCAAGAGCAGGTTTCGGCCTAGTGAAAGCAGTGTTGCTACCTTCCCGAGCCAGCTGATCCGCCCCTTCATTACCCCCAATGCCCTGATGGCCAGGCATCCAAATGAGGCTAACCCTATTGGACTCACAAAGCCTCTCTAGGGCTCTCCTGCATTCAAATGTTATGAGCGAATTGACCCTGTTCGAGGACAGAGCTTTAATCGCGGCGTGACTATCACAGCATATATGCTTGTCGTGATATCCTCTGGAAAGGTTTTCCTGTACGCAATCCAAGATTGCTGTAATCTCAGCCCGATATACAGTCGCATACCGTCCAAGAGCAAGACTAATTCTTGCCCTGAGACCCTCCCCATAGATTCTCGCCCCAGATCCCTCCTTCATTAGAGAGGCATCTGTAAACCAGACAAGGCCCTCCGGTTTGAGGAAGGACGGGGAGGAATCCCTCAATTGTTCTCTCTCAGTAACAATTACACAAAACCTTTTAGAGGCAATTGAGACCGGAATAATGGCATCTCTCCTTGCTAGGAGAGGGTCTGATCTGATCAGGTCAGTCCAAACTCGCGTATGCCCAAAATTCCAGTCTCTGTGTATCCAACGACCCCAGTCGTTTAAACGAACAGAAGCCTTCCGAGTCTCTTCCTCTGCAAACAAGTGCAGAGGACTTAGTCCCAGAATGGCCTCCATAGATCGGGTCGGTGTGGTTCTTATGGCTCCTGTTATGCCCAGACAGGCAAGTCTCTGAAACTTGTCAAGCATCCTCCTGTATGTCGTCCTGCGAGTGGCGCGCCACCACACAAGAGCGCCATAAGTGATCATTGGCCTTATCACTGACGTGTAAAGTCAATGCACAATACGAGGTTTTAAACCCCAAGTTTATAAGGACCGTCTGCACGTCCATAGACACGCTGTGGTCCTTTTTGTGATCCTTTCAATATGATCCCTCCAGGTCAGTCGGGAATCTCTTAAGACACCCAGATATTTTACCGACCCGGAAGGTCTCAACTCTTTCCCAAAGAGGGTGAGCCTCTCAAGATCCACTTTCCTCTTATGGGTGAATGGTACCATTTCAGTCTTATCCAGATTAACAGACAGACCGTGTTTTTGGCACCACTTTTCCACCATGGCCAAAGCCCTTTGCATGAGCCGTATAATGGTGTTTGGGAACTTGCCTATTACTATAATGGTAAGATCATCAGCGTAGCCTTGAGCGTAAACTCCGCTCTCGTTGAGAGTATGAAGCAACCCATCCACAACCAGGCACCACAAGAGCGGAGAAAGAACTCCGCCCTGCACATCTTTTGACCACGGACGAGCATACTGTCACGCTCCCAAGAGAAGAAGTTATAATTCTGCTTTCAAAAGTCTCAGCAGCCTCACTAATAGAGTCAAAGGTGGTGTTGTTAAACGCCCCCTCGATATCCAAGAACACACCCAGAGCCATCTCCTTGGAGTAGACCCCACCTCCAGTCTAAAAGTACAGTTGGTATTGTTTGACATATTAATACTTCGGTTAAGTCAACTTGGAATTGTTTGAAATATTAATAATGCTGTACAAAGTAATACTGCCAACGGAAGTAAGTTCCACTTATAGCACTCTCAATAATGTTTGAAACATTCTTCTTATTGTTAATACTCTCTTCAACTTAACTAGTACCCACAGCTTTTTCCATTCTACTTCTCGTTGAATTTGATTTATTGTCATGCCACTAATCGTCATAATAGTAGCGGACGTAGATCGAAACGCATGTCCTGTGTATATCATATCGTAAGAGAACTCCGTACATTTTGTGTGCGAATTGATAACTACTGCTTCACCAAACGCACGTAACTAATTCCATCACTGTCGGCAATAGTAAAACGTCAAGCCTTGACTGTCTTAGATGGTCGGATAGTTATAAGCAATACGCTTCCTTCTTCCTTGATGTCAGATAAGCGTGAATCGCACAATTCACATCTTCTATAAGAGCCAAAAATACCGCAAATGGCTCCCACCTTCAAAAATAGATACGAAATGTTCAATGCATTTATGAAAAAATTTCACAACTCGTCGCCGTTGAATACATATGCTTTCTTGGCTACGTTATTCTTGCTAATTGCCTTGATAAACGCAAGCACTTTCACAAATGTTTCATATCGACCCGTTTATTTATCCACACAGTCCACAAAATGTACTGATCCCCCGTTTTCTGAAGATAAGCAAGCACAATTTATTCATATCTCTGTTACCTTTTGCTCTTCGATCCATTTGATGAACCTAGTATTCTTTTTTAAAAGCATGTTCCGATTTTTACGGTATCAACCGCGATTATGCTTTAAGCCTGGGTTATAGATTTAAAAAATCTATAGCCCGTCTTATAGATTGGAAACCTTTGCGTTTTGAATCGCTTGTGAAACTAACCTTTCTTTTATGATTATATTTATCACCTTTTTGTGTAATGCAATTTTGACTTGCTGGTTTTTAAGTTTATGTGCGTTTTTTAATTTGCAGTGAATGAATAATCAAAATCATAGTGATGATGCCTAGTAAAGACTAGGCATTGTGGACATATTAATGTCTGTTATTGAAGAAAAGACGGCGAATTCGGCCTATCAGTTGGGATAGAAATAATTAAAACTCCTACCAGTATATTCTTAAAATTAAAGACAATGACCCCAAGCAGTTTTTTTTTAAATGGACGATGATGTTATGTGTATACTAATGTAAAATTTATTATGCAGAACGAACGTTTTGAAAGGCCCTCTAAGATCCAGGAATTTCATTGGTTGCAGCTTAACGCAAACGTCGATTTAGACTATCCGCTACCGTCAAAGTTAAAAAGATCGCCGTGTTTTTGACGACTAGCGGAAACTCAAACGAATGGCGGCTAAAATATAACCGTACCCATTGCTTTGCATTAAGTAATCTTTAAGGACAGCGCAAACGGCGACGCAAGACGCAAAAGTTTTCAATTTATAACCCAGGCTTAACTATTTAATTAATCAATGTTAGAATTCATTTTTAAGGGAAATATAATGTGACATTTATGTGACACATTGCATATTAATTTTTTTTTCATTTCCATGACAACGAAAGGTAGTCTGATGTCACATTACGAATTAGATATTTCACATTATTAAAGTTGGGCACGCGATTCTGCGGCTATGAGAAGAATGCAAGTATCTATAGAAACGGTGCATTACTCATTGGTAATTGGCTAGAATCCTACATATCCATAGAAACGGCCTACTTTTGACAAACATCCCTCTTTCGTCGGGGCTTCAGATCCGTGCGGCGTACTATAGTTCTTATTTCCATTTGTTGTATTGTTAATATTGGTAACTATTTATGATTTCAAAGTGTACCATTAAAAAAAATAGCGTAAAGTATTCGTGGTGTGCCGCACGTGTTTAAAGATCTTAATATCCACTAATACTTGTGTGTGTTCAAAAACCGCACATGTTTTAAAGATCTTAATATCCACTAATACTTTAATATACTGTTTTTATTATTTTTATATTAATCTTAAAATTAAATATCTTTGTTTTATATTTTTTTTATGTTTCATTTCTTTGCCATTAGATATCGATACCGATGAGACGTGAAGTATTTCTCTTTAAATTGGAAGTAAAATCAAAATTGTTCGGCCGTTAGATATTTACCCATGCTTCATCAATCGATGAAAATATCAAAGACGTGCTTTGGTATTCTAAATATGGATACATTCAAGAAATATATTAAAATATGAAATTACCAAGACAAACTTGCTAGACTAGACATCGACATAGGCCAGCTTTTCACATCAAAGCTTCAAACGTCAAGGAGATATTATTATTGCCATTTAAATATTTTTCTTATTTGTCTTTTTATAAAGCCTTGTGCCGCTTAGTCTTCAAATCAGTCCTTTTTTTGTTGCTAAAAATAGAAATTTTGTTTATTTTGAACATATCTACCAGTGCTTTATTATATACCAATGAAGACTCTCTATTTCACAGTTCTCCACGGCTATTAAGACTTGTCAATTGCTTGTATAGACTGAGGTACTATTGTGTTTCCACTAAACGTTATATTTAATTTTATATAACTATAGGTGTATTATCGCCCTTACTGAAGGAACTTCCCGAATGCAGTGTCAAATTTGGGAAACCTGTTGGATTAATAAGATGGGGCGCAGTTCAAAGCAGGAAAAAGGGAGGCCCAAGGGCAGTGGTGCAATGCTGCGATGGTGAAGAATACTGTGCAGACTACGTTGTATTAACAGTATCTTTGGGAGTTCTAAAAGAGCACGCTGAAAAAATGTTCTGTCCTGCTCTACCAGCCAACAAAATGGAAGCAATATCTTCGCTGGGTAAGGAACTATTTTTTATATTGAACCTGCCAAGGCACAATTCTATTTAATTTTGTACCACATTTGGTGACAGTGTGTAAAGTTTTTTACTTTTTCTGGTAGAATACAAAAAAATAATTATCCCACCCCACCTTGGCAAAATAATGTCCAGTGGCAAATAAAAGTATACGAGTTCTAGCCGTTTTTTTTTGTTTTTCTTTTTTCGGCAGAAACATATTTTTTAAATATAAAATTTTAACTTTAATACTATTGTAGGTGGTATTACCTACTTTCTACTTTTTTCCAGTTGATTACCTCCCTTGGACCTTCCGTGGACTGTATTCCTTGATCTCAATTTTTAACTGCTTTTAAGCTACAGTAAAACGACCGCAATTACTGTAGAATACGTATATACACAACGTTAAACTTGCTACAGAACCCACCTACAGTAGATACTTAATATAAACTGTATAACAATTATTAACAAATGTTTAACTTTGCACAAAGTTCCCAAATCCAGAGAAACCGGATAATAATTTTGGCTCAAGTTTCGTTTACCTGAAATTGGTTATAAGGAAAGTATCTAGTTTTACATATTCTAGGAGCTTTTCTAAATAACGGAAAATAAGAATTTTGCTGCGGAAATGCATCATTTCCGTTCTGCACAGTTTAGTATACCTGAAATCAGTTACATGAAAACTTTGCATTGCATCTCATCCCAAACTCTTTCCCAAGCACGAAAATGTTAAAATGTGTCTGCGGAAATTTGTCATTTTCATTTTCTGCGGAAATTTTGTATAGTTTAGAATATCTAAAATCAGTTACACAAAAAAAAACTTTGATTTACATTCTAAATTCTTCTACATTTTTTAAGTAACGAAAACGAAGGCATGATTGCGGATGGAGGCAAAATAATCGATGGCATTATTGCGGAATGCTCGTATATATTTGTTCGATTGCCTGACTCAAGAAAGGATCATCCTTCTTTGTTTATATTCCTTGAAGTTCTCAAAGATATGCAGACAGATACTTATATGAAACTTCGTGACTCAGACAAATTATTGAGATTATCTAAAAAAAATTTCGGGCTGTCACGTATACGGGTATAAAATGTCGCTGACAATACGATGCGTTCAGCCGTTATTTTTACATTCCGCAATCGTGCCCTCACTTCATTTTGTGAAAAACTGAATACTAATGTTTCGTCCGCAATCGTGCCGCGCCCTGGAAAAGCGCTCAAAATTTCCGTGAAAAATGTAAATGACAAATTTCCGCAGACAAATTTTTACATTTTTATCTTGAGGAAAAAGTTTAGAATATAAATCAAAGCTTCTTTTTTATGTAACTGATTTCAGGTAAACTAAACTATACAAAATTTTGTCGGAAAATTAAAACGACAAATTTCCGCAGTAACATTTTAGCATTTTGGTGCTTGGGAAAGCATTTGGGATGAGATGCCAAGCAAAGTTTTCATGTAACTGATTTCAGGTATACTAAACTGTGTATGAAAATGAAAATAACGCGTTTCTGCAATAAATTTTTTCATTTCCGTTGTTAAGAAACACTTCTAGAAAAGATTTCTTTTCCCTTTAAAGTATTTTTACCCCACCCAGCACCCCTATTCGCTCCAAGATCCCGCAAGCTTCTAAATTAAAAAAAAAAAAAAAAGGGGTGTACAATGGAAATGACGCATTTCCGCAGGAAAATTTTTCATTTCCGTTGTTAAGAAGGGCTTCTAGAAGGCAATCAAATATTTTTTTTCCAAATAACCCATTTCAGGTAAACAAAACTTGCCCCCATATTTTGACCATCCTTGATGTAGTATCAATACGGATTCTACATCGTGAAATTATACGATTAAAATTACTAATTCCGCCGTATTCTACAACGTACTCTCGCGTCGGTCATTGCTCGAGACTGGCTTTTTCCAGTGTTGCCGCGCTAAGTTTTTGAAATGTACTGAGCAGAAGCAATAAAATTTACTAGCTTGTATAAAGTTTACGATAATGTGAAATATTGCCGTTTCTCATAGAATTTACCTATTTTTTTGCACTGGTGAAATTAAGCAATTATGTTGTGCAAAGCATTTTTATTTTTTTATCATAAAATATACTCAAAACAAAAAATATAAATATAAAAACAAAAAAACTATTATTTTTTTAAATATATTATATACAAATTATATAATATATTTTATAATATATGCCAAAAAAATCAAACAGAAAACTATCATCACAGCAGTCAGCGGATATGTAATTGGCGGAGTAGGGAAAAAGGCACGAGTATGAAGTCACGTTGTCGTCGATTTATTCTGATAATTCGTATTGGGGGATTCAGCGGCAACGGTTTGCGGCCATTTTATGACCTTGGTCTTAAAAAATAATTTGCAAAACGTTTGTCCTGAAACTTGAGCTTGGTAATATACATATATATTGATAATTTAAATGATAGTTAAAAATGTACTAGAATTAGGCCCATTTAAGTAGAAATGTACATTTGTATTTTGCTGTCGAAAACGTACTAGAAATAGTACAAATGTACTAAAACGGCAACACTGGCTTTTTCTTTTCACCGGCGCATAGCTTCAGCCAAGAATTCTCGCGCCGTCGAGCGTTTTCGATTGTCACTAAACTTTAAGACAGTGGCGTAATTAAAAACATTGGATACATTTTGGGTTTGAATTATACTTGGCATCAGTTAATGCTTATTTATTTCAGGATTCGGAAATGTCGACAAAATATTTCTAGATTACGCGAAACCGTTCTGGGTGTGGTCAGAAGGCGGAATCAAATTTGCCTGGTCTCCTGATGAATTGTCCCACAGAACCGACTGGACTAAAGGTAAAACATCTTAGAGCAAGAGATTTGATCCACTTATACTAACTTTTTTATATCTTTACAGGCTTGGTATCAATAGAGGAAGTAGAAGGCAGTAAACATGTTCTTTGCGCATTTATTTGTGGACCTGAATCAATCGTTATGGAACATTGTAGTGATGAAGAAGTTGCCGAAGGTAAGGAGTACGAACACAAGAACTTTTTTGGCTGAAAGTAATAATAGCTTTATAAAACCCATTGTCACTCCCAAATATTGTTTTATTGGCTTATATGTAAACATATACGGGGTCACTCCAAAAATAAGAGAGCTAGCAAAAATGTCAAAAAACGATTAGGATTTTTTGGTCTTAAGAAAAACTAATTATACACGATTGTCATAGAGTCACGACACAACAAAGTTGCTTTTTTAATAGAACACCTTGTATATCGTATATACATCAAATTGATCTCTTTTTGTTGATTATACATATGCTAAGTTTTAAAGCACTGAGAAAAAACCCGGTCATAGGAGGTAATCTATTCACATTGAGTGATTACGTTGTAAAGCGTTTTTCACCTCTCTCTAAACACTGTTTCTAATGGTATGTTCTTTTAGTACCTAAGATGTCTTTAAAGATGACGATATCGAATCTAGGATAATATATAACATGTAAGATATGACCCAGTTAAGACCAATCCTGTATAATTAGTTTGTATTTACTTTAATAGATTTTTAAAATTTCAAAAATTGTTGTAAATAATAGACCGTTCTCATACATACCAGCGACCCTGTATATTCATTTCGTAGGTGTTACGAGACTTCTTAGACAATTTACGGGAGACGCCTCTCTACCTTACCCCTCCACTATCCTTCGGTCCAAATGGGCTTCGGACCCATATTTTTGTGGATCTTATTCCTTTATGAATTTATCTTCGAACGTCGGTCATCAGTGTGATCTGAGTTGTCCAGTACCTGGATCATGTGACCCGGTGCCTCCCATTTTATTGTTTGCCGGAGAAGCAACGTGTGCTGGTAAGTGAACTGAAATTACTAAGCTACAAATTGTTTTAAAATTTTCATTTAAATATTTTTGTTCATGTTCTGATCCATTTGGTATACGATCTAAATATTTGTTGAAATATTTATAGAATGGTTTTTCTTTAAAAGTGATGGTCAATGACACCAAAATGGTTCCTCATGAAAATCGTAGAATACGACATAGTTGTAAATATAAAACTTATTTATAGGTGTTATTAAAATTAAAAACACACCTCCCGCTTTATTTTAGGACTCATTATAAACTACTTTTAATTTTACTACTACTATAGATCTAGCAACTTTTTGTTACTATTTATGCCTCATTCAATTAACACAGATTACCTTTACCTAGATAACAGGGCTTTTTTTGAGGAACTGAAATTAACCAGGTTATATTTCACGATTATCTAGTGCGAAGTATAGAAGGTTTCCAGGTGGATGGCATCTATACAGATTTCTCAAAGGCCTTTGACCGAGTGCGCCACGATTTGTTTTTGATAAAAATTTATTCTTTGGGCTATTAGATGCGTACATAAGTTGGATCGACTCATATCTTAAAGACCATATGCATCGTGTCCGATTTGGAAGTGCTCGATCCCGCAAAATAAAAGTGACTTTGGCGATGCTACAAAGCTCACACTTGGGACCTGTACTGTTCTTGATGATGTAATGTTTTGTAATATGACCCCCTACTTTCAACACAAAGACTGTCTTTTATATGGCTCAAAATTTTATTGTAGTGCCAATTCTATTGCAATTCAAAGGGATCTAAATAGTCTAGTCAAATGGTGTGGTGGAACTAAGTATTTCTAAAAGTAAAATTTTTAGCAAGCAAATTACAAGTTATGTGTATGCAATCAAAAATTTTAACGATTTAGCCATAATTTTTTGTAGCGATCTAAGTTTTAGTAAGCACATAGATTATATTTTACTTAGGGCATCTAAAATGTTGGGGTTTATTCGCCGTGTATGTTTGAATATATGTGATACTAGTGCAAGTAAATCATTGTATAGTATTATAGTATGTATGTATGGTATAAATTATACTATACTATTTTGTACTAACAGCACAGTCTGGTATCCCTATTACGAGTTGTACGTGCAACGTGCAAAGATTTACAAAATTTTTATTCTAAATTTCCATACAAAGATTAACCGTATGGGTCTCGAATTTAGGAATCGAGAGTCTCAACAACGTAGGAATGATGCCGTAGCATATTTTTATTATATACACACATATTTATATTAAGTTGATACATGGAAGTATTCTTTATAGTGATCTATTACAAAAAATATCTTCATGTTCCTCAAAGAAATACTAGACCTAGGCAATTAATCCAAAGTACGTTTCATCTCACTAACTATGGAGTGCAATGTTTTATTGAGCATCTTAAGAATTTACAATTTTAACTTTGGACAGAACGATCTATTTTGATATAATACAGAGACTTTTAAAAATAAAGTAAGAAATGGTTAATGTCTTGGTCATGGTCTTACCTAATTCATATAAATTAGAGTAATGGTTAGTATATGGTTAGGTCTACAATTTGGAATTTATAACTTTGTACGTACTGTTCAAATAAACAAATAAATTAATAAATAAATAAAGAATTATTTGCGCAAGAAATGTAAATCGTCAAATTACACTTTAAACTAACCGAATCGAATGTACTTTGAATTCTTATTAACTCATTTCAATTTATATTATGCATTATTGGATCTATTTTTAACTTGGGACGTGGCAAATTATTTTCTTTTTAAATGTGCTCAATTTTTTTATTTTCCATATAAACAACTGAAAGTATTTTTATTAATATCGCGGTAGACATGTTCGTTTATTTTTAGGGATCCAGCCGTATAGTGATGTTGAAATTTCAATGACGTGATTTCAAAACATTTTGTTAATTTGATACTTGGCTGTTTTTTCTTAAAAATCTCAACTTTTTCATTAAATTTAACGTAATTGTGACTTGTTACAGGTTGATTTCAACTTAGAATTCTAAATGTTAACATGTAAAATGAAAAAGTGACCAGCCAGTCCCTAACTGATCACATGTCAGTCCCCTGCGGGAGGCCACACAGTTATTTGGGAAATAGTCATATCGTATCCTCAAAGTCTGTCTGTAAACTTTATTATAGTTAAATGTCCTTCCTGACTTCAGAATCTTCAATTTCACACAGAAGCTTTCGCGGCTTTGGTCAATTAGGAAATCATGGTTTTTTGGATTAAACCGTTTTAAATTAAACTCACGAGATCGAAATACTGAATCAGTTCGGAGAGATTTTTTATATCTGACCTGTATCCACCGAACAGTGACCCGGTGTAACAATCGCTTTCCACCTCTGATTTGTAACCAGTTTGCAATAGATTTTTTAATTTTCCGTTTATGAAATCTCGAGAATGATACAAGAACTCTGGCTTCTTTTACATCTAAGACATGTGCAGTCGAATGCTGGTATTTCAGATGCAACATATTGCCTAGAAATACTTTATTTGGCTGCCTTCTCTATAATACACTTAATTGTTGTACACAATTCGAAATCAATATAATTAGTAGTTTTCTCATGCTAATTTATTAAGATCCTACGCCCTTGATGATTAAAAAAAATTCACGTCTTTCGTATTAAAGTAGTATTATCGGTATACATAGCGGGTTGAAACACCGCATGCCGATTCTGCTTATTTGTAATGTAAATGTGCATCTTAATTTCCCAACTGATAGTCAACGCAACCATAACTTAGCCAACTGCTCAAGATATGCCCCTCCCTCCTTATTGACACCGCTGATCATGTGATAATATAGTTTGTATAATTAAAATATTTAGATCAATAGAACGTATTAGAAAAATGTCTATATAAAAAGCTGGCAATGCTGGTTCAATGAAATGATCAAAAAAGGCAATCTGAGCATTTTGGGTAAGTAGGGTGTCTCAGTGTCTTTTATTATTTTATTATTTATAACGATTTTACAAAAAAAAAGTAGGTACAGTACAGTGTATAGGCGGTAGTAGAAGGCCTAGCTAGGCCACGGGAATAATGTCTTTTAGTAGTTCGCAAACATTGTACAGTTTTCTTGTATGTGGTGAAAATTGTACGTATCGGCGAAAAACCTTGCAATATTATCTGTAGTTTCGCGTTTGTATAAAAGACCTACACTTTCTAATAATGTTTCTAATTTTGACATGGTCTAATCCCAGGAATTATGACTTCTTAATCTTCTATCTCAGTTTAATATGGTACAAAAAAAGGACAAAACTTCGAAAAAATTCCAATAATTTCTTGGTTTGGAGGCCATTATTTTGATATCCTAAGTATATCTGGAAAATTACCCTTAATTTGAACCGTAAGGTTTTTTTTAGAGGGGATTAAAGAATGTCAGTTTCCTAGTATTTTATAAATATCCCAGAATTTCCATTCGTCAAAAATTAAGTATAATGCTTAGACCTCATAGCAAGCTTTGAGATTAGATCGGATTACGTATATAGTTAATCAAATTTCCTACAGTCAAAGTGAGAATAAAATTAGCAACGCCTTATTGTATTATTATTAATCCCAGGACATAGCAGTATATATTTTTTTTAATTCCAAGCACCTCCTCACATGGCACTGTTTATACAAAATCATTTATATATAGAAAAAAAAATTGCCAAAGCAATATGTACTTAAAAGCTAAAAATGTATGGTTTGGATCTAATGATATGTATTGGATCGACTGAAATAACATAAACGTCAGATTCTGTAATAAATAAAAAAAAACAAATGAATGCAGATGTTTCATATATTTATATACATTTGGGAATATATATTTATTTTATTCTCTTTTAGGTTACCATGGGACTGTTCATGGATCGAGATTAAGTGGTATTCGAGAAGCGGAAAGAATAATTCAGCTTACCAAGAAATTTGGAGGACCTCCACCAAAATCCTGAAAAGTATATTTAATTGTTTCGTATCATACTTAGATTTACGCGTATAAGATTTAACATATTTTACTGAATTATACTGCAATTTATGGTCATTGTTTGTTTCCAACATATTAAATAAAACCTTTTCATTAAAACGTTTGCTTTACATTCAGACAACGAGGAGCTAGAGTCGCTCAATGTCTGTCACTGACAAGGTCTAACTTGACAACTATTTGTATAGATAGATAACAAATGCAATAATGGAGCAAATAATGTTTTTGTTATTATATATACAAATGTTGGCATATTTGAAAAATTTAATTGTTATGACAATTTGTTCTAACTAAAAATTACTATGTAGCTAAACATCCCAGACCTCTACATTTTTAGAAAGTTGTTTGGAACTCACCTTTTTATAATTATTTAAAGTTTTTAATATAATTAGGTACCTATTTATATTAAGTAGGTAAGTACAGCAATGATTTACTATTAAATTTAGTTTTCTGGCTCATCAAAATTCGATTTCCCAGACAAATGTGGATGATACTTCTGGTTTTTGTTATATATCTATGCGTAATAATGAGCAAAATTACATGTTCTATAGAATTTCGTGTCTTACATTTTCAGCCTCTTTCGGGTCACAGGCTTTTGAAAGTGGGCGTAATGGGCTTTGCAGTCGGAACGGAAAAATTTTTTTCACCTTTGATTGCTGATTCTAACCAAACCGCTGTACCAAATTGAATGTTTAGAAAGTTATTTGGCGCAGAATTTATTGCTCTTTAATTGGTAAAAGAAAGAGCCATTTTCTATACGTACCACGATACGATGCACCCTTTAGATGTTATATACCAAAAACTGAAAAAAGTGTCAAAATTTCGCGGCTTTTAATCTTATTTGGGATGCCTAAAGTGAAATAAAATCATTTCCAGCTTTTTGCGAATTAATGGAAACCAAAATTCTAATTTCACTCGGCTGTACATCAATTCTAGCAATGGCCAATGAACAGACTTCACCCTTGAATCACCAGTTCATTCTTATGTAACACTCGATTTTTGTGCAAAAACTCAGATAAACTGGTTAATTAGTTCTTTAGTAATAATTTTTTTAACGTTTCACTAGGCTGCCATCTTGTTCCGGCATATTCGATTGTTACCAAAGTATGACCAGGTCATCCCCATATGACCCTTAATTTTTTACTAGAATTTGAAGTCAATCTGGTAAGTTGTTTGCCACGAACTGACAGACGGACCGACGGAATTGATAAAACATATTTTTTGGCATCTAGGGACGCTAAAGTGAAAAAATGTAAAACCTTTGTTTTTTTTTCACGATTACGAACATTTTATTTGGCCGCCATTTTATTCTGCCATGGAATTAGCACCACAATTTTACTAGTTTATCTCTATATCACAATTAGTTATAGCACAAAATTTGAAATTACTCCATTCAGTAGTTTTTCAGGCAGATTTTTTAAATTTTTTATTCAGCCGCCATCTCGGATTCGTACCAAAAGTTTACCATTTGCTTCCTACATAATACTTGTTTTTTTGTGCAAAATAAAAAAAAAAATTGGTTTTTTAGTAATAACTGGGCCGCCATTTTGTTTTGCCTTATTGGTTTTTTACCAAAATGTTAGCAGGTCATCCCCAAATGACCCTACATATGAAGTCAATAGGGTAAGTAGTTTTTTAGCTATGCCGCGAGCAGATAGACCGACAGACAAACAGGCAGACAGACTGACCGAATTGAGAAAATATTTTTTTCGGTCTCTAGGGACCCTGAAACGCGATGATCTGAAAAAATCACGGGGGTTGATTTTTCCGCGATTACAATACTTGCCGTTTACGAGGGAAGTGAAAAGTAAAAACACATTTCACCCCTTACGGGTGGAATTTCGAAAAATTGAGAAAATAGGTTTTTAGATAATTGTTTTTGAAAGCCCTTAACGAGAGAACTTAATTTGGTTAACTAAAAAAGCATTGTAAAGAAGTCATAGTTAATACATTTCACCCCCTTAGGGGTAGAATTTCAAGAAAATCTAAAAATGAGTTTTTAGATAATTATTTTTAGACGCAACTAACGAGAAAAATAATTTCAAAAATTCGTTTAGGTGAAGAGAGATTATAAAAAAAGTAAAAACATAATTCACTCCCTTTCGCCCCTTTAAAGATGGAATTTAAAAAAAAATACAGAAATTCATTTGTAGATAATTTTATTTAAAATCCATTGACCAGCCATTGTTTTAAAAACTCACTTAGATGAAGAAATATTGGAAAAAAATTATAAAAAGATCTCACAATTTTCTGGGTGCGAGTTTCAGAAAATCCTTTCTTATCTCGCATCCACATCAGAAAAAGAAGTTCCACACCAAATTTATTTCGAACGACTTCAGAAATATGGTGATCAGTCAGTCAGTCAATCTCCATAGGTATAGATTTCGTCAAAATTTAACACACTCTCCCTTAAAAACTGGCCATAGGATTAGATTGTGCTCTCGAGAACTTTTGATCAAGACATCGAGAACTGCATTATATCAAAAAAAAGTAAAATTCATTTAAAACCCTTTTACGTAAAAAAGTTTGCAGGATAAATCAATAGTTATCGATAGGTGAGCGACATATCGAATAATAATAGGTAAATAAAAAAATATCGATATATCGATAGCTATCGATAAGTGCCGATAGGTGTGCAGTAATGCCGGTATCTGTTGATATCGATAAGTAGTCGATGACGTCGGTAGGTGCGGATTAGCAGATTACATATTAACAAAGACGAAGACTTTCTTTTTCGCTCTCTGATATAACTGCGAACGAATTATGACCATATGAAAATACGAACCTTTTTTTGTTGCTTTGCAATACGCTTTAGCTCCCAAACTGTCTTTGTTGAAATTATATCAATATGTAGTATCCTATCTATACATCGATAGCTATCGAAGTATCGATAGGTCAAATGTAATATCGCCCATCCCTAGCCACAACTATAAATGAAAAACTAAACATGATCTGCCACTGCTAATATTTTATTTATATATTCTGTGAAGTCTTAACATTCATATATAATATTATGTATTTGGTCATTTTTTTATATTTATTTCTGTTTATACACACTAAAAGCAAATTTGTTTACATCTATTGGAAAAAATAAATAACTTAAAATGCTAAAATTATATAAATATTCTTTAGCTATATACAAAAATAATACATAAATAAGGTAAATGTCTTTTTTGCATTTTCCTATATTAATCGTTTTTTTTTTATCTTCTAAATTAAATATTATTGTCAAAGCAATTATTGTAGTAAACTTTTTAAAAATAAAATATTTAATATAATTATATTTAACAAAATTTGTAATTGAAACAAAAAACAGTAAGGGCAAATAACACCAAAATCCAGTCACTTGAAATAACATGTCTTTCGACTAGCTAACTGTTTGCTGGAAAGACTTTATTTTGAATAGGAAAGTAATTGTAAGTTACATTAATTGCTATAAAATAATTCGTTTGAGTATCTTCTGCTTGCATCACAGAAATAATTGGTTTTAACGAAATAGTGGTAAGTAACAAAATCTGAAAATGGCCAATAATCTATTTCTAGTTCTCCTTAATACGTTGGTCCATTTTCATTGCTTTTTCTCGGCCAGTAAATCGTCAGCAGCTTCTTTAACTTCATTCCAAGATACGTCTATATCTTTTTCTTCGGTATATCTAGAACAGATGGCCAGACGAAGGAAGTATGTGTCCCGTATTTTTGACGGAACCAAATGTATAACTCCTAAAATATTTGAAAAATATAAATCAATATTCAATACTAGCAACAATAATAGTATTGAGTGCACACCTCTTTAGAGTGCGCGCGTATTTCAAATCTAACTTTTGATGGTTTGAGGTTGATGTTATGGCTTTAATGATGTTTTATAGCTTTAATGATGGTTTTAACGAGGAACCACGACTATCCTAACACTAACAGGACAATTCCATCGAACAGTATAGGTTTTGTTTAAAAAAATGATCCTTGTTTAATATACACTCGGAATTTTGTTGGCGCATTACCGCGCGCTTTCTTTTCAGCAAACCTAACCTAACCTAATCCGTATTGTTAATAATTATAAGTTTTGTTTAAAAAAAACTAAAAAAAAAGTTCATCCGCCTAAACAGGGATTCGAACACACATACAATGGATCCAAAGTCGAGAATCCTACCAGTGAGCCAGGAAGCTTACAAATAACATTCAACAAAACTTGTTTATTCTCCGCGGAAATTAACGACGAGCCAATAGAAAGCACATTGAACAATCTGTGTTATGATTGGCGGGCGTGGTTTCAGATGTAGGGTCTTGTATTTTTTTACATTAACCCAAAAAATGCCTAACCTGGATCTAGTTTCCCGTCTGCTAGATTTCTCTACCTACTGGCCTTGTGAATGTCAAGGCTGCTATTAGTCAGGAGACACTGTATTAATTTAGTTGGGCGGAATGCAAACAGAGTTTGTTTATTTTCAGACGACCCACCTTGGTGTAGTGATAAATGGCTGCCAGTCACTCGGAAGGTTGCGGTTCAACCTCCGTTTCTTTGGCACATAGCCTAGGTTAGGTCTTTTTTTGTGTCACTAAGCTATACTAAGAGCGGCGTTGCATTCCCTTTCCATTAAACATTCCTTTATTCGATTTGCTTTGACCAATAAGGCATATAATTTCAAGGCCCTTTTAGATGCAAGAATTCCACAAGTTTTTCTGTGTCTCTTCAGTGTTAAGTAAGTCGAAGAGGAAAAGTCGCGAGAGAGAGTATTCGAAAGTTAGTCGAAAAGTCAAGTTTAAATGTTAAATCTCAAATGTAAAGAGATTTATATCATATCCGAAACATCTTGATGACAGTTCAAGTTAACGACATTCCTTGTTTTACCTATAATCGTGCAGGAAAAATCTAAGTTACTTTACATTTCTGTAGGAAGTTTTTAAACCCCAAGGACATCCTGATTGGAATGGTTTTTTGACCTGTGTTTCGCCTATTAGAGTTGCTTGAAGAATTAACCAAAATTGTTGTTATTATCGGGACTGATTTTAAAGACACGTTAGTTGTTGGGAAACATTTTACAATCACCTGCCGACTGAAATTAAAAGGACTACAATTATGAAATCTTTTAAAAGAAAACTATTTGACCTGCATTTTAGGGACCCCACTTACAGATTGAATGAGTTCTTCTCTAAAAACTTTGTATAATAATGAAAAGCTCTGATTTGTGTTTATATTTATATTACTTTCATATTATTTTACTTTCCTTTTGATTGATTTAATTATTTTGTAGTTTTTATTCTTAAGCTATTATTATATCTTTATTATCTCTGATGAAACACATGCCACATTGTGATCTGTTTGTAAAATGTAAATTTTAATTTTGTGTTAATATTAGCAAGTTAATTATTTTGTATTTTACTGTATCTAGTTAATGCTGTTTTTGGATAAAACTTTGAATGTTAATTAATATTACCACAGTGGATGGACATTGATTGTTTGGTTTATAATTTTCAAGTTTATTTACATAATACCATTTTCTGCTTTTTTGGACAATAGATATTTTAGTTTAAACGCGTATGCAGATAAAACAAAACCTCTGAGATTAATAAACGAACAGAGCGATGGAAAAATTATTTAACGCTTTCCTATTGAATATTAAAGAATAATATATAGTCCTTCTAGTAATTAATTAATTTTTGCAGCGAAATTAACATTCATTGCAAATGGTGTTTTTTTTTTGAAAAGAAGTGGGCTACTGATCTAATCTGAGCTGATACTGAAAGTTCCAGTACTAAGTACTGATCTTGCCGGGATTCCAAACACAAAAAAAAAAGAAAGCTGGTGAAAATCCAAATTAATGAAATAACGGATGTGTATAACTTATAATTATAAAGTTCCTTTACCCGGAATTTCAGTCGTTATGATTATTTCCTTTTATTAGGAGTAGTGAAGTGTGACCCAATTTAGCATAGTCATTTAGTAACACATATAATACTACTTTCAAACATTTTCATTGGCTCCTTTTTGTTCCATCATTTTGAACTCCTACCAATATTTTACCAGTTTCTTTCTACCTATACCACATTTGATGTTTGGGCATAATTTAAAATAAATCCAATAAGTAGTTTTTACGTTGATACACACCGCCATTTTGTTACGTCATGTTAAATTCCTACCAGTTTATCCCATTATCACATTTCATTTTTCTACAAAATTTAAATCCAACTGAATAAGATCTTTTTATGTTGATTTTTTAAAAATTTTATTTGGCCACCATTTTGTTTTGCCAACTTAAATTCGTACCACAGCTTTACTAGTTTATCTCTATATCACATTTAATGCATGCACAAAATTTGAAATTAATCTAATAAGTAGTTTTTTCATACTGATTTTTTCAATATTTTATTACGTCGCCATTTTGTTTAGCATTCTTGGATTCATACCAAAATGTTGCCAGTTCATTTTAAGTAATATTTTTTAACGTTTCACTAAGCTGCCATCTTGTTCCGGTATATCAGATTTTTATCAAAATATTACCAGGTCATCCCCATATGATCTTTAACTTTTGACTAAAATTAGAAGTCAATCTGGTGTAGTTTTTAAGCTATACTACGAACTAACAGACAGACCGCCAGACGCCGACGGAATTGATAAAACATGTTTTTTGGCATCTAGGGACGCTAAAACGTGGCGATAGGTGAAACCTGAGAGGGTGATTTTTTAAATATTTTATTAAGCCTCTATGTTTTTCCGCCATCTTGGATTTGTACCAAAATTTTACCAGTTGATTCCAGCATAATACTTGATTCTTTTGCAAAATTTGAGATAAATCGGATAAGTAGTTTTTGATAATAATTTTTTTAACATTTTACTAGTAGTTTTTAGCTATGCCGCGAACAGACAGACTGACGGAATTAAGAAAACTTGTTTTTCGGCATCTAGGGACCATGAAACGTAAAGATTTGAAAACATCTCAGAGGGTGATTTTTTCACGATTACAATATTTTCCTTTTACGAGGGAAGTATAAATCTGATAACCGGTACTAATTATAAGCGTGTAATTTAGAAGAATATAATAATGCAGTTAATAGAAACGGCTAATATAACATTATACTGAAAAAGATGGAACTACTACTGCTGTTTTTCAGAGAAGAAAAGAATGCGTAAGAACCTCACCTTTTAAGTGACCAGTCCCTGCAAAAAAAGAACCCGATATCCGGAGTTATAATTAAAAAATACTGTATTCGGACACATTTTCTCGTAAGAGTTGTCCGTATTTTTAAGTGTTGTCAGCTAATAATGACTGTATTTAGTACCTGCTACAAGATATTTACATCACTAATAATTCACTAACCTCGTCCGTTGATTCTTTTCAGCAGTGCTTCACTAGTTTCGTTCGAACCTTTTAGTCTGAAGCAAACTAGCCCCATCATTACTTCTTCTGTAATTTCAAACCGTTCATCACTTCTCACTAGTTTTTCAAAGTAATGAGCTAGTGCGATATGCTTGCGAATATGAGCTTGTAAATGTTCTAAGCCATAAAGTCTGAGGACGAACCACAGTTTGAGAGCCCTAAAACGTCTTCCTAGTGGGATTTGCCAATGTCGATAATCAGGGGCTGAACCTGAAATATATAGGCGATGAGTACATTTAAAACTTTACAATTTTTGTATATTTATATTATAGATATATTTCGTATAACTCTCAGATTATATATAGCCGTTTAAAAAACAAACTAAACCGACTGTATATAAACTGAAACTGTTATTTTCTTTTTGCCGATGCGTTTAGGATATATCATCTACTGACGAGAGAAAAATTTAACATATATTTTAAGCTATCAACTACAGGGCTGACTGAGGCGTTTTTGGTAAAGCAAATATAGGATTATTTTTCTTTTTAAAAATATGCGTTTTTTTTCTCAAAACTATTAGATAAAACTACTTTCAATTCCGAGTAACTTCCGGTATATTTATCAAAACATCCAAAAGCTCACATCTTCTTTACAAGTGTATTTCAATATTACTCCATATTGTTATTCTTCTATTTTCGAAAAAACAGAAATATTACAATGCAAACTAAAATAAGTTTTGTACATGTGTGCCTTCCTCCGTGCACAGTCGAAAATTTTGTTCAAATAATAATAGGATTCTTACTAGCGATCCAAGATGGTGTTTTAGCCACAGGAAATACATTATAAAAGAACAAATGGACACAGATACATGCAGAAGATGTTACTAAAATAGCGAAACTATAGAACACATAACTGGGGGCTGTAAAATATTGGCAGGCACTGAATATACCGAGAGACATAACAACGCTGCAAAAATCGTCCACCAAGAACTCGCAATTAAACATAACCTTATATGAAAGCAAACACCATACTACACATACATACCTGAAAACGTACTAGAAAACGAGCAATTTAAACTATACTGGGACAGAACAATTCACACAGACAAAACAGTTGTAAGCAATAGGCCTGACATTACTCTCCTAAACAAAAGAGAAAACAAAACATTCATAATAGACATAGCAATACCAAATGACACAAGAAAACATAACAAAATACACCCCATTAGCTGTAGAAATAAAAGAACTCTGGAAGCAAGAAAAGGTCCAAATAATACCGGTCGTAATGTCAGTCACAGGCATAACAACAAAACATTTCAGAAAACACATTGAAGCTCTGATATCATCCAAAAAGCAGTAATACTGAAGACAACCAGTATTGTCAAAAAATTTCTACAATAGAACAGACATGCTGACTTGGCACAACCCGTCACATGGAAATCCGCAAAACAGCGAGAAAACTTTGAATAATAATAATAACCGTTTATTCAATATTAACATAATAATAACATAGAGATTTATACATATTTTTTTTTTAGAAAACAAACAATTTGTGAGACACTCTATTACGTATTTTTATTCCAAATATCAATCGAAGGCGTTTTGGGTCTTTTGAATTCTGCGTTTATCATTATAATCTAAACAGGGGCCATAAACGCTGTCTCAGTGATTACAATATGAAAGCGCTAAAGAATCACACAAAGGTTTTTTTTACATTTTTTTCAAAATACGGTCTATGTAGGTAAATTAGTTTCAGACCAGAATTTTAATATATGTCACGTGGTCCTTAAATCGCGGCTGGGAGTCGATAACAAGTCCTAAGCTCTTTCCTTTTTCAACAATTGGGATTGTGATATTATCTTTCCGAAAGTTTAGTTATGAAGGTTTGCAGTTAATGTCCTGTTGCCAATTAATATAACTGTTGATTTAGAAGGATTGAGTTTTAACTTGTAATCGAAAGATATTTTGAAAAGGGCATTTAAATCAGAGTTAATCTTGTTTTCTGCAGCAATATATTCAGATGGTTTAAAAGAAAGGTAGAGTTATGTGTCGTCTGCTTATAAATGGTAATAGGTGTATTTAAGATGTAAGAAAAAAGTTGATGTATATGTACTAAATAATAGGGGACCTAAAGTACTTCCCTGAGGAACTTAAGTTATAACATTGAGAGAATCGGATATATTATTATCTATTTTAACTCGTTGAGCTCTACCACTTAAAAATGACTTGATTAAATTTGAAGCTTGCTGAGAGAAACAAATATAATATAAAAGTGATATCAATATTTTATGATTTACGAAGTCAAATGCCTTTGTGAAATCCAACAATATTAAGGGAGTTATTTCATTATTGTCGCTGTTGCGAAAGATATCATCTGTTATATCAGCCATTGCAGGAGTATAATGTCTTAAAATACATTCGTTTACAATATGTTTGAGATATACGACAATGTGAGGAGAACATATATGTATTAGTGTGATATTCAAGTGATCCGCGCCAAAAACTTTTGTTTTTATTTTTAAAAGTATAGATACAATTTCACTATATCCTACCTCCTGAAATTCGAACAAATTAATTAATTCACATTGTTGGAATAAAACTTTAGAAGCTCATCATTATTTGTGTCAGTATTTTTGGGAGAACTGACAAAGTATTTATTATAGTTGTTAACATTTTTAAACGAGTCAGGTATATGTTTTAGTTTTGAAGGTCTAAGTTTGTTCAGTTCCATTTTTCTTTGACTATTCAATGTCTAAATGAACTTTTGTAAGTCCTTTTTTCATTCCTAAGCGGAGGCAGTTAGTAATATTCCCATTTAGTTGTGAGTCTAGTATTTTTAAAATCTCTCAATGCCTTATTTCTAAGTTTTCGCAAAATTTTTATGGTGTTCGTTATTCAAGGGTTAAACATATACCGGAGCATGATGATGAAATAAGTCTAGTAAAGTATGATTTAAAAATTTTATTTTGTCATCAATGCCATTTATAGTATAAATGAGGTCTAGTGGAAGCATTTCTAGATCGCGTTGAAAGTATTGTAAGTTAATATTTTTTAAAGACCTAAACGTTATTTTGCGAGGAATTTCTGTATTTGGAGAATACTTCATTTCACAGAAAACTGCTAAATGATCCAAAAAAGGGCAATCAAAAGTTCCTTTGTTAATAACATTGCACGAGTTTGTCTTACCAGATGAGTTTTTATGAATTTTGGATTCTGACCAGCAATTCTTCCGAATTAATACCATACCATGGGAAAACCAACAATTTGGGGTGACCCCAGAAAATAAAATCTAATGAATTGAGAGCCACACTACGAGTAGTAGTCTAATTAAAAGAAGATAATGTGCCAAAGCCCCATTATGTATGCCAAAGACAGCTCCTCAAGAATAACTGGTAAAGCATTTGTTATAAATTCCATATAGCTAGGCCCATTATGTGAACGGGGAAGTAAAATGTGATTCCAAACATTAATGGAAAACTAATATTAAAAACGCGTTTCCTTTTCGTAAATCCGGTTTTTCTATATCGCGTAAATGGCTATTTCTCCAATTAAATACCCAGGTAAACGCGGATTCATCCTTAAATAGCTTTACTATAAAATAAGGGGTAGTTTTTATGTTGTTGATGAAGAAACTGAGCAAAGCTAAAGTCTGGCATTGAAGGCTAAACAGGACAAACATAAATCGGATGTTTCTTCTATTTGCAGACTTATAGCGTTCTGAGTTATACCCGTGACCGCAAAAATACGCCTTGTGCTAGTTTGAGAAGTTTAAGCAACGCGTACTAACACCTACCTCGTCTCCTTGATCAGTAATTAGGAGTTTAGGTCGTCCGACATCTCGCCTTAGTCCTTAGAAAAATCTATGGTCGATTCGGATATAATTCTGTATACTTCCTTGGTGATCGACGACTGGAAAATGTCCTTAGACATAAACAGAAACCATACCAGGCATTTGATAACAGTAATTTTTATTACGTCGCGGCATTTTCGAGTCAAAATATATAACGTCTGTATGAGTTTTTGACCACACAATAACAAAATAGAAATAATGACAGGGTTCTACATTCGCATTTCTATGCCTGCTATGCAACTGTAGAAATAAAAATATCGATTTACTGTAATAGGCACTAAAATGTGTTTTATCTTGAAAGCGGTTAGATATTTTGACCTTTGACGGATATATTTTTTTTACTCGAAATTGAAATTGTTTTTTAATTTTTTTCTGTGAAACTGTCCTATATTTGCAAAAATACGAATATTATTTCTTTGCTTTCAACACCCTGTAGATTGGAAAGAAGCGACATATGCATAAGACGTATTTAACTTAGACATTTTATTTTGTCCTCAGTTTTTACATTTCGTACCATTATTAATGACTCACCCTGTATAATACACACCTCCAATTCGAAAATGAGGAAATATTATATAGGTTATCTATCATTGTTATATTTATTCATTTTTTCCTTGCTTTATGGCTTCTTTCTTCCCATAATTTGAGAACCGAAATGTAATTAAATAAAAATGTTAGGTAAATTAACTTGTTTATTGAGGTATTTTTTCTACTTCATTAAACAAAAAAGATTAAAAGGGAATTCATTTATAATAACACAATAACAAAATAGAAATAATGACAGGGTTCTACATTCGCATTTCTATGCCTGCTATGCAACTGTAGAAATAAAAATATCGATTTACTGTAATACGCACTTAAATTTGTTTTATCTTGAAAGCGGTTAGATATTTTGACCTTTGACGGATATATTTTTTTTACTCGAAATTGAAATTGTTTTTTAATTTTTTTCTATAAAAAAAACGCGGATTTTTAAAGGAAAAGTGAAACTGTCCTATATTTACAAAAATACGAATATTATTTCATTGCTTTCAACACCCTGTAGATTGGAAAGAAGCGACATATGCATAAGACGTATTTAACTTAGACATTTTATTTTGTCCTCAGTTTTTACATTTCGTACCATTATTAATGACTCACCCTGTATAATACACACCTCCAATTCGAAAATGGGGAAATATTATATAGGTTATCTATCATTGTTATATTTATTCATTTTTTCCTTGCTTTATGGCTTCTTTGTTCCCATAATTTGAGAACCGAAATGAAATTAAATAAAAATGTTAGGTAAATTAACTTGTTTATTGAGGTATTTTTTCTACTTCATTAAACAAAAAAGATTAAAAGGGAATTCATTTATAATAACACAATAACAAAATAGAAATAATGACAGGGTTCTACATTCGCATTTCTATGCCTGCTATGCAACTGTAGAAATAAAAATATCGATTTACTGTAATACGCACTAAAATTTGTTTTATCTTGAAAGCGGTTAGATATTTTGACCTTTGACGGATATATTTTTTTACTCGAAATTGAAATTGTTTTTTTTTTTTCTATAAAAAAAACGAGGATTTTTAAAGGAAAAGTGAAACTGTCCTATATTTGCAAAAATACGAATATTATTTCTTTGCTTTCAACATCCTGTAGATTGGAAAGAAGCGACATATGCATAAGACGTATTTAACTTAGACATTTTATTTTGTCCTCAGTTTTTACATTTCGTAGCATTATTAATGACTCACCCTGTATAATACACACCTCCAATTCGAAAATGGGGAAATATTATATAGGTTATCTATCATTGTTATATTTATACATTTTTTCCTTCCTTTATGGCTTCTTTGTTCCCATAATTTGAGAACCGAAATGTAATTAAATAAAAATGTTAGGTAAATTAACTTGTTTATTGAGGTATTTTTTCTACTTCATTAAACAAAAAAGATTAAAAGGGAATTCATTTATAATAACATTATATATTATTATAAAATAATTATATTAAAACTATTAGCAAAAAAAGATCGATATGCCCACCAGGTAGGGCGACAATATTCCTTACCACAGTACAGCTAAGCTTGTTTGTGCAGTGTAGTTAATAATGCATTGGACACAACATTGCATTCTGCTGTAACACAGTAAAGTTTCTCAAGAATATAAGCTCGTTATTACTAATAAACTTTATCATCGTTGAGCACAAAGGTTACGCCATAAAAGCTTCTTTCACAGCCGTCATTTCAATACCAAAGATGTATTGTGCGTTTTTAAAACAACTTAAATCAGTTTGTAATGAAAAATCTAATTGTAGAGTATGACTACAAAGATATTAGTCACTTTATCTTTTTACAATACGCGTCAAAACGAATAAATGACATGAATAACCATGATTATCATAGTAAATGGTGTAACTGGATAAGATAGTTCAGTGCTCCAATTATGTCAGAGTACATTATACTCCGCTATCATTATAATCCTCTCTTTGACATAGTAATCCAGGATCGAAAAATATGGTCGGATGGTGACAGTAATTTCTTCATAATAGATTGGTCTGGTTTCTTCTTCAAGTGCCGTACCCATATTCGGGCGTTGGCTATGGTCAGTAAGTGCCTTGAAACCTATCTTATGTCAAGATATATATGGTTTCTTGAATGCACTACATTAGACTATTATACTAGGGAATGTGTTCTACGTAGCGGTTTCCCGTTGTCTTCTACGCAGGCCTTGTAACTGTTCGCAGTCGACCCCAAGTCTACGAACAGAGTCGTTATTTTATTATCCCAATGTCCAAAGGCACCTCGAGAAGGTACCGGGCCAGGCATATCGAGCACTATTTATTTAAAAAGTACCGGCTACGCCAAGCCTCGAACCCGCGCCTTCCGGGTGGAAGCCAGCTCTCTTACCACTGAGCCGCCGAGGTGTTTACTGGTTTACAGACGGATTAAATAATAATAATTCTTTATTTAGCACCTGGCTAATAATACAAGTATGTATAAACAAACAATTGTAAGGCATATCCATTAAATTAAATGTAAACAAAATTATTAAATATGTCAAATAAAAAAATTAAAATTAAAATAGCGATACATTGATTCAATAGAATAAAACTTATTAAAACAGAACAGTACACTCTTTTAAAAACAAACAAAATCTGTAAAATTACAATATATAGTCAACATTATAAATACGTCAAAGTTTAAAAACATGTATATCCTACAAACCTATTCAAAAGAAAACAATGCTAAATATTGCATCTCATTAAAATTAACTATTTTATTTTGCTTCATGTATCACTCTCCCTTCAAATGCTCCTTTAACCTGTGTTTAAATGTATTCAAGCTACTTATATTTCTAATATCTGCAGGTAGGGAATTAAAACCAAGTAAACCTTTATGGTAAAGGGAGTTTTCAGAACATTTTTTATTTTTTTAGTGATATAAAAGTTTTCTTTATGTCTGGTTGGATATGAATGAACCATTTCGTTAGTGAATAATCCTTCCGTTAAATATTCAGGCGTCATTCTATTTTTAATTTTGTATACAAGTACCATGGTCTGATATTTCAAAAACTTTTCAACAGGGAGCCAATTTAACTTTCCTAACATTTGCTTTATAGGTGTGTCCCTTTTTTCTTGTAATATTATACGCATAGCTCTATTTTGTAATTTTTGAAGCCTACTGATCTCATTCTTGTTTGCTAAAAAAAGAACTGAAGAACTGAACACTAGATGAGGTAAGACCAAGGTATTATAAACAGTAATTTTTGCCCATTGAGACAAAGATGTAGAAATTCTTGATAGAAAATTAATATTGTTTGCCATTTTTTCAATTATGTACATCTAAAAGGAAAACTTATTAAAGACGATGGAAACGGACTGATTTTGGAATGCTTAAATAAACTATGTGCGTTAGCTGAACGAAACACTGTCAAATTCTGGATTCCAGGCCATAGTGGCATCGAAGTTAGTGAAAAAGCTGTCGAGCTTGCTAGAAAGGGCTCAGGTGATACCTTTATTGGACCAGAACTTGTCCTTGGAGTATTTAAGTGTATAGTACGAAGCTGAGTAAACAAATGGGTGATGAATCCAAGATCCAATGACAAAGTAAACATAGACATAAACACATTAAAACCTTTATTCAGAAGGCTGATGTAAACTGGTTGAAAATCTTCTGAGCACAAAACAGAATCAGGAACTTCTGGACTTTCCTATTTTCGATCTGAATAAATTTGCTCAGAGGTTAACCTGGGTGGGTTAGCTTAAGTGCGGATCGGGTTGGCGATAAGCGCAGACCCCGCCATATAGGCACAATAAGATACAAAACTTCAGTGCCAGGAGTAAGTAGTTTTGGTCAGGATTTGGATGAGTCCGACATTAACAGCTTGCGCCGGACAAATGGTGTCCGTAAATGCCACCTTTAACGAGAAAAAATACTTCAATTAAGTTGCCAGCATAACAATTATGATAAAGCAAAAAAGAGCTGACTCACGTATTCGTCATAAGAAGTGCAATGCACCTGTTATTATGTTGATAAAAAGATTTCTCTAGATACCTATTATAAAAGCAATTAGCGCAAAAAGTGAACCCTTTTTCACGCTAGTGCCTTAAATTAATATTTTTGAAAGAGGTGTGAAAAATGTTTGGCATACTCGTAGAAAAAATATAACTCAGTTCTGATATTTTCCAAGTACGCAATAAATTATCTGAAAGGAAAACTTATTAGATAACTAACCGTATCGTGGTAAGGAATGCATTTACGCTACCGGATAGCAAGGAACATATGGTTTCTGCACGATGCTATTTGTACGTTCTGTTTTAAATAGACTTTTAAAAAGATATGCTCAATCAGTATTAGTTTTGTTTTTCAAAATGGCATTTAGCAGCTGTTTTAAAGACAAAATATATATTTTGTTACATATCAAATAATATTGGGTTGAAAATTGAATGCCTCCAAATTTCGTAACTAATATTTGGTGCAGAGAATAACCACCAGCCTGGTTCAACTTGTGCTTCTCACTATATGCAAAATAAAATACTGCAGATACATTGTGAATAAAATTTGAACAAACCTAGAACATATTTGCAAGGAGTGTGTTTATAAAACAAGTCTGAAAAATTCGGAAACAAAAATGAAAAACATAACAAGAGACAAGTCTTAATTAAGTACTTAATTAAAATGTTTAAAATAAAATTATACCTTGCTGCTCATGTTTAAGGTACAACGGATCAACGTTGAAAGCATTTACCAACCAAGATGGATCTTTTAACCACATGGCTGAACAATCAAAGTTCACCAACATCCATTTATGTGGATTAAAATTGAACGAATCTGCTCTTTCAATGCCTTTCATTAGATATCTGCAAACAAATCATACAATTAGAACAAGGAAAATAAAATCTATTATTTATGTATTTATTGTAGTGAATTTATAGTTTTACTTGAAGCCAAAACCATATCCAATACATTCCTTATCTTCTGTGTTTAAGCCCACAATAAACCCAATTACTACATCTGAGGAACTAGTACCAACGTTACTTTCGAAAGATCCGGAAGATGATCCAATTTTGTCACTATGGTGATTTGCAGCTTTCTATATAATTGAGTAACCAGTATTTAAGGAATTTAAATTTTAATATAACATAATAATCGAGTCAATTGTGGGCATTTTTCATAATTTATTTTTGTATCTTGTACTGACAAAAAATATTTATTTAATTTATTTAAACCTACGACTTGTTTCCTTTAGCTCAATGTTCTTTAATACACATTTTTTTTAATCAACATACAAATATTACTTAAAATTATTTCAATTATTATTTTCGATTATATTTTATGAATGAAGCACAAAGCTGTAAAAGATTTTTTAGTATTCTCAACACGATTCGAGTTCTCCCTAGCGAAATATAGAATTAACAAAATAGAAAATATAAGGACATATGAAACGAAATAAATAACAAGAGATATGTGTGGATATTGTACGTTTTGTGACCGTAACAAGTACCGTAGTAATCCAAAGTTATTTACTTACCTATATTCGGGGCAAATAAACGCTGATCCAGCATAAGCAGCGTCTACATGGAGCCAGATATTGTTTTCGTTACATATTGGACCTATTTCGTCTAGGCGATCAAATGTGCAGGATGAAGTGGTTCCTAATGTAGCTACACACTGAAACCAAGTAACTAAATCAAAAAGAGATACTAGGTTGGTTAAATTAGGGCAAAGTTGTGCAATTTAATATCGAATAATATGCCGTTGACAAAGTTAGAAAATTCCGACTACATCCGAATGTCCGTAAAAATTTTTTTCAGGCTCCATTTAGAAGAGATATTATAAAATAAATTTTACATCTTAATAGTCACTTTTCTTCTTCTACAAGATAATGCACTAAGATTTAAAATCCGACGTTCCGTCTTCGAGGTCTCATCATCAACTTCATTTTTTTAAACATAGACCCGGATTTTTTATTTTATTTCTAACAAGCATTCGACCTCCCAAAACCAAAGATGTTTCACAATTAATGTTTGAACAGACGATTTAAGATTTTTCCATAAGAGATAATATGCTAGAGAGAGATAGAAAACCAAAATCTTGCCAAATTCACAAAGGATAATTTAAATACTCTTAATATATTGCTAGGTCAACGGTTTGTTAAAAATGAAATAAAAAATCCAGGTTCATATTTAAAGAAATGAAGGTGGTGATGAGTCCTCGAAAACAAAACATCAGATTTTAAACGTACATCACCTTGTAGAGGAGAAAAAGTAACTATAATGATGTAAAATTTATTTTTTAACATATTTTCAAATGCAGGGTGAAAAAAAATAAAAAGGAAAATGAAGATTGTACGATTGTTTTCCTAAATAATAGAATATACCTTCGTTAGTTTGTTACCATCTTTTAATTTTTAAATAGAAATTAATAGTAAAATCATACGTTTCATAGCCAATACTTCTTTTAAATTTATAAACGCGATAATTTTTTCAATCACTGTGAAAATATCTCATTCATCTTTGGTTCTTGCCATATCACCATATATTGTTATTTTTTTAATATCATATAGGTGACAAACATTTAAAAGGAAATAACTTTATGCATCATATACAAAACAAAAATATGATAATGTAATTACGCAAACCGGGGTGAATATGGTCCAGTTTTCAAATGTATATGCATAACTTCCCTCTATCAATAGTTAAAGTTTTGGAATATGCCTCATTCAATAGAAAAGAGTGTCTAATTTTCATTTTTATATGTTCTGAAGACGATTTCGCGGTTTTAATACTCTATATATTTTTTTTTGGGTGGCCAAATGCGGGGTGACATTTGTATTCGTTTATTTTCACATATAGGTAGTGTCCTACGCTTTTACGTGTGACTATGACCCATGAAAACATTTTTTCTATATTCAACAATATTTTAAACAAAAAAATTTCAAAAACGAATTTATATTTAGGAAAATATATTAGAAAATTCTACAAACAAAGGAAACGTTACAGAATATTAACTTTGACAAAACATTTTAGAAGAAAAAATCTTTATCATCTCAGGAACCTCATAGATAGCTCTTTTTGTTGTTTAAAGTTCGTTTTCACTATTTGGCAAGAGTAATACTTATTTTCGTATTTAACAATCACAAAGTCTTTTAGATTATTTGTCAGCAGAATGGTATTGTTCCCAACTACATCTTCATCCTCCTCCGTTAATGGACTCATCCAATCATCACTCTCTCCTTCTGACATTTTTTAATTTTCTTCTGTCCTCTTTTATTCAGGGTCTTCTTATGCGACTTTTCTTTTTCTGTCTTTCTCTTTGATTATTAAAGGACTTTATTTCTGTTTTCGTCAATCTCTGTTTCATTAACTATTTAATTTTTGGGCATTTCTTTCCAACTAGTTCCTTCGTCTTCAGTATCGATTATTTCTATAGCTAAATTTTTTGACTTCTTCGATGATTTTTTCTTCTGGTTCTTATTAGTGCCTTGACCAGATCTTTACTTTTCTAGAAGTTCCAAAACTAAATAGCTTAAAAGGTTATTATGTTAAAGACGCTCTTTTCCCAGCATTTCTGTCGCAGGGAACCATGCCAGCTTGCCTGAACCCAGATATGAATGATTGTGGACCCGACTTTGCCAAATTATCCATTAGCCTTTTTAAGCACAGAACTGTATTTATTTTTATAATCTACGATTTTCATGTGAGTGGCGTTCGCAGTCAAACAAACGAATTTTGTATCATTCTCTCTGCAAGTCAATTACATGTGAGCTAATATGCGAAGAAGTCTTCAACAACAACTTTGATTTCGGGTTGTTTAATCAAAATAGGCAGCAATAAATTTGAATACCAATCCTCGAAAATTGTTGCGCCAGCCGGTCTTACTCCTGTTGTATCTCGCTTTTTGTGGTTCACCCTGTGTCCAAGAATCATACAAATTTGTAGTCCTATTACCACATAGGGAGGTAGAAGTGTGCCCGCTGCATTTCCACAAAATTTGATTGAACAGAATATTTGGATGAACGTCTTACACTTTCTGGATATTTACATTCTTTTCTCGTAATAATTCGTTTTTTGTCCTGGTCATCATTCAGGTTGCTTTCATCAACTTTGTATATATTCTATAGCGGCACATCATCTAGTTCATTTTCCAAGTTGTCAAAATACTGATTAAGAGTGTTCAGTAATACGTTAGCTCGGGTAGTTTTAATATTGGAAGCAAACCTCACGGTAAATTTTTGGTGAGGAAAATTTGATGCCAGTCAAAGCCGGCCATATTTTGGTTAAACTTGGAAACTTTAACACCTTTGTTAGCTAATTAACTCTACACTAACATTCTCAACTTTAACTTATCAAATGGAAATCTATAGTTAGAAGGAGTCAATAGATTTGCAACGATTGTCTTCTCCTCACATTTAGTCAAAATTATTTGGCCTTCATGTTGTCCCAGGCGCAAATTTAATTGTAAAGTTGACGTGGTATTCTATAGACCTTCGCTGTGTCTCTTTGCGATCAGTTTTTGATTTGATTTTCTCGACACCCTCTTTCAATGCATCTTCGGTGTAATCTATATATTACTACATATGGAAATTACGATATTTCAGTACAAAGAGTAATAAACCCGGAAATTAAATTATTTTACACAATTCAACTTGCTATACGTTTTTTAAAGTATATGTATAATCCATAATCACTCTAAAGTCGTTTTGGCATAATCAATAGAAAAATACTAAACTTGGAGTGAATAATGATGCGACTACCGTGTTATAAAAAAAGACCTGTGGCCATTTTCACCCCGGAAAGACAAAAAAATATAAGGGGAGAATATGACCACCAATTTGAAATAACTAGAAACGGTTTCATGAAAATCATAAACGTGCCTTATATACAAGAATCTAAGGAACACAGAAATCCAACAGAATGGCTCAATTTTAAAAATTCAATGCCATTAGGATCAAAGTTATTAATGTTAAATTTTTGGCATTTTTTTTGTTTATTGAAAAGAACTGAAAAATACCAAAACCCAATTTACTTAGAGGTGATATTTAAAATATTTCATGAGGGCAAGTGTCTTTTAACAATTTTTTTAGATATGGGTGTGCACGCGCGAAAAATGTTAATCTACGGTATTTTAAACTTTTTTGGAATTTTGGCCAAATTTACCCCTGGGGGCCATTGCCAGCCCACTTTACGGTACCTCAATTTTTTTTTTATTTCAAATATACCAATTTTTTTATATTTACTTTCAAATTAATCAAATTATCAACCGAAACGTTATATCTGAATAAATAAATAAAGTTCAATGCTATGTATCTTATAAAACTATTTCTGTTTTTTCTTTTCTGTGTTATACCAGTACAAGCCTGCACGTATAAAATAATTTCTAAAGACAGGTATTATAACCAGCAAAAAGATGTCCATTTATTGATATAATATTATACTGGGTGTTTCAGTTAAAGTAACAAAGTTAATTTTTAATCTTTCCAATTGTTTTTTGTTTATTTCGTTGACAGTTTCTGATGGTTTAGGTAAAAACTAAATAACAATAACTAACCAAATGTACGCGGTGATCATTTATAATGTCCCCCCCCTCTAACTTTTTTATTTGACGTTTGGTAAAAAAACGTCAAATATAAAAGTTTCACAAAAAACAATAAGCTATTTGCAGCATACATTTTTATATATACAGGGTGTTGCCGAAATCACCCACAGATTAAAGTTATATTTTTTTAAATGGAACGCCCTGTATATTATACGCTAAATTAAATCCTATGAAAATTCTGCATATTTTTTGTATAACATGTCCTATACCCAAATACAATAGTTTTCGAAATATCTGCGATTTATTCTAAAGCTTATAATTTAGCTTAGGTGGCTGTGAAGTAGAACGATACCAACAAACAAAATGTTTGTTTATAACTGACAGTGACAGTTACACATTTAGCAACATTATACGTTCTTTTTATTGTAAAATGCCCTATTCGGAAAGAGAAAAACGATTAATTTTGGAAACTTTTATCAAAGCAAATAAGAGTGCTAAATTGGCTCAAAGAGAATTACGTGTAATTAACCCCCGGATGCACATTCCGGACAAAAAAACATTTCATCGAATTTATGAAAAATTTCAACAAACATCCAGCCTAACGAGAAAGAAGAGAACAATGGAAATTGATGAAGGTAGTGATTTAAACATTTTACTAAAAGTGGAAGAAAATCCCAATATTTCCATAAGAAAAATATCGGGAAGCCTGAGAGAAGAGCTTATTGATCCAAAAAATACATCTTATGGGAGGATTCAAACCACTCTCAAAAATGCAGGATACAAGGCATTCAAAATTAGGCCAACCACAAAATTAACGCCCAGGCATCGAGAAAAAAGGGTTGAATTTTGCCATGCAATGTTGGAAAAAGTTAATGAAAATGAAGATTATTTAAAAAATGTTTTTTGGACCGACGAGTCATCGTTTTCTACTAGTGAAATGATAATTCGAAAAAACAGCAGACAGTGGGCCACAGTAAATCCCCATTGCTACAGGGAATTTCAATTTCAAGGACGTCAAACTGTTAATGTGTGATGTGCTATTTTAAACAATAAAATAATAGGCCCTCATTTTTTCGAAGATACTATAAACGGTAATGGTTATATGAATTTTCTCCGGAACGAATTAGAAAACTACATGGATGAGCTCCCATTGGAGCAACTGAGAAACCTCGTCTTCCAACAAGATGGTGCTCCTCCTCATTGTGTCGTATTGGTTAAAGACTATTTAAACTAACAGTTCACGGAATGGATTGGAAAAAATGGTACGATATACTGGCCACCTAACAGTCCTGACTTGACGCCGATGGATGCATTTTTATGGGGAACTCTAAAAGATCGTGTGAACGCAAATAACATCGAAAATAGAGAACACCTAAAAGTCTTGATTAGAACGGAAATTCAAATTCTAAATCAAGAATATTCCCAGTCTATCACTGCCGCTTTGGATCGATTACGAAGAACATACATCAAATGTATTGAAGAAAACGGGGGACCAGTTGAACAATTCCATTTGTAAGAATAAATGTATTATATTATTATCTAAATTATTAATTAAGTTTTAGAAGTTTTTTTTGTTTTTGAAGCTTTCAGGCTTCCCGATATTTTTCTTATGGAAATATTGGGCTTTTCTTCCACTTTTAGTAAAATGTTTAAATCACTGCCTTCATCAATTTCCAATGTTTTCTTTTTTCTCGCTGGTCTGGATGTTTGTTGTAATAAAAAATTCCAAAATTAATTGTTTTTCTCTTTTCGAATAAGGCATTTTACAATAAAAAGAACGTATAATGTTGCTAAATGTGTAACTGTCACTGTCACTTATAAACAAATATTTTGTTTGTTGGTATCGATCTACTTCACAGCCACCTAAGCTAAATTATAAGCTTTAGAATAATGTTTTTATTTCTGAATGATAAAATCGCAGATATTTCGAAAACTATTGTATTTGGGTATAGGACATGTTATACAAAAAATATGCAGAATTTTCATAGGATTTAATTTAGCGTATAATATACAGGGTGTTCCATTTAAAAAAATATAACTTTTATCTGTGGGTGATTTCGGCAACACCCTGTATATATAAAAATGTATGCTGCAAATAGCTTATTGTTTTTTGTGAAACTTTTATATTTGACGTTTTTCTACCAAACGTCAAATAAAAAAGCTAGAGGGGGGGGACATTATAAATGATCACCCTGTACATAAAATGTTATGTACGTTTTATTTTGTGTTGAATGCAGTTTGGATTTGAAAAATAAAGAAGGTATATAAAAACCTATGTTTATTTGTTCCTGGGGATTAGGAAATTTCAAAAACTGCAAACTAGGGAAATCTAGGGATTTTTCGGGCAGATATCTGCTATTTCTTACACTACTCACCTGGCAACACTGATTTAAACCAGTTTATTCTTTTAAATATTTACGTAACATATGTTGACCAACACTGTCCCCAGGTTTAAATAAAAACATGTAACATATCATTGATTTTAGTAACAAAAAATTTGAGACAGAAATTGTTTTAGACTATAAAATTCATATCATTAGCTTGAGAGATTTTGTGCTTACGTAAAATGGGATAAGGCCAGCTTCACGGTCTTCCTTGATGGCTTGCTCGACTGTCTCGCCTCTTAGTTTGTTGCTTTCGTCCGGCTGAAGAGAACGTAACTTTACACCACCCAACAGACCAGCACGTTCAACAGAAGAATGACTTTGACCTAAATAAAAACAGTAATAGAAGTAAAGCGGAAAAATTAAGTGCAAGTCGTAATTTGTCAACATGGTTATGTGGCTTAATAAAATGTTCTTATGTTACAGATACAGGGCCGTTTCTAAGGGTAGGCCAGCGACTGGCCCGGGCGTCCTATTAAAACGAAACGGCGCGAAATAGATTTTTTTAGTTGCTGGAAGGTGTTACAAGGGATGTCAAAGCGTGATTTTTTAAAAGAGGTGCCATGACGAGATGGTCCTTTCTTACTCACTTCTTTTTACTGAGGGTGCACTTTCTTAATTTCCTTCATTTCTCTTATCGACAAAGTGGTGCACAGTCAGTGAAAAGTTTTATCACTTCTAACGCAAGAAATTATAATACAAAATTAAGTTTAAAAAATCTCATTTTTTATAATGCAATACAAAATGGTAAAATTGTATTTAAAAAACAAAAATAACGTAAGGGCGGCTCAATGGCGATATGAATACAATATTCATATCCAAGACACACAATTCCCGATTTGTGAGCAGCATTTAACATACGGAAGATGACATAAAATATTGACTTCTTGAACAGTTCAAAGATCGTTAAAGCATTTTAAGTATCCATCGAATAATTGCCTCTTGACCCACATAGACGTGTGAGATTAGCAAATTCTTATAACGTATAACGAATATAAGTTAAACAAAATAATTGAAGAGCATGAAAGCTCTGTCAATAAATAATTGTTGTATAAATTAAAAATAAACTTTTGATGCAGTAAATAATTGTTAAAAATAAGTATTTAAATATTTTATTTCTTATATTTTTAAGTGAGAAAATGTCAGTCGAACCCGACAAATAATCGCTTCCTAAGAACAATAACATGGTAGTGTTGCTAAGCAACACATTATGCGATATCAGATACTGTAATGTTCGATTTACCTTTCTGAAATCAGTAGAGGGTAAGTAGAATTACCAGACAGTATGAAATAATAGTTATTTACGATATAAGTGTAGTATTATATTACGACTTGAGTTGCAAAGCCGAGTTTGATAATGCGTTGAGTTCATAATATATCTACTTTCGTAAAATATTGCATTAAATGTATGAAATTAAGCTTGTCTTTACTTTGCAAAATGACAATAAGATATTTTCTAATAAATGAATAAAATAGCTATTGTATTGAAAATTAATTTTTTATAGGTAATCTTAAATTGCCTTAAGTTCATTTTTTTAAATTGTTTTAGTTACATCAAAGTCAGGTGCGAAGTATTTGTAGAAATAACGCAATTGAATTGGTGATGCTGAAGAAAGTTTACCTTCTGATATAGAAGCAGCGGCGAAAGGAGCAATTTGAAACCTAATTCTAATTTTGGATTTGGGTGTTTTAATAAATTCAAGTATTGAAAAGAATTCATTACAGCACTAGTGCTATTATAGAAGCTGTTCCGAAACTAATTTTATATGCGATGAAAGCCATACCATCCAATGTAATTTAAAAAATAGAGTTTAATCAGACCAAACATATTCAAGCAACATATCAGAAAAAATAACGAAATACAGAACCAAAATTTCTTATTTTATGAAGAATAAATTCAGGGATACAATTTATATGATGTATGTTAAAAAGGAATACGTTACAATGGCCAGTTTACACAAGAATTTAAATGAAGCTCTCAGCGTTTTTTTTTTAATTATTTCCTCTTTTCTCTGCGAAATTGGTGCCTTTCTGAGGAAATTCCCAATAATTCTTGGCCAAAATATAAACTAATTGAATGACTGAAAAGCAGAAACGTCTGTTACCCAGAAAAGGCGATGAAGGACGAAATTTGGGAGTTAGTTCTTTCTAAGAGAATCCCGAAAAAAATATATCATCTTGACGAATAGTTTTACAGTTTGGGAACAAAATTTTAAGACTACCACGATACCATTGCCAGTATAATACCACTGAAATGGTTTGAAGGAAATACGATCAGTACATGTTACCCTTAAAAGAAACAATTAACGAAGTACTACTACTGAAATGTCCAGTGACCATTGGAAGAAATATGTTACCCACGTGAATACAATTTTTAGAGTCTCCTGGGATATAACAATAGCTTGGGATACATCTGGCACACAGTCACTGATTATTTATTTAAATGATTCTGAAAGGGATTTTTATGTTTATACCTCGGATGATGAAAATGGCTTATAATTATTTATACAAATTATTGTTCATTTCTCTCAAATTGAGACGTTAATTTTTTTAATAATATTCATACTGTGTTAAACTTTCAATTTTCTAATTTGATACAACGTTACGTTGTTATTATATTATACGTAAAATTTTGTTAATATTGTTATTTTTCTGTATTTATACTTCAGTTGCAACCAGATTGATCATTGTTTTAATTTTAATATTAATATTCTAGATATAAGAGCTTTTAAGCACTGTTTAGACGATTAAAAATTATATGTAAATATAATGTATTTTAAACTTACAAATAAATGATTTTCAAAAAAAAACTGTTTTAACTGCTCCTAATCATCTGAAATATAAAAAAAAAAGTTGAGAAATTTACTTAACTTCTTATGTAAACTTATGTAATATATTTCTCCTAAACATAAATCATATAAATTGTGTCCCTCATTTTATTCTTCATAAAATCAGAAATTTTAATTCTGTATTTCGTTGTTTTCTCTGATAAGTTGCTTGAGTATGTGTCGTCTGATTGAACTGTCATTTTCTTTAATTCGATACAACGTAGTATTACTTATATTACTAATTAGTACATTGTTGTAGTGCTCTTATTTATATATTTTATCTGTAAATAGTTTTGATTTAATAGAATTATAAAATTACATATTTATTAATAAATTGTAAATACAATAAAATTTCAGTAGGTTAAATATTATTTTGACGATACTATTTAGAGTTTGAGAATAACAGTTTTCGTTGATGTATGTACCTTCTATTTCTTTTCCTTTAGAACGTGTTTACCTTTTTTCGTGACAAATTATTGGTAAGAATGTTTTAGTGAAATAAATAACCGTAATTCATTTTCAGAAATTTACTGTGGCCACTATATACCATTTTCTTATACCTATGCTCCAATACATTGGAATGTATTTAAATAATTATTGTATTTATTACCTAACAAACCGTTGTTAAAATAGGTTCCAGCTTTTCGGCATTATCTATTATTTCAGTTTGATAAAAAAGTTCTTATTGGTGAAGCTAAATGGATTTAATTTAAATCAAGAATGGTTATTATCAGAATGTTAAATGCATGCAAAATTAATACATACATTAATACACAAAAGGTACTGAACTTATTTATAAAAAATGAATTACTGAACGCATTCATCATCTCTTAATAAGATGCAATGCACCTTAACTGTCACTACAGTGTTGATAATGAAATTTTTCCAAGACATGCATCCTTTTTAACCTGAATTACGGCACAGTCAATTCCTATTACGTTTACATTAAAAGGGCTGTTCATTTTTTGAAAATCCCTGTACCTATATTGTATAATATTTATTCGTTATTCCCATAACAAAATAAATTAAAACAAGCTGTCATAAAACCATTAGTAAGCGAAAATTCTGACAATTTTCCTTTTTATGTATTTTATTAGTATGATATTTAAAATCAAAAGCTTTATTTAAATTAAAAATTATAAATCCATGAATAGATGATTTGAAACCTAATAATAAAACTATGCAAAAAACATTGTTCTGCATCTTAAATTGTTTAATTTAATGGTCTCTTTGTTTCACATTAGAAATGTGACTTTGACCTGAAATCAGTGAATGGTAATATTAGCAAACCATTTAATAGGTGTTTGGTTTGGGCAAGGTATTAAATAAGATTAGTTGACATTGTACTATTTGCTCTCTAATAAGTTACAGATAACATTTTAAATCAATTAATTTATTATTAGTCTATATGATAGGCGCCTTGTAAAATTGAGCAGGGACCCAAAAACTTCAACAAATCAACAGCTTTCTTGTGTTTTTGAAGAAATTTTGCTAATAAAGATTCGAAAGCATTACTTCCAGCTTTTAGCCGGTTTTCGTAAAATATTTCTAAATCGTGCTTCGTTTAAATTTAGCTACCTTGTGCAAGCAACATTTCAGACGATATTTCAATTATTCAAGATTCTTTGTTAGAGGTTATTTTTTTTTATTTTTTTTTTACTTTTCATATTTCCAATAGTTAGGACAACTATTTTAAGTGAAAATCGACAATAAAAATAAAACGTTTTACTAGAAGTGTTTAGTAAATGTATATTACATTAAAGATTTGATGTACTATTCAGTATCTTGCTATTACTATAAAAGCGCTCCTTTGTAAGAATTAAAAGTATATATATGTATTTATTCTTATTGTAATTTATTTTTTTGCAAACAACTGTTCAGTTTAATAAAGGAAAATAATTAACTAATAGCTACAAATGAATACTTATACAGGATGTCTTTAAATGATGGCTAAAAACGAGGAATGTACTTTAACCAATTCTAGGACAAAAACTTTATATAACCATTACAGGGTGGTACGTTTTCTTAAGGCACCAATTGAAATAACTATTAGAGATCTAGGCATAAAAAAATGAAACGAATATCAAAAGCACGTTTTCGTGGACTATTTTATGGATAAAAAAGGCAAGAAAAATTGTAAAAAAAATACAAAAATTCAGTTTTTATAAAAAAATCAAAGAAGAATTGAAATAAAAACTTCTTAGTCGAATTACCTAAATTAGAATCCCACTATTACAGAAAGTCGACCTAAAAAATTTACTTATAACCAAGTTTACTGTAAAGAAAGGAAATAGGCACCAGAACATTTAATCCTTTTTATATATATTTTGGAGGAGATGAACCTATCGTTATTTTACTCAAAAAAGACGAATGGGATGTGCGTGTAGGCTTCAAGACAAAAAATATAGACCAGACGAAATATAATGACCATATTTAAATAAACAAAAGCCCGAAATGAAAAAGAAAAAGAGAATGCTTCATCCAACAGAATTTTTATAATGTCTGTTCTCTCGTTCCCAAAATTGTGCGTGTCAGGACTGTATTAAAGGACAAAGTTGATTACCCAGAACTTTTTAATTTTTGATAAGCAGACTGCAGTCGAGAATTGTTACTTTTGCATGAAGATCTAGGAGAATTAAAAGCACACTGCCTAATTGCATTTTTTATTTAACGTAACTTTACCATCTCTCAACAAAGCAAACAAGCCTTTCAGTTATATTTTATAATGATGGCAGCTATGCCTAAATTAGAAATGTCACATTATCTACCACTTTTTAATTTTTTCTATGGAACATGACATAGACAAATATCTAGAAAGAGGTCATACACAGATGGAGTGCGACTCTATACACTCCATCTGACAAAGAAATTTAAGAGGAAGTATTATTATATCTGCAGACAACGTATATTTAAAAGCGAAATATATACACCTCGATTTATTCAAAAAATTTTCTCTATAAATTCATTACGACCAGAACATGCAGCTGGCAGCCTAACTGTGCAAGATGTTATAGCCGTAAAATATAATGGCAATGGAACTGAATTTAAGATTCATAACAACTTTAAAAAGTTTGACAGCAAGATGGAATAAAGGAATAATTATAGTACCTTATCAATCACTGCCTGACTTATAGCAAAATTCTTTAAATATTATAAAAGTAAAGAGAAATGTGGTAATTCGCAGTTTTTAAAGCAAACTATGGAACAGGACTACCATAGTTTTTACGATAATATTTTGATTTTTTTCCTGTTCTTTTCTTGACATTACTTTAAAGTGTAAAATGCTTAAGTCACAAATATGTAACATAATGCCTTACCTAACTGAAAAGCATAATATTGAAATCTTAATGATGATTGGATACAGAGATACAGCAAGAGCACAGAATGAAGTTACTAATTTATACAGATTAGACAGATATCTTGATTTACCACCCATATCGCAAAGCACTATAGGCAAGATTAAAAAACAGTTTCGGGAAAATGGACATGTAAGAAAAACGATTATTCATCGTCAAACTGCGCTCAATGAAGAGGTCAAAGTAAATGTCATCCCTATATATTGAAAATGTTCCAAAAACTGAGTGAAGATGATCCAGATCGAACACTCGAATTTTGTGAACAATTTATGGACCTACTACAGACTAATGATCTTAAAATCATCCCTTTTCTGATGAGTTATCATTTGTGTTAAATGGAGAGGTATATCGAAAAAAAATTCGTTATTGGGCATTCGAGAATCCATGCTGGATTAGGCAAGGTCACACTCAGTACCCGGAGAAAGCCAATGTGTACCCAGGGATTGCAGGTCAGCAAGTTATAGCACCAATATTCTTTAAAAACATTTTGAATGGAGCGAGATACTCGGAATTTCTAAAAGAAGAACTAGTTCCGAGTTAGGCTATTTTATTTCCTTATCCGGTAGAAGCTGATCACCCAAATAGAAACATCTGGTTTCAACAAGATGGGGCGCCACCTATTTTCCAAGACCTGTCAGTAATTATCTGGATACTGCATTTCCAGGCAGATGTATTAGTAGGACAAGGCCCTTTAAATAGCCACCGAGATCCCAAGATCTCACTCCATTAGATTATTTTCTATGGGGATATTTGAAAAGCAAGGTTTTCAAGACCAAACCAGCAAGCATTGAGGAGTTGAGAGCACGAATAAGACATAAGCGTAGACTAATTTCTCCAGAAATAATAAAAAATGTTCAAAACGAATTTCAAATGCGATTAGCGTATTGCCATAGTGAATGGACAAAATTTTGCACATTTATTAAAAACAAAATATTAATTAAATAGATTTTTTATGTTTCAAATAAAAATTTATTTACAGTGTAAATAAAATACCTCAAACTGTTTTAGATTTTCACTTTTATTCACACAAAAAACCACGGAGAATAATTTGATTTTTACAAGAGCAGATAAAGGAAAAACTATAATCGCAATAGATAAAGAAGAACATTCCCAAAAAACTATAAATTTTTTTAAACCCGGCAGAATATAACAAACTTACAAACAACCCCAAATTTCAGAAACAAGTTTCAGGAATGATCGAAAATTGTAAGATAAGGAGTTTTTTCTTAAAGTCATGCATCCATAGCCACCCAAATTTTATTTTTTTATTAAACTCCACGAATAAAATTTACCTATAAGCCCTGTAGACTAATTTATGACTGCTCCTACCTTTAAACTTTCTAAAAAAATGATAGATATTGTTATAGAATAAACCAATTTTGAATCCACCACCTATTCTGTTAAAAATTTCATTGATTTAATTAATAAAATTAAGAATATTAAATTGCCAAATAATTCAATTTTTATATCATTTGATGTAAAAAACAACCCTTTTCCGAGCATACCACCACTAGAGACAGTTGGAATTATAAAAAATAATTTTATTCTAAACTAAACCCAATCCTATTCTGCAAACAGAAATTATAGATACCTTGAAAGTATGCATAAACCAAAATTACTTCCAGTTTAATGAGGAGTTATTTTCAGCCAAGGAAGAATCTTATCACGGAGAACCCTTTAAGTCCACTCTTGGCTGAAATATGTATGCATAATTTGAAAGAATAAAATTAAATATATTGGTCTGTTTTACTGGCTCGATGAGACAACTTAACATCTTTTTAAAAGATTTAAAGACCATACACAAAAATATACAATTTACTGTCGAAATGGAAACTAATAACTCTATAAACTTTTTAGAATTGAACATAACTAATGTAGCAAATAAACACGAATTTTCAATTTTTCACAAACCTACGCATACTGACACAACCATCAATAATAAATCAATGTACCGATTAGAACAAAAACTAGCAGGATTTCATAGGATGATACACAGATTAATAGATATACCTTTAAACAAAGATAATTTTTAAAAATAATTTAACCTAATTAAACAAATAGCATTTAACAATGGATATGATGCCAAAATAATTAATAATATTTTAAATCAAAAAACACTTTCAGAAACTTACCCTGTACCACCGAAAGAAGAAAATAAATATAAGATACTTACTTCTATCAGTAAACCTAAAGAAAAGGCGGCATGTATACTGCGTAAAAAGAATATTAAAATTGCATTTAAAATAAATAATAATCTAAGTAAATTTATAAAAAATAACAAAGAAAAAACAAATAAAAATAATAAATTCGGAGTTTATAAATTAAACTGTGGATCATGCCCAAAAGTGTATATAGGCCAGACTTGGAGAACTTTTAAACAGATTCTAGCAGAGCATAAAAGAAGTTTTATTAAAAATAAAATAGATTCAACATACGCCGAACATTTGTTAGATAATAACCATTTTCGATTAAAATTTTGAAATATTACCTACAATAAACAAAAGTAAAAAATTGTCACTTTTAGAATCTATGGAAATTAATAAACGTAAAAACACCCAGTATCTCTTAAACGACCATTTAGATATGAATAATTTACCTCTTTTAAACCTATAATCGTATTTAGGACTCTCGTAGGCCATAAAAGTCTTTACCTAGAAATATGTTTTATAAAAATCAAGCTTATTTAGCAAATGGTTAGTTTAACTACCGTTTGTCTGACGAAGCTACAACGTTAGCGAAACATATGTCACAAGTTGTGAATTAAAGTGAAAATCTAAAACAGTTTAAAGTATTTTATTTACATTGTTGATAACGGATTTTCATCAAGTAACGATCCAGTCAATCAAGTTTTTAAAAATTTATTTTTTAATTATCTTGGAAACGACAAACAATACAAATTTTAAAATGGTAGTTATGTGTAACTTATTAAGCCCTTGAAAAACATTCAACAAAAAAAGATTATTGCCGTTTAAAAAAAATGTATCGATGACGTCATATCTCTAATTATAGACACACTGTATATTTTTTTTCTACGAAAAAACCGCAATTGAAAATGTTAATCGAAGTTTTTTTCCAAGAAAGAAAGGTATTTGATTTAATGAATTTATACCAAGTTACAGACTCGCACGATATATCTTTAGTTCTGAGATGAAAAAAATGAGAAAAAAAAATTTTTCTAGTGTATTTTCAATATAAAAGCTGCTTTTATTAATCTTACAAAATAAAATGTAATTACATTACAAAACAATGCTTTACAATAGTTTTTGGTTCTTCCTGTAAAATGTATCATTCTGGACTTACACATTTTTCGTATAATATATCAAAACAATCAATGGTACCAGTATGTGGAGGAAAATCTGAAATTCTCTAAGTTGCAACTCTTGTGAAAGTGAAGGAGTGTAAAGAATGATTGAGCCATATATCAGGCATCAAAAAATTAGAGTCAAATTATTAACATTTAGTTTTAAAAAAATTAAAAATACTACTTACTAGATGTATATCCAACAAGTTTGGCAATTATTTCAGACTCTTTCAATTCTGGATGTTCTTTCTTTGCGGCAGCTACTGCTTTAGATTTAGCTCCTAGCAAAGCTACCAGTGTAGCTTCACTGGCAGTTCCTTGAATTACACCACCACCTAAAAATGTATTTTTATTTTTAATTTAAACTATTAAATGATCAAATATTACTTCGTTTTGATATTTCGTTTTCACATAATATAATAACATATGCATTACAGGAAAGCAGAGAAATATTTCTATCTATTATATTTACCTTTGCCTCCTGAGCAGGCTAGAAATTCTTCTGGCAGCCCTAATGCTTTACCAAGCCAATCTAACATTACTACTTCGAGTTCTGTACATGCTGGACTAGCAATCTAAAAAATATATAAATATTTATATTTAATCTAAGATATTGAATAGTGCATTTAGTTGACATATCATGGAAGAAAATACAGTAAACTGCAACCGACTGTGGAAGATACACTGACTATAGTGTCGAACTGGGCCAGCTTGGTCCTAGATTCTTTAAAAGTTTCTGGTCCAAAAAATGAAACAAATTAATAATTTAATTTGCAAAATTACTATTTATCTAGCCTTTCTGCTACTCCATAAAAAAAATCAGTCAATCACCCGGCTTCAGTAAAATTTTCTAAATATTTATATGTTGTATAACTTGACTTCCTGAACAAAAGACACCATGGGCACGTCAAAATCGTAAGGCCGCTTTAAAAATGTAGACTTCTAAAAAGCCCTTTTTTAGAGAAACTTAGTAGGGCAAAACATAAGTTCACGCAGCAAGATTTTATTGCGATGATTTCAGTTTGAAATATTCGGGACGACCAGGATGTTGTTAACAATAGGACCAAATGAACCGAAAATTTAATTTTCAAGAAAAGCTTATTATTCATTCATTCATTTCTTGTCAAAAAATATACTTTTCACTTTGAGAATCTTTAATTCAATACAGTTTAAGCGGTTAAACTGAATTCATTTGCCATTTTGGAGAAAAAATTACATAGGAAAATTGTTTGAAATGCAGGTCAATTTAGTGCGTAAATCTTGTATATCTCCTTAGCTATTATCGATAGAAGAAAAAGATGCCTGTCTTTGTCTTCGTTTCCCTTTTGGTAACTCATAAGTTTGTCATTTTCTCGAAGGCCATGAAGATAGCGAATTTCAAAAAAATATGTTTACACAGTCCAGCCTCTGGTTTCCTAAAGTGCATTTCGTGAAGATATTTTTATTTACACAGGATGTCACAAAACTCCCTATACTTATATTACAATATATTAAAAGAATTATACTATACTTATATATACTTATATTATAATTTATTTAGATCTAACTAATACTACTTATTTTTATATAATATATCAGTCATATTATTTACAAAAATTCAATTATTTTCAATATTGACATTATGAACTGAAATATTTAGACTAAGATAAACTATAAAATCCATAAACATATTGATTATATATCTGTGGTAAAATCTAAATTGCAAGTGTTGATTGTGAAAACCGAAACCAGAGACAAAGAACAAAATGTTGAATGAAATTAAAGACGATGAAATAAGGAAAAAGTATGTCATTTAATGTGATTTAAACCCACAACCTCTGGCATTACGGGAGATTGCTCTATCAACACCACTGTTCAACGCCCCACTAATCGGCATTGGCCCTGCTCGTCACATTATGCAGGTTTCATATGGGTGTATTAAAATTTCCTCAATGTACGCAAAGCGACTTAAACTACGGAATTGCAAGTAGAAAAAGTGAGTTTTGTCGACTATGAAATCCAGGACCAGAGGCAAATTAGAAAATATTTGAAATTAAAGACAATGAACTGAAACCGCTGCTTTACCGGTTTGCTATCTGTTCCCAATAGCTTAGTTGGTACAGGAGTGTTCTGGCATGACAGAGGTTGTAGGTTCAAATCCTACTCGAAGGCAAACTTTTTACTTTTTTTGTCTAAATTTCAAACATTTACTAAGAAAAACATACAGAAATTGCACATTTTTACTTAGTTTTTGTGGTACTTATATTTTATATCCTGAGTGCATATACATTTGGTTTGTATGAGTAGAGCTTTTGATTAGACTAAAAGTTAATAGCAGAAGAAAAACTATGAGGAAAAAAATAAATAGAAATGTGCAAATCGTTTTGTATTAAGACGCGTAAGTTTTAAATTTTTAAACCACAGTTCACTTACGCATTTGGTTTTTGGAATACAATTTGATTTATAAAAAATGTTTAAAAAGATTCCTAAAGTCCCAATATATTATATTATGTATATAGGGTCCTTCATTAAAAACAATTAAACTGAACCTGTACTGCTTGTTTGAGATATCGTGTGTAAGTAAAAATATCTTTACAAAATGAAATTTTAGTAACCAAGTATCTTTCCTGCCCAACTTAAAGTTTTCTTCTGTTAGAACTAGCTACCTAGATATTCAAGAATTACACATTAAATTGACTTGTATTTGAAACAAATTTTTATGTAACCGATTATAATGTACCAATTTAATGTTTCTTAAGTTAAAAGTGTATTTTTTAAGTTTTTCTCGAAAATTCAGTTTTCGGTGTATTTACTCCTGTTGTTATCCCCATTTTAAAATTTTTTGGAACTTACCAAATACTTTACGTGATCACTAACAGTGTGTGGGCAAAGTACAGAACTGTTCTGATTACAGGGTGACTTATGAAAAAGAAAATTTAAATTTAAACCTAATTTAATTAAAATTATAAAGATCTTTAAATAGAAACTACAGAGTCACACAGTCAGTTGAGGAATAATGTTATTGAGTTTTTTAAATTTTCGAGAGTATATGGTTGCTCGGTACTGAAGCAACCCATGGACAAATTTGTGGGTTGTTCAGCAACCCATGGCGACGTCATGTAAACAAATATAATATAGATTAATAGCTGGTAATAGAAAATTAATCATTCATTTCTTTGTTTTGACGACTGTAAACTTTCTATATACGTCGCACAATAAAAGATAGTTATGTTTTAAAACAAAATGAATATAGAACACATGTGTTACGTTCTTACTATCGTTCTTAGAATATTATTTAACTAGTGTTAAATGTGACGGTTAAAAGACCAAATACTAATTATAATAGCTTTTCAAATATTTTTTCAAAACAGCTCCTAACGAGGCAGCGAGTAGTTAACCAGTTTTTTTTTAAATAATTTTTAAATTACATTAAAAGTTAAATTTGGTTTGCTTTGTTAAACGACGCATCATAGAAACGATTACTTATGGACTCCACGTTTTGGCTGCAGGAAAATACATGTGAAACTGGGTGAATACTGAATGCTAGTAAGTTACCGCATATTCGTTGTATGTCACATCGTCTAATAAATTTCTAGTTTCGCATTTGTTTACGAAATGTGGTTTAGCTTAGAACAAGTCCAACCAAAATTGTATATCAAAAATGAACTTACAATTATATGTCAAATTTTTCTAAACATTTTTTTAAATATTAAGGTCTGATATTTAAATATGACACTGTGCCTGTTAATTTTCATGGTCGACTGTGAATGAAGAGAAATTACTTTATAAAAATATTTTTTAAACTAGTTGAATATTTTTTAAACTTTATCTTATTGTGATATTTTGTCTACATTATTTTTAAAACTATACTAATATACAGTGTGGTCATTTAAGTGTGCAACATATTTTATTAACTATACAACCAAAATAAAAATATTGCCAAAAGTTGGTGCCTCGATAATCATATAAAGTGTACTTAGAATGGTTGCAAGTCAAACATCATACAGAGTAGGTCAAAAAATATTAAATATCATGCAAGAGTAAAATAGGTACCCTAATTTCGAAACATTCAGCAAAATGTTATTAAGAAAAGTTGTTTAGCATCAAAAGTTATGCCTGGATACCAAAACATAACCTCCTGAATTAAAAAACTATCATTTGAAGTACAAAATTATAAAATTGTTATTAAATAACTGTACACATTAATTGACAAACCAGAAATCCTATACTAAGATAATCGCAGATACCCATGGAAAAACAAATAAGGGTTAGAAGTAAAAATTATGACAGTTCGGTGGCGTTAATATTTCATTCTAGAAGAACAATTATATTATTACATATTAACTTTATTTGATTTAAAATGCCGCCTCCAAGACAATAAACGCTAGTCGAGAAGGCAGAATTAGTTTTGATATGCGGGGATACACGAACATCCAGACAAACAAGTTCACTACTCAACTGTAAGTAGAATTTTAATAAACTTCAAATAAACAAGATCTTTAGACTATAAATATAAGAATGAACGTGCCAAAACTGTTTGTACTAAAGAAAATCATTTAGCGTTACTTCAGTCAGTTGTTGAAAACCCTAGAAGATCCACCCAGGAAATTTCTGCTTATACGGGTATTAAAAATTCTCAAGAAAAACAAGTTTCACGCTTATAGGTCAATGTTTATTTGCACGTTTCAAGAACGAGACTATGACATCCGCTATGATTTCTGCATATGGATTCAAGGAAAAATAGAAGATCGGTGTGATTTTCATAGACACATTCTCTTTGGGGATGAATCCACGTTCACAGCAAATGGCACTGTCTCTTCCCAAAATTGTAGGTGGTGGTCGGACGCAAATCCAAATTTTGTTTTTGACAATAGAAACCAGTAATACCAAAAAACAAACGTGTGGTGCAGTATTATCAACGAAAAATTATTGGGTCCGTTTTTTTTTCGCCGAAACCTAACTGGTATTTACAGTTTCTGGAAAACCTAAATATCGGATTTTTTGGACAAAATAAGTTTACAAGAACGATATAAATAATGGTTTGTATATGATGGATGTCCCGCTCATTCTACTAGAAATATTTCTGAGTGGTTAAATGACAAATTTGGTATTAAATGGTTAGGGCGAAATACCGATCCACTGTGGCCTCCTCGTTCCCCAAATCTGACCCCATTAGATTTTTTTATGAGGATACTTAAAGCAAAAAGTTAATTATAAGGATCGACCATTTAATAGTGTTGAGGAACTTGAAAATTCGATTCGTTTCCATTGCAGAAATATTTCAGCAAATATCTTGAGATCTACTTTTAGTGAATTTTATGACCGAACAATTAGATGCATTGAACAAGAAGGTGAGCACACAGAAACGCTTAGATAATTTTCATTTTTTTATGTACTTCCTTAAATGTTTTTTTACTTCATGCTGATTTGTTAATTATTATAACTTTAATTAATTGTAAATAAAGTTATAATAAACATTTTTGATAAAACTAGTGGTATCACATTCAATTAAGTCTCGGTGCGTTTGATTTTTTGTTAATAATAATTCACATTAATTCACTTTTAACCCTCATTTGTTTTTTCAAGGATTTCCAGTTTGTCAATTATGTGTACAGTTGTTTAATAAATATTTGAAATGAAAATTTTGCACTTCAAATGAAAGTTTTTTAACGTGCATATTTTCTCCAGAAATGCTTCATCTTGTTAAAATGATTATTGACGAAATTTATAAGTTGTATTTAATATCGTTGCAACAAACCTGAAGTTTGTGATTCCCTAAAAAATTAAAAATCCAAGTTAATTTCACAATTATACTTAAATTTGAACGGAGCTATACGAATCTGATCTGATTTTGAATTAACTATGAAAGTGTATGATAATTATCAAAACATTTTTTTTCTCTCAGGAGGCTATGTTTTGGTATCCAGGCGTAACTTTTGATGCTAAACAACTTTTCTTAATAATATTTTGCTGACTCTTTCGAAATAAGGGTACTTTACTCTTGCATGATTTTAATATTTTTTGATCTACCCTGTATGCGGTTTAACTTGCAACCATTTTAAGTACACTTTATATGATTATCGAGGATGCGCCAACTTTTGGCAATATTTTTATTTTGATTTTGTAATTAATAAAAAAAATTCCCATATGTTGCACACTTAAATGACCACACTGTATAAGATAAGAATTCAGCTCGTGTTAACCTGTGACGGTTAAAAAACAAAATACTAATTACAACAGCTTTTTGACAACAAAAAAATCTAAATTATCTATAGCTCCTAGCGAGATTCTGGTACGTTTTTTATAATTAAAATTAGGCACATATTTCAAAGTGGAATAGCTAGTACAATTCTGAAACTCAGTACGGAACCTTCTTCAGTTTTACTAATACCTTTAATTTACATTAAAATCTGTATTTCGATTCTTTTGCTAAAACAGCACATTATAAAAACGATTACTTGTGGATTCCACGTTGGCGTCTCATCAAGTCCTCTACAGTCGGGAGCTAATCCCATTGTTCCCTCAGTAAAACGAAAAGCTTGTTCTCGGCCTTCCACGGCACATTTCCGATTTTAAAAGGATTTTCTCAAGCGTAACAGAGGCTCTTTCTGTTGTTAAATGTCTCAATGGGGTTTAATTTACTTTATAAGTGAATATTGACAAGAAAATTATGGTAAAAATTTTTGTTTCCTGGACTTTAATATAAGCAGTCTTTGGTAATTAATTGATGGCATCGATATGGGCTAAGAATTTTTGTATTTTACTCATGTCTTCCGTTATTAGCAAACGAAACCGCATATACAACAGTTTATGCTAGTGGAATTTTTTTAATGAAAAGCATTTTATTATTTCACGAGTAGTGACTGACAAAAATTTTGTTTTATTTTTTCAATTTTTTTCTTGATTTTCCTAATATACAAATTATCTGAATTTGCATATTTTAACTTTTATTTTTCTAAAGAACCCCATTTCCTTTTCAATTTTGGATTGTCCTCAGGATTTTGAGAGAGTATAAAATATAAACGACTTGTGAAAAGACGAATGACAGATTCATTTTAAAACGCATTTTTATTTTAATTTTATAGGATTATGAACTTTTTTCACCAGAGTATTTAAATTTTACAACCTCTCAAAATCTGATCAAAAATTTTCAAAAGTCAATGCCGCAAAAACACTTAGGCTATGCTACATAAAAATATTTAGAATCTTGAGTATAATTCAAAGTTCGCGCGCTGTCAACCTGCATAATCCATCGTTTCTTTTTGGACTTTAATTGAGGGGAGTGTTCTTTAATCCAAGAAATAGAAACTCTGTTTACCAGTGCTTCAAGACCTTCTCATAGAGACCCTGTTCATAGTTCAGGGATAGTAAGGCTCATTCTAAGCCAATCGCGGAAGGTATTATATATATATATATATATATATATATATATATATATATATATATATATATATATATTAATATATATATATGAAGACCTTAAGTCAGAAGCACGTGTCTATGGTTAGCCAAATTCCATTGCTTTAGCGGTCATCCCAAAGAATCCATTTTCTACTATATACTAGTTCTTACCGCGTTATATATTTTCTACTTTTGATTTACTACTCTTGGGTTATGAGTTTCGCCACAGGTGGCTATATGCTGCTCCGTGGTAAATAGAGTATCAAGTCCGGCGAAGATTTCGGATGTTCTCTTGGTAATCACAAATATCGGTTTAGCTTCTGTTGGTAACTCTGGTATTATTTTGTGTATTCATTTTGGCACTAGTTGTACTCGTCTTTCAACTAGTTGACTGTACTGATGAAGACCTTAAGTCAGAAACACCTGTCTATGGTTAGCCAAATTCCATTGCTTTAGCGGTCATCCCAAAGAATCCATTTTCAACTATATACTAGTTCCTACCGCGTAGTATATTTTCTACTTTATATTTATAATGTCAGTTTTTGATCACCCTATATTTATTTATTATAAAAATATCAGCACAGGCCACTAAAGTAGATCCTTTCGGACAAGGAAGCCACCCGCAAATAAATAATAAAGACTTCGATAAGCAGATATTTATAGGTATGTCTAGACCTGCAAACGTCATTTTTTACATAAAATTCAAAATATCTCAAAAACAGTTCAACTTAGGTATAGGATATTATACATGAAATATACCTAGAATTTTTCGAGGAATCCAAAAATTCGATAATATACAGGGTGTTCTATTTAAAAAAGGAAAGTTGACGTCTGTTTCCGGTATAACCGGAAGTTCCACCATCTTGAAAATATTTTGCGCGAATTGCCCCCATCGACTTTAGTTAGCTGCCAAAATATCAAATTTTTCCAAAGCCTACTTTCTGAGAAATCGATCTCCACAGTATATATATATATATATATATATATATATATATATATATATATATATATATATATGGAATTCTTCTATGAAGAAATTTTTAAGAAATAAAAGTTGGTAGACCGTGTCAAATTGGAATTACTATCCGAGGTTTCGCCTTAGATTGCACGAGGCATCTTGAGGGTTCTTTACTACACGAGATCTGAACGCTGAATGAGCTCGAAGAGATTCAGACGGGGTTTTATACCCGACTTGTGCTTGCCGAACCGCGACCCTGTGTTAAGATCGATTTCCACGAGTGATGTAGACCGTAACTCGTATCTATATTCAAATGTTTTGTATGTTTAAACATTTCTATAGATTCTCTAATTTTTCGTTTATAAAATCCTGGAACCGATGCTAGAGCCTTGGTTTCCTTCACATTTATAATATGGCCAGTGGTATGCTGGTGTTCAGCTACGGCAGATTGAACAACTTGTTTCTTTTTATTACATCGTTCATGTTCCTTAAGTCTAGTTGATATTAAGGGTCCTGTTTCTCCCACATACACTTCTCCACAGGAGCAAGGAATTTTATATACTCCTTTTGTTTGGAAAGGTACAATATCTTGCAGGGATCGCAAGTATTGTCCAATCTTCTTATGTGTATTGAAGATTGTGCGTATGTTGGACCGCCGAAGTAATCGTCCTATTTTGTCTGCAGAGTTATGTATGTAGGGAAGAACAATACTACCTAACAGTGGGTCTTTTTCATTCTCCTCTGGCGCAGTAGGATTACTAAATCTTTTAAATGAACGTCATATCTTCAGTGCAGTATCTTGATCAGAAATCGCAATAGCTCTGAATAATACTGAGTTTATACCCGATTTCTTTTGTACTGGATGGTGAGATTGCATTTAAGTGTCTATTTGTAGGCGTCGGTTGTCTGTGTACATTAGATTCAATTTCCATTGTGAACTTGATATTATGATGCTGTTGATTAAGGTGATCAAGAAATATGAGATTATTCTGCCCATGAGGCCAAACAACAAAATTATCATCTACATGATGAAATATAAAACAGTGTTTTGGTTTTAATGGAGCAGATGTTAGAGCAATATTCTCAAAAATTCATAAAGAAATTCGCTACCAGTGGTAATAAAGGAGATCCCATAGCTGCCCCTGAGTTTGTTCATAAAAAGTTCCTTGAAAAATGAAATAAGTATATGTAACACAAGCTACCTTGGTCTATTAAGTTCTTATCAAGATTATTATGATCAAATATGTCTGATATAATGGAAATTCCATTTTACAACGAAATTGTTGCCCAGTACTACAAAATGGCTGACAGACTCGCATTAGCATCGAACAACTAAAAATTTATAAAGTTAACAAGTAATCCTGTATTCAATAAGAAATAATTATGTACAAATAAGTATAATTCCATTAGTGAAGTAATACACATACAATTACAATTCTATTCAATGTTTTACAGTGATGTTTCTTCAGGAATAAAAACCAAGCAGTAAGTCTTATTAATTTTACTTATATTCTATCGTCGTATTCTACCAATTTTTTAGGCTATCTTGAGGAAGCAATAAATAGTAGCCGAAAGCTTGGCGAAGCAGCAAAGTGTTTTATTGGGAAGGAAAAAATGATTGATAAATACATTTATAAACACGTTTCTATTAAAATTTTCTTGATAATGAAATAATAAAAATGAAAATTTTATAATTTTGTTTTGAATTGCATCTACTTCCCAAACTTATGCCCATGTAAAATAATGAATATTTTTCTTGCGATGTATGAAGTACTTACATTTTTAATTTTTCTGGATATGCAATCGGTTTCCAGTTCTTAAGATTCTTAACCGAAAAGAACCATATTTAAGATTTTTTAGAAAAAATGGCTAATTTTTAGTTTCTTTTATGCAGTTACAGTATTATGAAAATCATAACAGAAATTGTTGTTTGTAATAAGGATACTTTCACATTATTTTACACATTTTCACATTCATCATTGATCTAGTAAAACACACCTAGGCATAAATTAAAAAGTAAACAAAACTTACCCAAGAAAATCCTATACAAGCAATGGCACCACTAAGAATATCGGCAACAATGGCAGGGTACGAATTGGCTGTAGGAAAATACGCGTGAAATCTGGGTGAATGCCAGTGAGTTACCTGCAATTAAACGTATATTCTTGTATGTTGTAACACATCGTTTAATAGATTTCTAGATTTGTATTTCTTATGAAATGTGGTTTAGCTTAGAATAAGCCCGGCGAAAAAACATGAATCAACAATGAACTTATTATTATATGCATGTTATACTAAATATTTTCTGAAATATTAAGATCTAAACATTTGTTATTTAAATGTTTCTGTAAATTTTCATGGCCGCCAGTGAACGAAGTATCATATTTCGCTTAAATTATTTTTAAAACTATACTATATAAAAAATAAAAATAATATTTATTTGATGCAGAAAAAAGAGAAACTCTTAGTTTAAGTGTTAAAAATGAGACAAAGAACGTGCCTATCAACACATTTTTTATATCTAAATGCAAAGATAGGATATTGTATATTTTTAAAACGATACTACGACAGATCATAGTGGTATCTACAGATTGCGTCATAAAGCCTATTTTTCAATAGATTTCACATAGCGGTTCTTAGAAGCATCTTCGCAAGATTCTAACAAAATACAAATTCAATCCATATCCATTTATATTTAAAATTTAAAATGATAAAAATTGTTATAAGAAAATTAAACCAACTTCAAGTAATATCTTATTACATCTTGAAAATTTAACTTGGCGTTGATGGAGGCGACCAAGTAATACCTAATTACTAAGTAAGTATAAACCTCGAAAACATTTATGGTTAATATCTCAACTGAAATATCTATATACTCTTTGTATATTCGTTTGGAGATTAAAGTATTATTTTTTACTTCTTACTGATTTTTTAACATGTCGTTTTAATTTATTGTATAAAAAAAATAGTTCACCTTCTTCTAGGTTTATTTATTTATTAAGTTTCATTGCAGCTATAAATATTTATAGCGAAGCAGCAATAAAATTTCCAAAAATTAAAATCACTGGAAATTAAACCTCATAACCACAGAAACTCCGAAATTCATATGAAACACGATATTTTCGGATTACCTACACTCCCCCCCCCCTATCTAAGACCTAACTTATTGACCCAAGAAATTTTTATGCGAAGAATAAAGTTAATTAACATTTTTATCATTTATTAAGATTTATAACAACCTGGCGAAAAAATAGATTCCCCCACTACGACAGAAGTTTGTACCTCAAAGGTTAATTACACTACATGGTCCAAATTTTAAAGAACAAAAAACTTTCTCAATTCCGCCGCAACTTATATTGTAGATAAACTTCATGGAGAATCGCTCACATGTTAAAAATTTACTAAAAAATAGGCTAACTACGTTTGTAATACACAGGTTTAAGCAAAAATATATTTTTTACCATACTTTTAAGAGACTCTGTGGGGTGGCTTATCAGTAAATTATTCTAAATTAAGTTTTAATTTTTAAGTCACATCTATTTTTAACGTTTTTGTTTTTGGTTCACCCCGATATCTTTATTTTTCTGGAATATATGGATTAAAAAAACAAATTTTTATCAATTTTTCTGTACGAAGAACTAAGATTGCTATGAAGGTGACAGTGACAGTTTCGTAGAATCACCCGATACCTGGACATATCGTTTACGACTTTCAAATTGTTTTTGGTAAATGAATGTGTGTTACTTCTTACTTTTTAAAATTGATATGTCTCCGACTGATGCTGCCAGGGCAATTGCTTTATTCCAGGATGAAAAGTCACAGTATTACATGGCAAGAGTTTTAAATGTCACAAGAATAGAGTAGAAACGGCGGATAAAAAGAAGTAAAAGAACTCAATGTAGAAAGAAAAGATGTACGAATGAACGAGATGATCGTTTTATTGAACTAAATGTTTTACGTGACCGAAGAGTAACTTCTGTGGAGGTAAAAAACAGATTGGAGTACGTACGGCGGGTCCAAGAAAACGAGAGAACTATAAAAAGATGGTTATTTGAAAATAGATTACACGCACGAAGACTTGCAACCGCTTGCAACTTGAACGACTTAGATTTTCTAGGAACAACAAAATTGGGGCACTGATAAATGGTAAATAATCCTATTCACCACTATATGGTAGCGAAAGAACGAGAAAGAGGAGAACACGAGAACGTTTTGAGCAAAACCATTTTTTGCCTAGGGTAACACTACAGCGGAGGCTCCGTTATGGCGTGGGGTGACGTGTAGTTCGACATAAGAACGGATTTGGTAATCGTCGATTTGACATGATAGCATATAGATATAGAGATATATTCATGACACTTTAGAACCAGTTGTTGTTTCCTCTGCTGCATTTTGTCGTTAACGCATATTTAGATACGGTGGTAATCCAAAAAATGAATTGGCCCCCCCCCGCATTATCAAATTGAACCCGATCTAACATGTGTGGGACAGATTGGGCAGAAAAGTAGGGGCTCGGGTACCTGCTCCAGTCAATTTATAAAAGCTTAGTGAAGTTCTCATTAAAGAAGAGCAAATTGATTAAGTTAATTTACAGAACTTTATTGAAGGGATGCCAACGCGTATAGAAGCTGTCATTCGGGTTCATGGAGAAAACACCCATTACTGAGTTATTTGTTGCTGTTACTGTTATTGTTTATTGTTATTATTTGTTTTTATTTAGTTCGTGCATGTCATTTTTGTGCTTTTGTGCTGAAAATGAAAACTTAATTTAGAACCATTTACTGTTACGCCACTCCACAAACTTATGGTAAAAAGACATATTTTGTTTAAACCTATATATTATAAACGTACGTCGATTTTTTAGTAAACGTTTAACATGTGAGCGATTCTCCATTAGCATATCTACAATATTCTTCAAAAATACATTTAAATTCGATATCAAATAAAAGATTTATTATTTGTGGTTAAAATTTATCGAAAATATGCGTGAATCGATTAATTTGCCTGTAAATTTTGCTATTTTATTTTCCTTGATAAAAACGGAGAGGTGGTCTACCCGGTAAACGGGGTAAAGCTGATCTATCGAGGATTTTAGTTATAGTCAAATAGCTACCGGCGAAAGAAAAAGTATACTTATTTTAACTTGGAAAGTAAACATGCGTGGAGCGTGATGAAACTCAAATTCTATTGATTAAGGCTGACATTACAGCACATCTGTATTTGCAAATTTGCAGCATTCCAGATATGGCAAAGATGCAGCCGCATATTAATTCCAAGAAATAGACCTATTACAGAAAACAACCATATTTACCAGCAAAAACTCTTTGGTTACCTCTGATTAGTAACTAAACTCGGCCATATTTAAAAAATATTTACCAGTTTTTTTAAATATAATCCAAATTTGTGACACTCTGTATCTCCAAATCTGGTTATAGGATTAAGTTGTGGCAATGACACAAGAAGCCGAGAGCAGCATTACATTAAAAATTATGGGAGAAAAATCACTGAAACCCATCTTTAAATAAGATACATATTAATTAAAATGTCAAAAGCATTATTTCTAATAGTTAAGTAAAGTCTCTTCTACGAGAAAGTCGTGGCATAATGTACCCTATGCTTATTTTGTAAGTGAAATCATAAAACGTTTTTCCACTCTAAAAACTGCACTCCATTTCAACACTTTGAATAGTTAGGTCGGCGGACAAAATACAGGACCCTTTCTCTATTTGCAAAGTTGCAGAAGACTTGCGGATGCTAATCGTTATAATTTGTTTCAGTAATACGACTAAGCAAATTTGCAGTTGTAATATATGTTTGCAGTTACAACTTTACCTTGCATAGCTGTTGTAAACTTACTATAAGTCAGCTGAGAATTAACCATTTCTCTTCTGCCAATTTATCTGGGCACGCAAGGAACACATTAATAAAAACTATAAAATAGATTTTAGAACTTTGGCATGAGAAATAGTAGTGTGTACTTACGTACACATTTTATTTATTATTTACTATTATTTAATTACTTTTATTTGACTCAGTTTGTTTAAATTTAATTTTAGAATAGCGCTGCTTTAATTTGTATACCTAATTGATTTGACCGATATCGTAAAGTAATTAAGAGTGAAAATGAGTTGGTCAATCAACTTTGTGACACTGGAGTGGACATTAATATTTAAACATTAATGTGTCATAACAAATAAATTATAGTGTAAGGGCTTATTAAAAATATAAGTTGCAGTGTATATTAGTCAATTATTATCTACAACAACAAATCAAAATTATGGAGACAGTGTAATGCGTTGTACATTCATTACCGTGGTAACTGGCCATACTCGTTTACCTTATAATCTTAAAATAAAGTATGGTAATTCGTGATTAGGTGCACGAATATCAATTTTTTTATCTATACAATTAAGTCATGTGCATTACGCAGTTTTCATTAAATATTAATTATATTTTACTTACACCTGGCATAATTACTCGTTCTACATCCTTTAAAACGTCCTCCCAATTCTCTGGCTTTTCTGGTGCTTTTTCTGGTATCAGGGGTCTTAGGTATCCAGGTTCTACCGTAGGCAGAACACGGCTTTAATAAAATAAATTAAACATTATCTTATTTTAAATAGCTGCAAAAACAGGATTTTTTTAAGTCCTGATCTAAAATCAAATATATAATTATCATTCGATTAATATATAATTGTAACACGTCTATCATTTATATATAAATTAGTAAATTAGCTTTTACCCGAAATTTAAATAAAATAAATAAATACACAATGCCATTTATTGTAAAAAACGTACGATATAAAATAATATAAAATATTTAAAAAAAGTAGCACGCATTTTGATTTACAATTACGTATGATAAAAAAAATTAAAGTAATAGAAAATTATCACAAAAAGCAAAAATAAAAATAAACAAAAGGAAACCACTTTCATTAGCAAACCACATTTCCAGAACACTACACATATATAGAAAAATGCAATCTAATTGTTAGTATTTTGTAAACATTGTAACATTTGCAATAATTAACTATAGAAGTATTATCATTAATGTTAAGAAAATTTTCATCTAATAAATTATAATGACAAGCCGTGTTGTATGTAAATACTGGCTGAAAATGACACGCTTGTCTAGGCAACGTGGTATTTCCACTCTTCTAAACAATAATATCGTTTGACAAGACAAAACCTATTTTGTTTGTATTGTAAATAAGAGACGCCGAAATCCGTAGCAACCGATGTTTTTTTAAGTTTTTTTCATACATAAAGCATTGGTCTGTTTGTTTATAATAATATTTGTCCCAGCTTTTGGCCAGTAAGAATGTAGCTGAAACTCCAAGATAAAAGAAAAAGTCACCAACGCCTCTGAACCTTCATTGGAAAACTTCCGGTAACTGGTTTAAAAACAGTCCCGTGGGCGTAAACGAGACGAAAAAGCAACCACAGAAATCAAGCCTCAAGACTACAAAAAAATCAAGAACCATTTATTTAGGGCCACTGCCGTAACTAAGCTGGCCAAACACAGTGTCAGAGCAAAACTTAATAACAGGTCATTCAAATGCAAAACGATATCAAGCTATTTACTAATGGATCCAGATAACCACCAAAAAATAATCGGGCAAATGAGTGAACACGCAAAAGAACCACCTTAACAACGTGACCACGGAAAAGAACCACCTTAACAACAGATGCCTCCAGCTCCTATAATAAGCACCAACAGTGCTGCTTATCATAGGACTAATGCGCAACAACGACGTCGTCGAACATCAAATAATTGTTTGGATTCCATTAAATGTTACAAAATAAAGGTCTGCTGACCACAGGTCCGAATTAGTTTCGATACTTTTGTGCTTATTTATTTCATTTTGTTTGAATTATGTCACGTCCATGGGAAATTTTCAATACTAGCTATCGCAAAAGAAAAGATTTATCTCTTGACGCTAAAGAAATACTGAAAAACGAAGCTTTGGTAAAATGAAGTTTTAATAAACAAAGGGCTTTGCAAGAACCTACCTAATGCGTAAACTTTTGACCTTTCATAACGCGTTTGAAAGTTAGGTTAAAATAAATACGTAATTAGCTACAGGACGATTCAGAATATGTCTGCAAAAATCGAAAAACTTCAAATATCTACAGGTTCAAGAAAAATTATGCAATAAAAGTGTTTATAATATTTTTTACTAGTTAGTACTTTGCATATATGTTACACGAAAAATTTTAATTTTATTAAGACTTAGAATTTTTTTTAAATTGATATAATTCCCGAATGATTTATCGCCAGTATTTCAATCTATTTGTTGAAATTATTGAAACACCAACAAAAAAAATGTAAAATAAGAATGTCTTTTTCAGTGACCTGCGCAAAGGAGACAAAGTTTAATATGTAGTGTTTTTGTATTTTTAAAATTCAAAACTATGAATTTGGTTACATAGCAATTAGAAAGAACTATCAGCAAAACACACTCTTTTTAATGGCAATTATATTTAGTATGCCGTAAGTGTTTAAAATTATACCAAACTCGAAGAAATAAAAGTAAATAATAATAGGACAAAACGTACTAAAATTAAATGAAAGTGGAATAATAGTTCGTGGTGTTCGTTTCAGATTTGTAATAACTGCTTCAATCCTTCTTAGCATACTTTTAGCAAATTATCAAAAATTTGTTGTGGTATTTGTTCTCATAAATCTGGAAGTACTTGCCTTGGATCTTGTAATCTAATTATGTATTTAATTTTATGTAACTTTAAGAGGCATTTCAAGATAGCAATGAAACAAACTACTCAAATCTTGTCTAGAAGTCGACAAAGGTATAATTTTTAAAACAGTTATTGAAGTATTAAAATATGTCATAATTGTCAATATCCTTAATTTTTTTGCGCAGTGTATTTAGTATACTATTATATCATTTTTCACAAAATTATTTATATATATATATATATATATATATATATATATATATATATATATATATATATATATATATATATATATATATATATATATATATATATATATATATATATATATATATATATATATATATATATATATATATATATATATATATATATATATATATATAAAACATATAGCGCGGTTATATATATATATATATATATATATATATATATATATATATATATATATATATATATATATATATATATATATATATATATATATATATATATATATATATATATATATATATATATATATATATATATATATATATATATATATATATATATATATATATATATATATATATATATATATATATATATATATATATATATATATATATATATATATATATATATATATATATATATATATATATATATATATATATATATATATATATATATATATATATATGTATATATATATATATATATATATATATATATATATATATATATATATATATATATATATATATATATATATATATATATATATATATATATATATATATATATATATATATATATATATATATATATATATATATATATATATATATATATATATATATATATATATATATATATATATATATATATATATATATATATATATATATATATATATATATATATATATATATATATATATATATATATATATATATATATATATATATATATATATATATATATATATATATATATATATATATACATATACATATTTCTTGCGGCATAATACAAATGTTTGTTCTTTAACATTTTATTTCATAGAATATATATGAATTATCAAATAACTTTTATAAACTGTTTTTATTGGAATTCTATATGAGGAGAGTTCCGGGTAAAATCCAAAGTGGATGACTGGAATTCCGTCGTCAGGCCCAGGATGTATATAGAGAAACTAAACCATAGGCAAAGATTACCACTTGGAAACATTACCATGATTCAACAGGCAGAAATATTTGATATTGTGATGAATGTTACAATCGAGAAAGCTAAAGAAGGTTTAGAGAATAAAGTGGTCATTTACGTAGGCAGCGTTGAAGGCGATGAATTTACTTAAAGCCAGGACTACTGCCACGCACTGGAAAGACTGGCATGGGCCAAAAAACTGTTTGTGTTTCTGTGGAATAGCAGGCAACGAGACAGATGAGAGACCTATGCCTGGTGCCAACATGTCATCCAAAGGACCAAGACGGTTATAAATGATTGGACCTATCAGACCTTAAGTAGGAAGTGGCAAAGCTATAATGAAGGAAGGTATTTTTAGCTCACAGATTCTTTATAGGGGTGCTTACAGGCCACTCTCGATTGAAGAGACATCTTCTAGACATAGAGGCAGATTCTGCCTGTGCTGCATGTGGTGAGGAGGAAACTCAGCTACATTATCTGTGTTGATGCGAAGCTAGAACTATATTGCGGTGACATATTTGGTGCTGCAGTTCTGTAAATGGGCGTAATTAAGGATCTCTTGTAGAAGGATATCCACCGAATAGATCTGGCAAGTTCAAGAAAGCACCAGGGGTTGAGTAGATAATTGGGGTAAGTTCTTGGGGTAGACCGCAAGAGCCAATTTGGCTTACCGGTTAAGCTCCAGCTGCCCCCCACCTACTACTACCACTATTACTTATGCATATAGTTATTTAGTAATGACGTCCTACATACTCCTTAAATTGTAATTTGTTTCACTTTTCCCTTTAAAAAAAAGTTTCATTGCGGAAAAGTTCCCTTAAAAGTGCTTTACCTATTTTTTATAGTTTAAAAAATATTTATCTTTTCCAAACTGTTATCTATATGTAGGTGCTTTCTGTAGGAAGTTTTTTGGCAAAAACCAATTTACCAATATTTATATATTTTATGTATGTTAGTATTACTCCTTCCGATAAATCTAATAATTAAGTGACAAAATAGGGATTCAGAGGAGCACTAAACCAACTAGAGAGGTGGAACCTACCACAATGTATTTTTTAATCTAAGTCTAATATCGTCAAATAGAACTTCTTTTGTATTTTCTACGAAAACAGATTTGCTTAATTTCAAAATACAACTTTCTTTTTTTTTCTTATAAGATCTTTTAGAAATAGAACTTTCTAATTCCATGATTTTCATAATAATTACAATGATGTAAATAATCATGTTCAAAAACAATTTTTTTAAACTTTTTAGAATTTTACTCAGTCAGTTGAAATCGTATTTTTTATTCAATTGCGGTTTGCATTAGTATTCAATCACTTTAATGCCAGATGCTAATTTAAAACCTAAATTAGCATATGGTTAATATTTTTCAGGTATAGAAAAGTCGTCTTTCTTCGTCTTAAAAAAGCTAATATGCATTATATTTTCATTTATTCATGCACATACATTTTATTGCAATCTTTGGAAAAGTAAGACAGGAATGTGTGTGTAAAGTTCGGATATTTTACTTTTAATATCTCAAAAACGGTTATATTTTTATATAGGACATGGTATATAATATTTGCCTAGTTTCTTTCGTTGAATTTCAAAAATTTAGTAAAATATATGTCATTAAATTTAAAATAATAAACATTTTGATAGTTTTCATGCATTTTTTTTTTGATGATCAATTGTGTTTTCGAAAATAAATTTAAATCCTTCCGGAAGCTCCTGGTTACTTCTATTAACATTTTTTTCTATGTATTATAATAACAATAGATAGAGCATTTTCACTCTGATTTGAATATTCTAAAAAAAAAGAGGGCAATAAAGTTTGGACTGATTTGTGTGGATTTCTTTCCCTAGTTTGTAAGGTACCCGAATGTGATTTAAAATTTTAAATTAGCTTTTAGCCAAAAGACAAGATTTTATTTCTCAACGGATGAGCCGTACCCAATACATAAAAAATTCTATTATACTCTCGTTTCGAGAGCCAATAGAGCTTTAAGTGTAATCTACTTACCGATCTCTGATATTCTCCAGATATTCCGCTGTGTAGTCAATCATCGCTTTTCCGAACTCCCTAAATTGATTAGCTTCCATTTCTGCAATACAAGGCGAAGTAATTACTTCCTTTACATCGTTTCACACAATTAACATCAACATTTAAAGCTAGCATAACTTAATTATATACTAGTATTTTAACAAGCAAATTGCATTAAGGGCATGAATGAATAGTTATGCTGTGCATTAGTTCTTGAACTTTTAAATTTGAACATATTCTTAAAACATAAAAATGTTTAAAATTATGCTACAAGCTTTTATAAAACAAAATGCGCATGCTCCTTCACGTGAACAAATAACATGCTGGAATAAAAATTGGTAGTGAATAGGTATACCATTTCTAATCTCAACTGAAATACTGCACTTTTATCAGGATGGCTGTCGATACTTGTCGGTATGTAAAGTAATTTGACAAACTAACTCAAATAGGTTTACTGTTTGAAATACTGCACTTCAAATACATTTTATTTTATGGTAATTGTACTTGAAATTAGTCCCTAAAGAGTATTTGGTATTTTATGTCCCAAAAGAGTATTTGAAGTATATATAAATTTTACTTGAAATACAAAAGTAATTCGAGTACTATCAAAAGTACGCGATAGCGACAAAGTATTTTAAATATTCTGATGTTTTTTTATTTGAGCATTTAAATACGATTTCAAGAAACAGGGTAGATCCATTTGTATTTGCCACTGCTGCTCGTTTGTTAACGGAAACCTACGGAAGACTAGGACGACGTGAACTGACACGTTTCGTAAGGCGACCAACATTGCGTCGCGTCGTAGAATGTATCTTGTTGTCTGTGAATCGAGAACGGGATAAATTAGAAGTTTTCAGTTTTACTTTCCTGGTGTGATCTTACGTTTTGTATTATCAAGTAATAAGTGTATCCAATTAATTAGAAACTAGTATAGATAACGAGTTTTTGGTTATAAATTTCCCCATTAACTTATAGATACATAAAAGTTAAATATTAAGTTTCTTCAAATTGTACACATTGTTTAGTTTTTCTGAAATCAGATCATTTGTTTGTACGTACGTTCTTCTGCATAGTATACTAATTTTTAGGTATTAAATATTGCTAATAAAAGTAGTCCCTTATAATGTTATAAACTCTACTCAATATTTTGTTTTTTGTTTGCATGGTAAAATTAGTTTTACAATATCTGTAGGGGTGTCTAATCAGTTGTATGCCCATGTCTTTTTCAAGATTATCAAACATATTTTAAACTGTGTTCTTGGTTTCAAGTTGCAAAATGCAAATGTTAAAATTTTTATGTTGTTTTTTACCTTTTCATGATTTTTACTATTTGTATTATAATAAACTTGATTTTGTGATTTGAATAATTCAGTAAATAAAATTTATTCTGCGCAAATATCAAATTTTGTATCTTTTACGCAATCTCTGTAGATTTGAATGTTAATGAAATAGTTTATAGACTGAATATTAAAATAATAAATATTTTTTAACTTAATTCATAAGAAAAAGTTAAAGTCCCAGTTGTTTAATTTAGTATTGGGCGTTTCACTAAAAACGGACCTTTTCTTATTTTGTTTTCCTTAATGTGGTTGAACTTTTTTTTCTAGGAATGTTCTAGGGTATTTAAGGTGTTATGAAAATGCATGCATAAACAGTTTAGATTTTTAATAGATTACCCTGTATTTTACTTGACCATGAAATGGATTTTTTGTTAGTTACGAATTTCGCAGATTTCATATTTGTATATACAACTAAAAACAGTATCTAAAGGAACCTAACTGAAAATTCCTTCGCGAAATGTTTCTATTGTTTTCAAAAAAATAAATTATTTTCGGGTAAAAAAAAATTATCGATTTTTTACAAACTACCAAAATTCCAATTCTATATTATTCTATTATTATGTTATCTGAAAACTGGTTTAAGGTCAACATGTTGTTTCCAAGGTGTGTAATATTAAATTTTAATTTGTATTAAATGTATTTTTAATTGTAGGTTCTTTGTTTTTACTGTAAAATGTTTTGGGTGAATGTTTTTTATTTATCTAATTAACTTTGCTTAACGCCATCTTACATCTTTTCGCGAATATTTTTTTACAGATCGATAGAGGGATTAAGATTTATCGCTCACTGAAAGCATGCCTTGCTACGTCACTTCGTTAAGGCCTTAATGGCAAAAAATATATCAGGCACGGTGCGGCCGATTGGCACCAAACTTTTTAAAATGCTTATGAAACCATCTAGGATCAGTTCCTCTTAATCAATGGCAGTTTTGACAAATCATGGTTGACAGATGATTTTTGACATTAACAGGTTACTTTGTTAGTTCACATGTAACACTTGTTAGTTAGTGGTTAAGCAGACCCAAATAATGCCCACATGAACAAAAAATATCCGACGTCAAAGATACTGAGATAAGAACCTCCACTCATGGATATTGGTCCCAAAAGAGCTTTGATCAGCTGCGCTCGCTTTATATCTGCACTTCGAGCGACTGCTGACTGCGTCTGTTCCATTAAACCGAGATCTGACTGTCTTTTTCTTTAGTTATTTATAATAATTAGTTAGTAAACACATTTTCAGTCATTGCAAAACTCTTGTATCGACATCATTAGGCATAGTACAAAAACATGAAAAAGTAGTCAGGCCATCAACTTTCATTTGTCAAAACTATTATTTTTTTATATGAACTGATGAAAGATGGTGCTATAAGCATTTTAAGAAAAGTTTGGTGCCGGTCGGCCGCCCCATTCCTGAGATATAGTTTCCGCCAATAGGATCCTAACAAATTGACGTAGCACGTAGGTGAAGGGTAGATCTTAACCCCCTTCCTCGATCTGAGACAAATTTTATATCCTCATAGCAAATCGATGAAGAAAATATCTACCATAAAATACGCAACGCAAAGTTTAGCCTGACTTGTGACTTTTGTCGAACCCTATATCATATTATTATTTATTATCTAAAAAGTACCGTTTTAACTCGTATTTGCTCTTTCTATAAAAAATATTTTTATGTGATTATACTATGGGATATGCATGACATGCAGTATTAATGAATTTTTTGCTAGTTTTATATCGGGTGACATCTTATGTAATACAATTTTTATGGTAAAAACTGTATAATCTTGCAATTCAAGTTGTTTGCCATATTAAACCATACAACAATTTTCTTTTTATAGTACTTTTTATGAAATATGCAAAACTATGTATGTTGAAAGGTAAAAATATAAAATATATAAGAACAGTATTCTTATCAGGTAGGGCGTAACAATGAACTCGTAGATGCAGGAAGGCCCCGTTAAAATTAGTGCTGTTATTGGCAGAAAAAATACTGTGACAAAATATACAAAGAAGTCTATAAAATTAAAGATTATATTTTTTATGGTTACAATTTAAAAACAGAGACAAGTCAGTTTTTGAGGAAAATATTAGATGAGTACACTCAATAGATAGGAGGGGAAAAGGCACTGTGAAATTAATTTAAAACAGTTTTTGACAAAATAGTAATTATTAAAGTGCATGAAAAAAAAATAGAGTCTTTGTGTACCAAGCAATGAAACATGCAGGCTTTCGAGGAGAACAGGAGGATTCAGCACAATAAAATTGCTTCCAGAAAATGAAACTTTTAATACAAATGAATAATAATAATAAAAATAATAATAATCTTTATTGTCTAACAGATACATACATTTATAAGACAATTGAGCATGAAATAAAAGACAAAATATAAGTAATAACGTTATCACTTAGATAAGCTAATATCAATAAAATTTAATATTGTTATAATTTAAACTAAAAAAGACAAGTGAAACAGAATTCTGTCCCTAATTTGAAAAGTAAATTATAAAATTATTAAAGTGTGACCATAAAACATGTTTGAATACATGACATGTCACCCTTAATTATCATTCAAGGCACAAGAATCTATTTTTTAATAGTGTTGTAAGCCTAGCGAGTGTATGATAGTAGACGTCAATATCATTACAAATATTGTTGAAGATATTCAGAGCCTGATATAATGGCGTTTTCATGAGAAAATTGGTTGATGGGGTCTGCAAATGAAAAACTGAGAATACTCTAGTGGACCTAGCAGGAACGTGAAAGTGAACTTGATGGAGCAACATCCGGCAGTCGACGTAGTATCTATATAGCTTTATGAGAAATGTAGCCATATGGTAGCATCTACGGCTCGCTAATAACGGAAGCTGAAACTGCTTGGTAAGCAGAATCTCATCGATCCTTTTACGAGGATACACTTTATCCCGCCTAAACACCAAAAACTTTGCCAACTTCCTTTGGACACTCTCTAATTAATTGATATATTTATTATAAATTGGATTCCATATAATTGAGCCATATTCAAAGACTTAGGTGTTACGATGTTGTCGAAGCTAAAGGAATTGCGAATTATAAAACTTAGGTGGACTTTATTTGTGTATGTCATCACGAAGCACTTTTCCGCATTTAAGGGTAGCTTGTCCATCACACACCACCGTTGAATAGATTTTATATCATGTTGCAGGGAAAAACAATCATTTAAATTATTTATGACGCGGAAAAGCTTCAAATCGTCGGCAAATAGCAAAACATGACTGGAGATCTTATCGCTGATATCGTTAATAAAAAATAGAAATCTAAGTGAAGCCAGATTGCTCCCTTGTGGAGCTCCACTTGTGGCCGTAAATTTTGATGATTTATGTCCACGAATTTCAACATATTGCGAACGGTTGCTTAAGTAGGACTGAAAAAAAGAAACAAGATCACTGCTGAACCCCAACTTGTCCAGTTTGTGTAAAAGTATGGAATGGTCAACCCTGTCAAAGGCTTTGGAAAAATCATTTTACACCACATCCACTTGCATCCGGTTTTCCAGGGCATTATTGGCAATTTGAGTGAAACATGCCAAATTTCTTATTGTATTACGCTTACTAAAAAAGCCATGTTGATTCAGAGATATCAAACCTCTAACCTGTGTGAAAATACAATCATTTATTGACGTTTCGAAGACGTTAGCAAATATCGCAAGCAAAGAGATTGGTCTGCAGTTTGATATTACATTGACGTCCCGTTTTTTAAATACAGGAATGATTTTAGCTTTCTTCCATACATCCGGAAATGTGTTTAATTTCAGAGACAAACTGAAGATATAACACAGAGGTGCCAGCAATGCATCAACACAATCCTTTACCAAGAAACTGGGAATGTTGTCAGGGCCACATGTAGGTTTGTCTTTTAGTTTCTTGAGAGCAGCAAGTATACCCCGCTCCGAGAGGTGACCAGAGTGATATTCAAGTTTGAGGAAATAATATCGTTAAAAGGAATATGATCTATCTGTGTGCCATACACACTGCCAAAAAAGCCAGCAAAGACATTTGCAACTTCATTGTGATTGGAAAATTGGAAAAAGGTCTTCAAGCTTAAGAATCTCAGGTATAGCAGTGGAAGATTTTTTTGCTCTAATATATGACCAAAAGGTGGTTGGATTACTTTTGATAGAGTTCTCCACTTTAGATATGTAGTTTTGATCTCTTGATTTTTCTCCGTAGCTCATTAAACTACTCACGGTGATATACTGACTGTGACTTTTAGAAGTTTTTGTATCTATGTTTACGCTTTATACATTTAATGATTTCAGCTGTGAACCAAACAGGAAATGTTCTCTTACGAATGACTGATCTGGGTACACATAAATCCAATATATTATTCAAACTCCTGTAAAGTATAGGACATGCGTCATCAACATTATTCGAAGAATATAGGTTTGCCCAGTTAGCATTTAGCACCATATCGTAGAGGAGCGGAAAGTTGGCTTTTTCTAAAATTGAGTTTAGTCTGAGCTATACTGACAGGAAAGTTTTTAAATTTAGAATTGACATTTATTGAGATGTTCAAAGGTGGATGATGACCATGCACCTCGACTAGAGGGAGCATTTCTCTATTTACATTTCAATTCACATTAAAGAGGACCAAACCTAGAATCACATTATTAGCATTCGGGACATTGTTATACTGTTCCAAAGAGAGCAAGTTATTGAAATTTGCCAATATTTCGACTTTTCGATCTCCAACAGTATACTTAATAAAATTAGTTACATCAAAATCACCTGATACCAACAAGTTGTTCCTGTATATAAACCTGGGGGCCTCGAGATATTCAAACAAAGATAAAAAATTATTTATGGCAACAGATGAGGGAATAGATGCAACTAAAATATAAATAGATTCGTACTTCAAATGAAGTTTACAGCCCACTAAATCAACAACTACAACATTAACACCCTGAAGATCAACCTGTGTTGGTTTGAGTTCCTTTTTTACTGCTAGTACCACTCCACGGCTTCTTGATTTACCCATTCCAGTGAGGTTTCGGTCACATCTAAACACCGAATATCTATCATCGAATAGTTCACTTGAATATATGTTGCCTTGAATCCAACTTTCGGTGATGCCATAAGGTTATAATCACTTTCACTTATCGATTTATAAAATGAATCAGTTTTTGTATTAAGTCCCCTAACATTCTAATACATGCACTCAATGTCACGGCTAGACGATGACGAGAAGTTGATGTTAGACAACGTATCTAGTTTAAATGAAGGATTTTTGCAATGCCGTTAATATAACTTATTTTGAGGTTAGTTTCACCATTTTGTATGCGAGCTTCCATAACTTCTTTCAAGGAATTGAATTCCTCTACCTGTTTATGTATTCTGTCGAAGCTCATAGTGATGTGCTTGTATTCATCATAATGCCTCAGATCTTTCGCTTGTCGAATAATGACCCTGACATCGTTGACTGAATTCAGTACAATTTTCATAGGTCTGACCTTTGATCTAGTCTCCTTACCAACTCGAAATACTCTAATGTATAACATCCCAATATGCTGAATTCAGTATTCAATATTTGTATTTTCAAATAAGTATAATAAATAAAAGCCAAAAACATGTACGTAAAACGGAGACTCTTCTTACGCCAGATACAGGTTATTAAAAATATATCTTAAAAATAACTTTTCTTTAATATAGCTGAAGTTCTTCAAGATATTACATTGAACTTTTTATGGCACTAAAGGCCATTTTTATATGAGTAAATAAAGCATTCTTTTTCCTCAAAAGCATATATGTGTAGGCATTAATATTGTAAGATATAAACTAATAGAAAGCTAATATTTTATGCACCTAAGAAAAATAAAAATAGTTTGACTATAATAATGCATTAAAATTATTTTTCAGGTGACAACTTTTATGTAGTATTAATTTACAATAAATTCAGCATTTATTATTAATTAAAAAAACAATATTTAATAACAGGCAAACGACTTGCGATGATAAAAACAATTTTATGTGTACCAAAATGTCTTGTAATACCTTAAAGCGCTCCGAGATAGCTAAAGAATAATTATTTAAAAAAAAAACTTTCTGTATAATTTACGTCTCTTTAATTTATCACTACATTTCTACTCTACTACTATAAAAAATAATTTTGGTTTGCGGAATATGGTCTTCACTTCACTTCACCTAAGTAAAAAGTAAATACTGATACAAGAACTAACTAGCCGAGATCTGGAGACTATTTACTTAATATTTCAACATGTAAATAGATTAAAACGTTTTTATAAATTATACATATCCAATTTCAATAGCACGTAAAGATCAAATTAACTGCACAAGGACAAAAGAAGACAGACAGTTTAGCAACAATGGGAAGTGAACTTGCAGAATGCACAGTATAAAAACAATAAGACAAATTCTGATTGTTTTATTGCGATATCAAATTTAAAAATCAAGGAAATGCATGATTATATTATATGACTAGTGAAGCAAAAATAACCATTTATTACGTTTTAAACGCCTTTCTGTGTTTTTATTCAGATTCAGGGTGAACATCTAAGAATAATTTCACTGATACTTCTCGATTTTATTTAACATAAAAAAGGTTTACTTATAATGTCTTTAGTATGTTTATCTATGTATGTATGTATACAGTTCAACAATAAGCAAAAAATCAATGAAAGTATTTGTGTTATTGTAACTGAAATAAAAGCTTAAATTAATCATACTGTACATTATACAGGGTGTTTCAAAAACATGGACTATCGCTTAATGGGAGATTCCTTTTCCAAAAATAAGGCGAAAAGTTCATAAGTACATGAGTACGCAAATGTTTGGTTTTTAAGATAGAGGGGTTGGTTTTTGAGGTGAGAAATCATAATTTCATATTAGTGCAGGTAAGTAGATGACATTTTTTACTACGGAAACATTTATAACAATAATTTGAATGTCAGTTCGAACAGATAAATCAAAAGATATTATTTCCAATTAAATACTTATTTACAAGTAATGCCGAACATTGAATATTTATTTTTTGAGTTAATAGATATACTTCTGTGTTATGGGCAAGAAAGGCAGAATTCAAGGGTTGCTGTAAGACTGTATTTCAATAAATTTCGTTTATGAAGTGAATTTATGAATCGTGGACATCCAGAAATTGAAGAAAATATTGGAAGTCTTGTGGAAAATACCCCAACAATTAGTACACGAACCATCGCTGACGAAAATGGAAATATTTCTGCTCTGTCAGTTCTAAGATCACTCAATGAGCCACAGCTGTACCCGTATCATTTTACTCGAGTTCAAGAATTATTACCAAGGGACTATGCACCTCGATTGCAATTTTGTCATTAGTTTCAACGCAAAAATAGGAAGGATCTACAATTTTTAAATCAAGTACTATTTACTGATTATAGCTTATTTCTCCAGGAAAGGTATAAAAATTTTTATAACCGTCACTCATGGTGTGATGAAACATCACAATATCAATTCTCTATTAACATATGGGCAGAGATTGTTAACAATGAACTTATTGGCCCCGTTGTACTACCAAGTCCGCTAAATGATGCTTCCTACCTCAAACCTCTACAAAATGAACTAGACGATTTGCTTTCTTTTAATATGCGAATTAATAACTCTAGATGCGATTTTTGTATCCAATGAACCACTCTTTAAGGGCTGCAAGGTAGTATCGGCAAATGATATTTCAAACCATAAACTTAACTTTTGTGAATGGAATATGAAGGTTACTTAATTTATGCTCAACATAGTAACGCACCGGGATTTTAAGAACTTCAATTAAGCGCATTTTATAACTACCTGGAACAAGTTTCCTGGGAAAATATACTGGTGGAACAGAATATCAGAATATACTTTTCAATTTTCATTCTGCGCTTAGAACTGTCAGAGTCACCAGACTAAAAGCCTCCTGACTGACACAGGATATGAAATCTGTGATGTCAGAAAGAGATGGAACTAAGATAAAATATATTGGTAGTGTAGCTAAAATAGGAGACGGTCGTGCAACTTGGAGAGCATTGCTAGAGCTGGGCATAAGACGTACCTGCACTTTTATCCTACTTTATCTTACACACATCGTTAACGTATGTCTAGAAGATCACCACTTTTCCCAACTATGGAAGACCTCTGTTGTTAGACCAGTCTCTAAAAAATTCTGACCTGATTCTTTTTCCGATCTTCGCTCTATGAATATATTGCCCCTCGTATCTAAAATCTTGAAAAAAATTATTTTTGGCCAAGTAACTGAACAGATAATAATGTCTTCCCTATCATCAATCAATCTTTACAGGAGGTCACAGCACAACAACGGCTTTATCAAGTGTCCTTGATACTATAGGGGCTGATTTGGATAATGGCACTTATTCTTCTTGATTTTTCTAAGGTCTTCGACACCTTAACGAACCTCTATGCCTAAACTAAACTAAACTTCGCTAATATGGATTTGCGGACGAAGTGGACGGTTTTTTTACGAGCATTTCTGTATATAATAGGTCTCAGGTAGTGATAACTTATTTTTTATTTATTTGTAAGTCATATAGGATATAAACAGGTATATACCCACTAGAATGTCTACAAAATTACGTAAAAATATAGTCTTCCAATTTACAACTTACTTAAGACTAAAACTATAATTCTAATTAAATTATCATAAAAAGTGAATGTTAATATACAAAGAGCTCACTTATAGTTATTAACGTATCATAAGGCTAATAACGCTTGAGGTCGGCAGAGTGGCCCGAGGGATATACGTCGGCCGAAAGCATTATCCCTTACAATACGCTTGGTGCCTTCATCGTTTAATGTCCGAGTAAGTAAAATATATATTTTTTTTGAGAAAATTGTAGGTGTAATAACAATAAACGAAATTACTATTTTTAATGCCCTAGGGCGTTACTTTTCCTACAATAATGCCCTAGTTCGTTATTTCTTATTTAACTGACTTTGAAATAATGCCATTATTTGTCAGTAATAAACTAGTCAGACATTAATAAATTAATAGAAATTAGTTTTAATAGTGCTAACATTACTTAGAAATCGCTATGTCTAATAACTTTTTTCTAAGTATTTTTAATGATGTTAGATATATAGTGCAGAGGTCGATGTCATCATTATTAATATGCATGTTACTGTGCCTTACTATTCGACAGAGAGGCGAATTCCTAGCTGAATCAGTGTGCCTGAAAGGCAAATAAGATGAAATAATTAATTCGCCTTTGGGGAACATTAGTTTGAATTAATTGAAGGATATCAGAACTTTCTACCAGGTTATGAAACGCTTAAGACAAGAAAAGAACATGATGAATTAGCCTGCGACCAGTCAAAGCCATCAGCCGAAAGTTGCTCCGGACAAGAGAGACATGGTTCGGAGGGTTGAAAAAAATATTTTTAAATGAGAGATATTTAATAAACTTATTTTGGATACGCTCTAGGCTGTCTGCGCAAGTACTTTGTTTAACGCTCCTGATAATGGAGGCAAAATAAACTTCGCTTGGTACGTAAGGAACTATATAAACAGGTTTGACATCATTAAAGGATTTGATTTTTACTGTAATATAACCTAACATTTTAGAGGAAGAGTTAACGACAGAATCAACATGTAAATAAAAGATAAGTTTAGAGTCCAATAAGACACGCAGGTCTCTAACACATTCGAGGCCTTTCAAAGGGCTTATATGATATATTTGGGTTATATATAATTTTGATTTCTGGAAAACGTGATGGAACTGCATTTTGAGAGATGAATGAAAAGGTTATCTTCATCACAATACCTTCTCAGACAATCCAAGTCATTTTGGAGCTTATTATAGTTATCAAAGCTGGTTATGGGAATAAAAACAAAATAAAATATCGTCCTCTCGTAATGCAATACTTTGCATATTAAGATTATTGTAAATGTTAAATCGAGCTTTCAGTTAAATTGCATCTCTTCGGCACAAAAACACTCTCAATAATTCCCAAACAAATCACTGTTATCGAAGCTACATTAACGTGTTTACCACCCCAATACATCTCGCCAGATACTTTTCCGTACAATTTAAATAGCTATTTAAAGAAAATGAATGGCCAGTTTCCTGTGGCCTACCAGGCCTGACGATATTCAATTGTACTTCAACTTCAAGCCCCAGGATTCTTATGCCGCTGAATTTATCATAAATAAAATCGTTAATGACTCTAGGAGTAGGCCCAGAAAGAAGAATTTGAAACTGAATCGATCTAAATCAGAAGTAATTTATTTTGACGGCAAATGAACTAGATTTATTGAGTTTTCTATGAAGATCAACATTGACGATACGCCTATTCCTATCAAATAAGCAGTAAAATCGTTGAGTTATTTAACTTATAACTCATTAAAATTCTCAGATAAAGTAGAATCAGTCCTAAAAAAATCATTTGCCAGCCTAAAATTGCTTTATGACTACAAAGCATCTTAGCAAAGCTCATAAGAAGGATGTTAGCTGAAAGGGTTGTTTTCTCGTTTTGTCGCATACCAACTATTTATTGTGGCTTCATTAATAGCACTTTTTTATCCATCAGGAATAAAGTTCGAATACAGAAGGTTCAAAACTCGTGCTGTCGATTTATTTGCTGGTTGAGATTACATCTGTGAGACCTTTAGGACCCTTCAGTGGCTTAATATGGATAAGCGCAAAGTGGCAGTATTCTTACATAAAATTGCCTTGAGAGGCTCTCCAACATATTGTTCAGAAAAGCTAAAACCCGCGAAGTCGAATGCATAATATTAACCCGTAATTGTAAATCGTAACTTGTTTGATATACCAAAGTGTTTTACATCTTTGTTCGGATGCTTCCCATGTCGGGGTCCACAACCTATTATAATAATTAGGTTTGCGATGGGCTTAAATGTTTAAGTGCTGGAACATTTAAAAGCAAATTTAAAAGAATTGCACTTGAAAACTGTAGTAATTCATATTACATGATTCCCATTTTGTCTATATCATTTGTATCTAATATAATTAAGTGTTTATCTTGTCACCTGAAAATGCTATTCGTGTGTTGTTTAGACTGACTGGTGACCGTGAGCTACTTGTCAAGGCGTTTACTCATCATTACCTGGAGCTCAGAAGCATCAGGCCTACTCTTTGAGTGCATTCAGTGTCGATATAATTATCATAAGCTACTAAGTGTAAGTATAAATGGAACTTTTGCGGGGTATCTTCCTCACTTTTAAAAATAGAAGGTTGGGTTAGGTATTGGCGACAGTGTGCTACATTTTCGTAAAATTAAATATGACACTAGCAGAATTTTCATAGCACTTTGGTTTTTGAGATAAAAAGCGTTTTCAAAGAATATGACTTTTTTCGTAGAATTCAGTCTGCTTTCAGAATAAATATACGGGGTCAGGTCAAAAAGTTATCGAACCCTACTTTATTTCTTTTAACTGGACATCCTGTATATTATCATTTATATTTATTAAGAATAATGTGTGCTTTCCAAAAATGTATACATGTATGCAGTTATTTTCAAAAACAAGCTCCAAATTCGAGATTTCCTAAAATTTTTTTTTGTGTCCAATTAGTAGATAGTAGGCTATATATCTAATGTATTAAAAACAAAATACATGTAAATAAGTAATTAATATGCCAAAGATGTAATACTTTTAAACTTAATTCAAAACATCATTTTTAATTATCAACTCTTGATTATTTATTACAGCATTTTAACTTAGTTATGATACAATTATTAAATTTTACTAAAAACAAAACAATAATTACCTATCTTACAAAACCTAAGTTAGGAAAAAGAAATTTTCAAAAAGCAAAGAGTTTTCAAAGGTCGTTTCTAAAATGACGGCCATTGTTCCATTCAAGATTCTTTGAGCATCATATTCTCTCTCTCTCTCTCTCTCTCTCTCTCTCTCTCTCTATCTCTCTCTCTCTCTCTCTCTCTCTCTCTGATTTTGAAGTTCGTTTCCTGTTCAGTGCATGCTTCTAAGGGGAAGCTGTAGATAATTCTTTCTACGCCAGAAAAATATATTTACGGATGAGGCAACATTTACGTCAAACAGAGTCGTATGCTCAAACAGTGTCGCAATCAATACTCATTTAAAACAAATATTTGGTGCAGTATTTTGGATAACCAAATAGTAGAGCCGTATTTCTTGCGTGAAAATTTGACAAGTCAAATTTACTTGAATTTTTTAAATACTTAATTGTTTGAATTTGTTGAAGAATTGCCATTAAATATCAGGCGTTCACTTTGGCACCAACACGACGGAGCACCATGTCATAGTACACAGATAGTGTTGCAATTTTTTACACAAGATTTTTTCAAATCGCTGGATAGGAAGGTATTCTGCAATCCCGACCTAACCCCGTTAGACTTTTTCCTTTGGGGATTGTTAAAAGTTTGTCTTCACAGGCCGTTCCAAAACGTAGATCACCTTGAAACTGTCATCAGGCAGTGTGTACAAGAAATTAAGCCAGCTATGGTAAGAGCGGAAATAGCAGAGATTAGTAGAAAAACCAATAATTTGAGTGGAACTTTATGAAATTTAGTATTTTATGACATCTTGGAATACTCTAATAATTCTGTTATGGCATTTTATTCTAAAACTAAACTTATGGCTAGTTTTCTCTTCAGACAATTTTAGATTTTGGCAACCCTGTACAATATTTTTTTAATTTTATAATTCCAATAATATTTTCGGAGAAAGCAGATGAGAAAAAATAAAACTTTCAAAATCTCAAAAATTCAGGCCTTTCGAACACATGTTTATGTAAAGTTTCAGTCCTAAAATAAACCAAAAAATTACATGCGGCATTTTTAGCAATCAAAATAAAAACAGAATATAAAAAACATAAATTTTTTAATGCGTAGAGCCTTGGCATTTTGCTAACTAACGTCTAAAACGTTTCAAAATATCGGGTTAAAATAGGAAACTAGGAACACAATGAGGAATCTAATTTTCTAAATAAAAACAGCTAGCGTCGTTGCAATACAAATTTTGAGGGTTAAAAGCAGTCACGACTTAGAAAAGAGTAATACCCAGTAGATTTTTGTAAAATATATTATAGTAATTTCGTAGAAATAACTTACAGTATAGTATATGTCAAATTTAAATTATTTATGTCTAGAAATGTACGAGGTCCATGAAAAAAACTAAAAAAAAATTAAAATTTTGACACCTTGCATCTCAAAAATGAAGGCCTTGTGGATACATGTTTATATGAACTTTTTTCATTTCTAGCCAAAAATTAAAAAACACCCTGTATATATAATATACGTAATAATTAAATCAGTATAAAAAAACACTGCCTTTAAGTACTTTCCACTCTTCTGGCTTCCTGCAGTGAACTTTTTGAAATGCATTTATACATGACAATTAAATAAAGTGTTTAAATAAATATTGCTAAACATATATATTCTAAATGCAAATTCAGGCAGTTAACCTGAAATCTGAGTTTTAACAATTTACAGCATGCGACATAAACTCCATGCAACATTAATTAGTTTCTTGCAAATGTCAAGGCATCATATAAATGCACAGTTCTACGATTCTAGTTAATTTTTTACCCATTATTAGTACAAAAATGTATATTTTAAAAACATTTTCACATTGCAAAATCCTGACATCTCTAAGAAGTGCAAAATAAAGTTAAAATTTTAAGTCAAGAATATACTGTTGCATATACTCTTAAACGTAAACACTAAACATTTAATATATTTTCCACAGTTTTTAAAATACGAAATAAACAAGATTCATTTTAAACAATTATTTTTTACATAGTTCTATCTGCTTCGACTATAAAGTACTGAGATATCGTCATATTTTTGACCGATATCCATATCGTTTATCATTAATTTATTAACTCAATTATTTACACTGTCAAGTTATATCTGACAATTGAAATCCGCAAGAAATATATTTAATGCAACAACGAATACAACACAACATATAATCTTTTACCGTCCATTATTGGCTTTTTCTCCTTAGATGAGCTGCAAAAATAATAACCTAGTTATAATAGTTCCCAAATCTTTGATAGGCTTTTAATCAACATGCAGAACTGAAAGTTCGAGCAATATTTGTTAATACATAACAGAAACTGACTAAAACGTGAAAATATTGCATATTTTAGCTTAGATTTTTTCAAGTACAAAAAGTCGTAAGACAAAGTTGTGTACTTTTTAGAGAAGCCTTAAAAGAATTGGATGATAGAGTGGTAATTAGCAGAGAGGCCATTAATAACTCAAGATAACTTGATAAAAAGCGTTGCCACGGTGGGCGAGAGGTATGGGTTAAATCTAAATCAGAAACAATAAAAATATTATTGTCAGTAAAGAAGACATAGCCGTACAATTCAATATTGATTGCACATCGCTACAAAAAGTAGAGACCTCCACATCTTTAAGATGCAAAATAAAACAAGACACACTTCAAATAAAAAGCAAGAGAAAACCTGGCCGGCGCTGTCTTGACTGCACACCCTGTGAAAATGGACAGGGATGACATCAGCAATATTATTGCGAACAGAAGTGAGCACAGTTATGTGGCCAATGTAATCGCCAATATCCACATAGGATAGGCGTAAGAGGAAGAAAAAAAAGCTTAGCTGAGTAGTTCTTGTACTGCATTCCGGCGCTGACTTGCGTTGAACCGATAGCAGACGATAATCAATATCAAGTAACGCCACTCGCGAAAAGTACTTGGAAGGGTGCTGACTCGAGATAGACGAAGAACGTGCACATGGACTGCAGTACTGCCGCGATCTCTATAACGGTACCGTGAAGTGTGAATGCACGTTCGATATTTGGAGAACGTCTACGGAAAGTTGGACTTTATAGCCTGTAATGCATTCCGTGAAGTCACTAAGGAAGGAAGGCCACAGCATAATGTAAGAGGAATTAGACCTTCGAGCTATGTCCAAACACAAAAAAAAATAAATATTAATTTTTGTTTATAGGAGGTAGAGTATTTTAAACGTTATTTTCAGATTTCAGAAGGATTTTGTTTAGATATTAACTAATTTGAATCAATATGTACACATTTTTTAACGAGGTAGTAACACAGTAACTAGGAAATAATGCATTATAATCATTCTTCAAATAAAAGTATATCATTATATTAAAATAAAAAAAACATTTAAAACATCAAAAACCCGACTGCTTAAAGCTGACTGTGGAAGATAATACTGACTAGTTATTTTAAAACAAGAAAACTTGAATACTGTTCACATATATGAGAAGCAGCTTCTCCTTCGACCATTCTGGATTATATTCAAATGAAATAGCTAATTTCCTAATTGATGTTTCAAACATCACAAGGAAGCTCACGAGAGCTCACCTCGTTTAACATCCTCGAATTGTGTATTATCTGCCTTTGTTCTATTCATTCTATCAGGGTTTCTGCTTAATGAATTCTGCCTTCTTTAACGCACTTGTCCAAGAAACACGAACAACGATCAAGGGCCTCCCATTTTGATTCCCAACCACGATTCTTACGGTTCTTAATAATTAAACTTCAAGCATACGTGGTGTCTATAAAGCATCAAAAGAAGATTGCTTGAAAGCTGGGATGAAAAAGATTCACTGTAGTATTTGGCGATACTTGTTCAAGCCTTTGGAATCATTAAAAATGTATCCAAATCTAAATCAATGGTTGTTGTTGCTTTACTTTCTTTTATAGTTTTTCAATATATTTTATTAGTTCTAGCAACTTATCGTAATAATTTTTTTGATCCATATTAATAAACCGATGGACGCATTTTTTATGTTATTGAGTTGTGTGTGTAAATCTTGATAATTAAATTATTCATAATCTCAACCCACTGATTTTTTGTAAGAATGTTTTGCCATATATAAAATCTTCATTCAATTTACAACAAAAAACTAAAAAGGTTATTCATACTCATAATAAGATAAGTAAGAATTTTTGCCACATATAAAATCTTCATTCAATTTTTTCGCGATTCCCCAAATTGTAACGAACCCGAGATAGTTAGGAAGTTTTGATTAGCGTAGGGCGACTTTATGATTTGGTAATGGGTTCTTAAGATGCATATAATAAGAAATGATCTCGTTGGTAATGGTTTTCTATTTTGCAGACTTAACATATAACCTGCTCTAACCGTTACTCATCTTCTCATAAAGTATGTCTCCACCTTTCTATATAAACAACTTTTGTTTAATTTTAAAACACATAGTGACTTTATTTTTCAAGCATAAAAACTTTACTTTTACTGACCCAAAACTGGCGAAAATAAGGATGATTATACATCGTCCACTAGTTTCCATATATTGCTATTTTATTAGGAAAAGTTTCGACAACCACCGCAAAGGGGTTAGAACACAAGGGTTAGATGTAGGTGTATGAATGTGAATCATAGTAGCTATACTTTTTTATTTGCAAAGTAGTTGTTTGTTCTTTTTTCTTAGTTTTATATTAAGATAGCAAGTTTTTTTTATATTGTTAAAGTCTGAAAATTTTTGAATTATGATGCTCTGCTCATCGTCTAAGTGTAAAGGCATACTACGACTTTGCAAACGAATTTACGATGAAGATGAAGCTTCATCTGTTTTGATATTCATCTAAAAATTATACTCAAAAACTCTATGGAAAGGAAAAGAGATAAAGTAAGTTAAAATCCGTCATGTGCAAAATCTCAAACTCTACTAATATTTGAAAAACGATACTGCGAAATCCATTTCATTTCATTTTAATTTAAAAAAATGATGAATTAACAGTATATCCTAAATAAAGCAGGATTGCTTCACAGAGAATTAACGGAGGACAGATTGCAAGCTGGAAACAAAATGCGAAGTAATAGGTTTCATAAAACTTAGTCATTTATACTATTTCCAGATGTAACCCTATTGAAAGCGAAAGAGGAAACACTGAATACTAATATAAAGTTTATGTACACTACAAAATTGAAATAAAAATCAGAGTACTCATTACAAAACCAGTATTATTTACAGAGATACAAAAAGAAACTTACCAATAAGATCGTCTCTATTAACATGCATTTGAAACTCATTACCAAGTCATGAAATAACGGACAACTTATCTACAATACCCATAGCGTTTGGGGATTCTGAAGCATTATGGCCCTCTTCAGCGCCGTCCTTATCGCTCGGCGCATCAGAAATATTTCTATTATCAAAATCAGATCAATTATTGATTTTGATAATACAAATGTTATTGATTTTTTAAGAGAAGAAAAACACATAATTTAAATTGTATCTAGCAGTGTAATAGTATATTATTATATGAAATAAAAACAAATGTTACTAGAAATTACGCACACGCTATCATTTCAATGTTGTCATAGAAACGATGAATATAAACAATAACGAGCTTGCCATTATCCTAACATTTTTGAATTTAAGTTATTCAAATTTTAGGAAGTAATTTAAGCATATGTTTTATATTTATTTACTGTTATACTAACAGTGTAGTCCAGATTGATGCTGCCAGCGTATTTGTATGTAGTATGTTACTATTGCAAAACTAAGTGGCTATTGAAAGAAGAATAAAAACTAGAATCTGTTTGTAAGATTAGAAAATTTAACTTTTTTCTATAATTAAAAAGCCATGTTTTAATTACATTTTTAGTTTAGCTATAGAGAAATTGAAACAAATACCACTATTATAAATAAAATTTCTTTAGTTGCCCTCCATAATAAAACCAAAATACGTACACATTTAAGATGAGCATAACTTGAAAAAAATCACTAATATACCCGCACTATTATCATAAAATAAGAAAATGACAAAAAACTGTAAAAGACAAGCAAGTTTTCCGTTTTCTCCAATATTAAGGCTAACAAGTCAAACAGATTTTTGTAGCTGTATGAACTTATCTAATTTTTTTTTGTTCCGCGGATTGCATACATATTTTACAACATTACAACTTATCGACCTGTTAAGTCTTAAAAAATATAGCTACTACTACGAGCATCATTCTGGAACAACCTGTATTATTTTTTTTAAATTCGGAAGACTACAAACGCTAGAGGGAGTTGCCAATCTATAATTAACCTAAAATAAATCCTTGGTAATATAGATCCGCAACGGGTTAACACCAGATTCGTCAATAATAGTAATACGACTGTGGTTTTGCCGTGCAAACTTAAGATTGCTACTCAAATCAGCATTCGGTACCGCTAGAGAGTTTAAACGTCTTATTGTATAATTCTTCATAAAAGGAAAATGATTGTTTATCTTATGGACCTTTATTATTGTTATGCATTGTAATTTTAAGGGTGAAGATGGCATACATTTTGTAATTTCTTGCTTATAATTTTTACTTCAATTGGACTCTGTTTCGTTAAAGTCACATATTCTTTTTGTATATTATATATTAAATTTGATCGCTAAATACTAGATACTGCGATTGCCATAAGTGACAATAAGGGGAATTTTTTTAACAAGCTGATTTACAGCATAGCGAAAGGCTCAAAGAGACGCATTTTGCTAGTAATAACTTCCCTGCATTTCAACGGCAAGTTTCGTTCTAATATTTGGTTCACGAATTAGGTGAATAGATTTTCATTGAATATCACAGAAGATGTTAAGGGTTTAAGAAGAAGCTGCTTTCCGTATATTGTACCAATATTCAAGGCTTGACTTGATTTGTGATGTGAAAATATACAAGTTAACAGAAAAAGATTATTTTTCGGCTCAAAAACTGAAACCTATTTTCTACAGTGGCAGTTGATCAGCGATAATCCCGAGAGAATGTTTCAAAACTAGTGTTATAATAACTAGGAAACAATAAATGTAAAATTTTATTTGTTACTTGTTTACCAAACGAGATACAAGACGACATTGTAGAATTTACTTAATTAGTTAAAATAATCCCTCCTCCCCTTCTATGGTTATTAAACATGTACTAAACTCCCTACTCAAAAAACTTCCCAAACTAACCCACCACAATTCAAAAAATGATTTACACAGGGAGTTAATTAAGTATGTAGAATAACTTTAAGAAATAAATCTGCTTGATTTTAAAATAAAAAATTCATATACATATAGATCCGCAAAGACTTCGATTTGAAGATACAGGGTGTGATAATTTTTAAAAATTTTATATCTATTTTTATATTCCCAATATGGTAAAAGCTATTTAATTGAAAATTTACACATTCTAATAGGTAGCCTAAGGTTATATTTTGCAAATAATAACTACTTTTTAACTCAACCATAGGCGTGAACGTGAGCAACACTACCAAGTGTTTTTAAAGAAATAATCGCACGCTACTATTAGAAAAGATAAAAAACACGAAAATGGATTTTAATAATTTTCCATTAGACTAGTCACTTTCGAGGATTTTTTTAATCTGTTAGTGAACATCCCAGGCCCAGTTTTAATGAGATTAAGTACAAGTTGATCACCAATTTCCTAAAATTCGTTTTTCGATAGGTTTTAGAAAAATATATATATTTTGTAATTAGATACAGTACGTTTTAATAATAAAAACACCCATAAAAACTCTTTTTTATGACACCTATTTCGTGTCCAATTTTTGCATTTTTTTTATCAACCACAACTTCCACTAAAATTGGACCAACAACCAGTATGAAAACAGATTTTAAAGATTTTTCTCGAAAACGACTAGTCCAACTGAAAATTATCAAGATACATTTTCGTGCTTTTTCCCTACCTCTAATTTTGAAACCTCCTAAATCAAGAAAAAAAATAGTGGGGCGAGTTTTTTGCTAAAAAAAATTGACAAGGTTCCCCTTGTCTTACCTTATCGTTATTATTTTCAAAATGAAGAAGTTGCGGAATCTTGATAAAACAAACTTTGTGTCTTAGAATCAAGCAAAGAGATATCCCTTAAAGTTCGTCTACGTACTTAAATTAAAATCATGTATAAAAAGCTAATTTTATTTTTATAATATATTCCTTTATCCTATTTAATATGCAAAAATTAAAAGTGTAAGGCTAACATTATTAAATAATAATTGTTTCGTTATTAATTATATCTTAACCAGTCAAGCAAAAATTTCCAATTTGGCACGGTTCAATAGCAGACTAAATACTTTTTAGGTTTCGTGATTGAAAATGGCGGGTGGGCCTTCCAAAAAACAGTTATACATATTTTAAAAGATCATTTCAATCCCCCAATTCATCTACAAAGTATATGGCCGAAATATATATTTCAAAATGAGGGACATTGGTAAATATGACAGAACCTGAGAATTTGGAAACTCAAAAAACTCAAGTATTTTATTCCTCTTGTGACCCTTATGAGAGTGGGTGCTAAGTAATGTAGTTCTTCTAATTACAGGGTGCGCCGATTTAAATAGAATTTAAACACCCTGTAGCCAGAAAAGCATTAAACTTATACCACACACTCATAAAAGTATTTTAGTGAGGATTCACAAGGGATAGAAAATACTTCAGTTTTTTCAAGAATTTGTATTCTCCGTTATTTAGGTTTGCATCTTATTTACAAATAACCGCCATTTTGTAATGGATAATGCTAATTTTCTATATTTTGAAAATGATTTTAGGTTAAAAAATCTTTCAAATGATGTGCTACTCGTTCGTCCTTTACATTTATATTTTCTGCTTCTCTCAGACCTTCACGTTTCGGGATCCCTAAATGCCAAAAAAAAAACAAGTTTTTTTTCAATTCCATCGGCTTGTCAGTCTATCGGTCGGTCTGTTAATGGCATAGTTAAAAAACTGCTTATCCGATTTACTTCAATTTTTGGTCAAAAATTAAGGATCATTTGGATATAAAATGGTAACATTTTGGTAAAATCCCATATGACGGATTAAAATTGCGGCCTGATAAAATGTTAAAAAAATAATTACTAAAAAACTGCTTATCCAATTTACCTCAAATTTTACACAAAAATTAAGTATTACGTACGCTAAAATTTTGGTACGAATCCAAAATGACGAAACAAAATAGTGGCTTAATAAAATATTTAAAAAATCAGCTTGAGGAAATTACTTATTAGAAATTCAGGATGGCGGAACAAAATGGGAGCCAAATAAAACGTTTGTAATCCTGAAAAGTTATCCGTCAAGATTTTCACTTTTAGAGTTCCTAGAAGCCAAAAAACATATTTTCTCAGTTCCCGCGATATTTCTGTCGGTCTGTTTGCCTGTCTGTCCGTTCGCAGCAAAACTATAAAACTACTTGACTTTAAATTTTATGATCAAAAATTAGGGGTCATATGGAGATGACTTAGTTACATTTTGGTAAAAATTCAATATCGCGGAAAAAACGGCGGCCCAATGAAATTTTAAACAAAATATTGCTAAATAACTAATTACCTAACTTATCTCAAATTTTGCACAAAAATTCAATATTACACAGATAAAAACTTGTAACATTTCAATCCCCCAATTCATCTTTCATTTTTTATTTCAATCCCCCAATTCCGTCTACAAAATACAAAATATTTAGTGCGCTCAATTTAAAAGATTTTTATTTTACTCAAAAAATAAAAGATATGTTGATATAAAACAAAATAAAATAAATTAATTTTGGAAAAAATATTAACTGTTTTACAAATTTGTGTATTTAAAAATTATTAAAACTATTAATCAACACCAAAATATAGAATACTCAACTTACCTTTGCTAGTCAAACACAAACCTTCTAAAAAGTATTGCTTTAAGCCAAAATCCTGCTTTTGTTTAAGTCAAACACAGCCAACTAACAACCGCGCTCAACAAGTCCGTCTCGATGCACTTAATATAAGGAGCACGAAGGACTGTGAATTTTTATCCTGCGAGAGATTGTAACGGTTCGCAGGACGAAACAATCTGCGACAGGAAAACTGAAAACCAGCGATTTGACCCGCGTGCAGACACCAGTTCAGTTCAGTATGTGATTTAGAAGCGGGAACGGGAGGGGATCATCGATTCTTTACGCGAACGATGGTAAAACCATGAACACCCGCTATGGGGAATTTTCAAGAGGTTTGTGGAACCACTGACGTCATTAGAATGGCTTGAAAGCTTGGTAAATATGTTGACGTGAATAACAGACAATCATAATACTAAAGTAATTTGTATTCGGTACTTTACATATTGAAAATCACTGGTCAGAAAGCTCCTTAATCCCATTATCGTGTATATCGTTTAAAATATAATTTTATTAAATTGGCGTTTTTGACAACTTTTGGAATCTGAATTTTAAAATGGGCATCTCCTGTTAACCGAGCTTTTAGTACAACTCGATATGTGAAATACTGTACTTCAGATACATTTTATTTTTCGGAAATTGTACTTGAAATTTAAATAATTATTCCCTGAAAAATATTTTGTATTTAGTATTTGACTTCCCAAGAAAGTATCTGAAATATTTAGACATTGTACTTGAATTACAAAAGTATTTCGTATACTATGCTAAACTATTTCAAGTTTTAAAATGAATTACTTGTTATTGAGAGATTGAAGTTATTTGACACAAGAACTACATATAAGTTTCACATACAGTACAATACAAAACTACATTTGTTAGTTTAATTTAAAATAATTTAGAGATGTTTTACTGGTCTTTGAAACCTTAACAATACTAAACAAAAAGAATTCAGAAATCTGTTTCCATATTTTAGACAATTTAGAACTAATAACTAGTTATTACATACTGTAGACACGATTTTCCTCTTTCAAAATTATTTTTAAACATCAAAAAATAACGATTTTTGGTTGAATTATTTAATTCCTCGATCGATTTACCTTATCAAAGGACCATTTTTGTACAGGATATTCTCGCCTTGTTTTTTTACTTTTACATAATTACTCATTTTACAATATTTTCGCAGATAGCAAAAAAATATTTTTTCTACGAACATGCGCAAAGTTGAACTTTGCGTGCACAAAGTAATACAAGTAAAACTACTCAAAAAGCTGAAAAATATGGCAGATTTATATCTTTTAGTAACAATAGGCTATTTTATGCAAAATGAGAAACCGTAGCAATCTTAGTTTATTATACTTCACCTAAATGTATGCGTAATTCTCGATATGTCAGTTTCTGTGAGGTATTAATGATTAAAATCAAGAAACAACAAACACTGTAAAACGTCGGCGTCGCGTACCGTTTGTTCATAAGATTGTAAAAAATTATAAATATAATTTTAAATTACACAGCTTTGATGATGAGTTACCAGATTCTGTCCTAGAGGCTGCAAATATTACAAATTTAAATTTATTGCCAGCGAAATCTCAACAGAAATATGAGAAACAATATAAGAATTTCGAAAACTGGTGCCAGAACAAGGAGACAAGTAATGTTAAGGAGGAGATGTTTCTGACCTATTTTGCGGACTTGCAAAAAAGTTCCAGCCAAATACTTTAAGGAGTAAGTACTCCATGTTAAAAAGCGCCCATAAAATAAAAAGAAACTTGGATTTAAGCCTATATTTCAAGCTAACGTCATTTATAAAAAAGCAAAATATAGGATACAAACCAAAATTTTCGATAAGAATGTTATTTCAAGATTCATTAAAGAGGCGCTTAGTGAAATGCATCTTTTATTAAAAGTAGCTACTATTTTTGGGTTGGCCGGTGCTTGTAGGAAAGAAGAGATAACATTTAATGTCATAGAGAATAGGGGAAATTCAATAATCATCAAATTTCTTGACAGTAAAATAACACTTTAAGAATGTTTGTAGTATCAGATGAAATAAATGAGATATATTATTTACAACTGTATCGAAAATATGCAAACATGCACAACTCAAAAATTCATAGCAGTACACGGAACATGGTTTTCGTTGATCCTCTGCTACCATATTGGCTGATTCTAGGAAAGAAATTACTAATGTCAAGGGGCTGGAAATCGATGGCTGACGCAGAGAGCTACATAGATGATTCCGCAAATCAAAAAAAGGACTTGTCGAATAAAATATTAGCTTTGAATAACTGCCCTTCTAAGGTAACTCAACCTTCATCAAACCGAACCATATGCTACCAAAAGCCACCCATTGAATGAAATTGCCGGATCTACAATCAATTTGCAAAACGTCAGTAATTGTTATTTTTTTATAAATATTAATGACAAGTAGTTAATTTTTGTATTTTATTGCTGCTACATGTTTCAAGTTGCATTAAATAGTCTTCAGAAATAATGTGAATACTAATTGCCTTTATTTTTGTTGTAACTTAGACGCTCGTAGAAAAATATTGTTTACATTTTAACTAAACACAAACTATGTCATATTCCTTTTTATACAATAAACGCAATTTGGGTTACTCTAACAGAAGCTTAAGATTATCTGCATATTTCTTCCCTTTGAGGTTCTTTAACATTTCTTACACTACAAGGGCGTATTATTTTAAATATTTTTATGGGACTTACATGACCGTTTCCGACCGATATATATATATATATATATATATATATATATATATATATATATATATATATATATATATATATGTTGATTTTTACTCCTTCATGGATGGAAAAATACAATGTGTTTTCATTCCGGGTGTACATCCGTTCACTACTGTCGTTCTGAAAAGAACAGTTTGGCTGACGTTTCGCCAAAATCACATTTGGCATTTTCGAAGCTTTCTTTCTCGCGTCCGAATAGAGACTGAAGTGTTGGTGACTGCGACGCTTCCTTTTATACCCCCACTCGGGGCCGAAGGTTATACCTGCGCAGGCGTTGGTCGTTATTTATGTTTTCCGGATGGTGCTGTTGTTGCGCTAATTGCGCTTGAGTTTTTGCGATTTTAGATTTGTCGATTATTGTCTTCCATACTGTTGGTAGTTTTAATGATTCGTCCCTTTTATTCAAATCACCTTGTTTTTCAATTTCTACGGCTTCTCGGATTATTCTGGTCTTATAATGTTCTATATTGGCAATCTCCCTACACCCATCGAAATTTATTTTATGGCCGGTTTCCTGATGATGTAGGAATAAAGCTGAGGTTGTTTGTTTATTTCTGATGCTGAGTTTATGCTCTTGCACCCTTGCTGATATTCGCCTGTTAGTTTGCCCTACGTACAACTTTTCACAGTCCTGGCACGGAATACACTCCGTGGTTTTCCAGTTTGATTTTATCTTTTGGGTTTCCGAGTAGTTTACCTATAGTTGTTTGTGGCTTGTGTATTGTTTGTATGTTGTGTTTCCTCAGAATTCTTCCGATTCTGTCTGTTGTGCCTTTTACATATAGTAAGACTACTCGTTGCTTTCCCGGTTCACATTTTTTGTTGTTCGTTGTTCGGGAAACCTGTGCATTAATAGCTTTCTCTATGGTGCGATTTGTGTAGCCATTTTTCTTTAAAGCACTAGATATTACCTTAAGTTCGTTTTGTCTCGTCTGTGTTTCAGTTAGTCGCACGGATCTAGATATTAGAGTATTTGCCACAGCTTGAATTTGTGCTGGGTGATGATGTGATTTTGCTTTTAAATATCTGTCTGTATGTGTTGGTTTTCTATACACGGTGTATTCGAAATGTCCGTTATGCAGTTTTGTGACCAAACATCTAAAAATGGTAGTTTGTTGTTTTCCTCTAACTCTAGAGTAAATTGTATTCTGGCGTGGATTGAATTTACGTGAGTCAGAAATTTTTCGAGCTCTGCATGACCATAATTTGGGTTTTAAACTTGCTTTCTCAAGAGCTTCTTCTCGAAGTATATCATAAATAAATTCGCGACTACTGGTGATAGCGAGGACCCCATTGGAGCACCATCCATTTGTTTATACATTTGCCCGTTGAAAGAAAAATAAGTATTTTTGAGGCAATGCTCCGAGAGTTCTATTATATGTGCCTGGAAATCCTCCTTCATAGCAATCTAGTCCAATGTTTCGTCGATGGGAATACTGGGATATAACGATTTGATATCTAGGCTTGCTATGATATCGTTTTTTTCAAAGACGATATCTCGTATAATTCGAGCGAAATGCTCCGAGTTTTTTACAAATGAATCAGCAACGTCAGCAAAACTGTTCTTTTCAGAACGACAGTAGTGAACGGATGTACACCCGGAATGAAAACACATTATATATATATATATATATATATATATATGTATGCATATATATATATATATATATATATATATATATATATATATATATATTACCATTAGAATGTCGTGTCCCAAGCGGCTTGTACTAAAGTTTTAGGAGTGTATAAAGCATTTAACATTTACAACGTGAATTTCGAAGTCTTCGAAATGTTGTTTATTAGACTTAATATTAATACTGTGAGCTTATTTATTACATACATTACTATACTACGTTGACTACAACTATTATCATTCACAATCATTCGGTATTTTGATCTCGTGATGGGAAATCCGTGAGGATGCCTCATGCAGTCGCAAGCGAAACGACGCCGCCGTGCAGTTATTGCAGTTAGTAACATTATAAACCCAAGAACCGTAATAACCTTTATGATGATTTTATAGATATACAGACAATACAGTAATTACTTTAACAAATATTACCTAACGTTACTACCGTTTAAAATCAGATATCTACACAATATGTATTGCTTATACAATATATTCTAGAACTTATTATAAAAAACTAATACATTAAACAACGACAACGATTAATTTTATTTTCCCTTTAATGTATTAAGAAATTTATTTATTCTGAAAAGGAAATAGATAAATTGGTATTAATGCTGAACATAATAAAAGTTCCATTATACGTCCCATCAAAATGTCATAATGCCATAAGGCAATTAATTTTATGCTTTGATGTAGCCCTCTTGGCCTCTCCGGAAGTGAATTGTGCTCGTAATACGCAATCTAGAGTAGTCCCCATGGCAACCGTAAGTGTCCTTTCAGATATGGACTTCGCATTTGACAGAAATTAGATATATTTCCCTGCATCTCTTATACCGGATGACCACGAATAAATATACGTTCCTTTTTTCTTTTTTTTTTTGCTTCCTTATTATAATTACTGGGATATTGATAAAAAAAATCCCGAATAAATTTAATTGATTTCTAAGTCTAAATTAGTTAGTGTAACAAGATATTTGGTTTGGCTTTTACTATTTACAAGGGAATTAAATGTCTACAGCTTTGACTACTTTATCTAGAAACATTATTTAATGCGGTATTCTAAGACCGTACAAAGAAGAAATCGGTTTATTTGAATATACTGAAAAACCTCTTTAGACCCCTTAATTCTAATTGGTACTAAAGGTGATCCCTATAATGTTACCCCCTCTAATTTTCTTATTATTCAAGTTGGAAAAAGAAATTAAAAAATTGGTATGTAGAGTTACTACTCTAGTTTTTGCACACACTTAGAAGTCAAGTTTGCCTTTATCAATAAACAGAAGGGAGCAAACAGTTGCATTTTTGGCACGCCCTGCATATAATTGCATTTTTGGATTCTACTGAAAATTCTATGAATATTCTGTATTTAAAATTTCGACGTAGCTTCAATTGATTTGGAGACATTGACGGTTAAAAGTGAAAAATTTGTTTTTACTAGTATTCAAGAATAAAAATTAAAAATGGCATATAGGGTTATTACTTTAGTTTTAGCACAAATCAAGAAATCATGTTTATCTCAATTAATATAGGAAGCTCCAGCACTTTTTGTATTACCTCAAATATTTTATGAATCGATTTATTTAGATTATCTTCGACTGAAAGAAATGCTAGATTATTAATTACTTCCAAATTTTCTACTGTTGCTGTACGACTCTTGTTTAAAATCTGAAGTCTTTCTCCATTTGTTGCAAACTTTATGCCGGTCACTATAATACAACCTACACTATTTTCAACCTCCTTTGAAACATTTTAGTTCAAAAACAAAAATGTTTTCTTTTCTAAATAGAGTGCACTAGAAAAGAACGAATCTGTGTCTGGGAAAACAAAAGAAACATCACAACCATTTGACAGTATCAGTCAGTTTTAAATCGCAATTAATTTAATTTAATGATCATAATAATATGACTAATTCACTTAGAGACCAGCAAAACATTTTAGTTTCGTATATAAAAAATAATTATAATTACAGAGCTGCGCAATAACAACTTAGAGCTAATAATTCCCGAATGCATGTTTCATGCACACAAACGATCAAGAGATTACAAGTTCCAAGAAACTAACTAATATGTTGGAACTACTAAATAACAACAACAATTATTTACGGCAAGTGCTTTGGACAGACGTATCAACATTTTCGACCAGCGGCATGCTCAATCGGAAAAATACACGGCAATGGGCAAATCCGAACTGTTATCTGGAATTTCAGTTCCAAGGGCGCCAATCCGCCAACATGTGGTGTAGGATACTCAGTAATAAAGTAATTGAGTAAAACGAGTTAGACGATTATTTGCCATTAAACAATATTAGAAATGCCATTAAACAATATTAGAAAAGTTGTATTTCAACAAGAGGGGGCTCCACCCTACAATGTTCGTACAGTTAACGTTTTGCTCCCATTAAATGGCTAGCGAATAGCCCCGACCTGACGCCGATGGATGCGTTTTTATAGGGTCATTTAAAGAACGAAAGATACGCATTCTATCCATAAGCATCTTATAAGGACCTAGGTGAATTATTGTAATGAAAATTATGCCGAATCGATCACAGAAGCCAAAGAGAAACTGCGAAGACAAACGTTAAATGTATCGATGAGAACGGTGGTCCAGTGGAATAATTTTAAATTTAATTATAAACATAACTTGATTTTGTTTTTAAAGTTATCGGTATAATATGTTTTTGCTTTTACGTTACTAACAATCATTTTAATTGTAATTAATAAGATTTAAGTGAAGCAAATAAAATGTCTAGGAGCTGTTTTGTTTTCTCTGCTTGCCCAAGCACAACATTAGGGAGCTTCAAATAGGGGGAGGGGTCCCTCAAAATCTCACCAAATCTCATTTGAAAGAAGGAGGGTCAATAAAAATCTCACGTCCACTTTCATTTTAGAGAAAGGGCACTTTTTTATAACATTTTGTGTTTTAAAATCAAATTGTAAATCTCACGTGGGGGGGGGCAGGTCACACCACCCTTTTGGAGGACTGCGAAATATGTTCACAGATCAAGTTATAATAAAACGATTTGCACTTTTTGATCCATATTAAAAGACACTGGACACGGATCGAACGGAGAATGTCAAACCTTCTACAATGTCAAACTTTTCACTTTAATCTGTCAATATCTCCAAAGCAATTGAAGATACGTGAAAGTTTCAAATACAAATATTCATAGAATTTTTAGTAGAATCCATGAATGCAATTATATACAGGGCGTTCCATAAAAAAATGCAACTTTTTTTCGTTCATGTATATTAATAGAGGTAAACTTTATTTCTATGTGCGTGGAAAAACTAGAGTAGTAACCCTACTAGAAAGTTACAATAGAGTAACATTATAGGGGATCACCCTATAATTACCCTATAAACTGCTCGAAAGTTGTTTTTAGTTTGGATAAGTTTATGTCTATAAGGACAACTTTATGGTCTATTTCAAGTCCAGAAACTATGAAGAGAACACACCATTCTCATAAAAGTTAATACAGTCTCAATGCACATCTCGTACATTCATTTATGCATATGTAAAAAGCATAATCAAATAAGTGGACAGAATTTTGAAAATGTAAAAAGTTGTCTAAACTGAAATGAAATACAATACTAGAATCGTGATTGATAACTTCGTTGCGAGTTCTTTTTCTTACTGTATTCCGAGAAGTTATATCCTTACGTTCAGTAAAATCGGCATTCTCTTCACATAAAATCATTGTGCCACCACGAATGTAATTTTAAAAATATGAACCTACTGAAAAGTTATTCCAAGCCAGTATTCGCTGAAACATAAAACACTAACAATTTTTATCTTGTTAGTCATATATTCAAATTTCAATACTTTATTTTTTAAAGACTGTCATGTTAATATGTAGGATTGGAATTTTGTAATATAGGACCCATTTGAAGTTGCATTAAAGATCGCATTTGGTGTTCATGATTTTGATTAGTTCTGGAGTTGGTAAGGGAGATAGCTAACTGAAAATCCCAAATTTGACAGCTTTTTAAAAGCAGGTGGCTATATTTTTCTGCAAGGTTTACACGAATTTGTTCAGTGGTTATTCCTGGATTCATCCCTGAAATAAATATCTCAAGGATTTTGTACCAGGGTAATTTGATATTTTGTGTAGTTTGAACCGAATTTATTGTCCTTTTTCTCGCAAGTGACCTTCTGTAACCCCATATTACCAACATGTAGAATTTTAAATGATGGAGCTAGGTTAATATTATTGTTCATGGTTTCCTTCTACTAATTTTTATGTTTAGACAAAGCCTTTTCAGGAATAGAAGGTTGATTTGGTGGTTGCAACGGAACTGATCTGCTTTTTTGTAATTTTATCCCTTTTGTTAAACCCTTCTGACGTTTCCTACTTTAAGAAAATCTTGATTTGGAACCTTTATATTTCCAAACTTTTATTATTCTTAACGAAATTTCATTTTTTCCATATTGTGCAACTTATTCGTGTTTTTTGACCTCTTTATTTAACCAGTTACACTTAATAATAACTGAACTATCTTCTAAACCTCCTAAATCATTACATTTCAAATATTTATTGATGTAGGTAGATGCAAGAATAGCATTTCCACAAGTCAGATATTAGTAAAAAAATAAATGATATTGATATAGAATTATACAATAAAAAAATGATTGACAAATGGGGATACAATTAAAGTCATAACATCAAATTGTTTCATAAATCTTTACGCTACTAACCTAGCAGAACAGCAGTTACTGTACAAAACTCGCTGATGGTGTAGAAGGTCCAATTTTTCAGATATTGCTTCACTCTAAGTTAAAATTGTTTTGTTGGTAATAACCTAATATATTCAAGTAACTTGTTAAAAAACTTTAGTCCATAATGATTACTCCCATCTCTGACTCTGGCCGTCTTACTATAGCTCAATGCTAGATTTCTCCTGTATATAGTTATATAACCATGAAGGTCACAGTTTCGTACATGCTACTCCTCTCTTTCCTTCACAAAAATGGTACATGCAAACTCATACATACTTGGCAATGTAAGTACGTCATACTTGGTAAAAGAAGCTTTGCAACATTCTCAATATTATAAATTACATATAACCCTTACTGCACGTCTTTGAGCAGCAAACACTCTATAGAAATTAGCTGTGTGTCCCCAACATAGGAAGGCGTACCCTAGATGAGAATAAATATATGCATAGTAGGCTGACAAAAGAACTCCCTCAGTTGTTGTCTAGCTGTCAGATGATGAGCATGAGCCTCCCAGGTCAACCCCGAGTTCAGGTAGACTCCAAGGACAGCCTTACGTCTCTCATCTAAGTGCCGCAACGTAAAATTTAATGTGTTTAATATGGATTCGTTAACACTGAGTCTGTTGGCCAGAAACCAAGATCTTTTAATATATATATATATATATATATATATATATATATATATATATATATATATATATATATAAAAGAGAAACAGAAATTTCAATTTCTGTGCGGTTCTTGGTCGTAAAAAGTTATATAAAACGAAACCAGTAACGGTAAGGATTACTCCTTCACCATTTGGTCGAGAATCGACCAAGACATGACGCTATGTTTGTTTCCAGGGCCAAGGTGCCAATCTGCTACCGTGGTATCTGTCCCGGCAACGCTCATCACGCAGTTTCCTTGGGGGTATCGGTATTAAAACCGAAATACCCAAACCTTGAAACAAACACGGTGTCATGTCATTCGACTTTGAAAATATATATATAAATATACATATATATATATATATATATATATATATATATATATATATATATACATATATATATATATATATATATATATATATATATATATATATATATATATATATATATATATATATATATATATATATATATATATATATATATATATATATATATATATATATATATATATATATATATCAGAAGTAGAATGGGTCCAAGGGCAGATCCTTGGGGTATTCCGTGCAGGACTTCAGCCATTCCTGATGTAAGATGCTTGTTGTAAGACACATACTGCCTGCGACCATCCAAGTAAGACAGTATCAGCATATACTTAGACTGCCAAAGCTATACCCCAAGCAGTTTCCTTATAAGATGGTCATGTCTAAAAATTAAGCCTGTACATATAGTTTCTTTTCAAAACAATTTCGAATTTAATTAGTTGAGTTGATTGTGGTAGTAGATAAATAAATTTCCACTATCCATATAAGAAACGATCTGGTACTCCACGGCGGACTCAAAAATTTTTGTGAAAAGAGGAACTACAGAAATTGGTTTATACTCACAAGCTGAATCGATGTTACACTTCTAGAATACCGACACACAAAACATTTTATATTCTAGTTAACGCGATTTTTACAATATATACAATACTTTATTTTCGGGAACTTAAAAATTAGCTTTATCTTTATCAGCCAATTTTAAAGGTCAAATGTTATTGCAAAATATTATTGGAGGAGTATGAATTGTTTAATAATATCTAGAAGGATCTAAATAATCTCAATAACAACTATCGCATTAACTAAAGTATAAACAATACGACTAAGTATAACTATTCGTAAAATGCTCGGGTCTTATTACATCTTATTTTATTATCGCATATTTCCCAACCGACGATTTCTGGTTTTATGATTATTAATGTATTAGCAATTATTGGAAAAAGCTTCAGAATTTTAGAATTATAAAAATTCCGAAGATATTTTATGATGAGATGCATTGTTAAGCTAGTTTTCCTTCATTCGTCGAGGCGTAAAGATTTTTCCCTTGATCTTATTTAATAAAAGTATGGTTTGAAAGCAAAATGTGACTTAATTTTATCAAATGTGAGACCAATGCCTTCCATAAAATAGGAAAACGAGATATTTTTCCATAAACCAAACTGAATTGGCTGATATAATTTTTACTATTACTTTTAAACGTGTATTTTCTTTAAAAAAATTTATATTTTTTAAAATTTTGTTTAACAATACCGAGAAGAGTGAGGTTAGTTGCTTACTGCATAGCCAATTTTATGCAATTTAATTAGGAAATAAATTATGGAGGTGACGGTGAACGGAAATATTACTAAAATCTGTTTTTATATTATTTTTGTATTAATGGATCACCTTTCTACTGTATTCCATATAATTGGAATCCACTGAGAGAGTTCCGTGTAAATCATCGCACAGGGTTGCCACTCCACGACGCACAGCATCTGATCAGCTGGTTAAATTCGTATACAGAAGGATTTTTTTTCTGTTTTTCGGCAGTTCTATATGCCTCTTTAAAGCACAATTTTTTGATCTGGCAACACCGACCTAAATATTGCAAATTTATATTGTAAAACTCAAGGTATAGTTCAAACCTAGTTGATAATATTTTAATACATTGCCATAGTTTTAGGATTACTCAACTAGTTTAATTATATTTTACACTATGGACGTTCTAGTATTAGATGGGGCAGTTCATTGTACAAAACAAAACTACAAAAAATATCGCAACAAAACCAATATTTTTTAAATAGATAAATTACAAAATAAAAGAAACAACTTTCTAAATAAAATCTAAAATGTCAGTTTTTACATAGAGAAAAGGAAAAAATCAGTAGTAACAACAGCTCCATTTTGTAATTTCATAGAACAACAGTGTTGGCGAGTCGTGATACAGGGTGTTCGGAAAATACATGCACAACGTTTAATGACCGATTGCTGACATCAGAATGGGCCGATTTAAGCCAACTTATCTTTATACAAAAATGCTTCGTTTAGCTTTTCTTGAAAACGTGCCAACTGTTTTTAACGATTTTTGGTGTATGGTCTGATACTATAAAATGATGTTTTATAATGTCATAGTGGTCGGCTAAAATAAAGTGGAAGTATTGTAAAAGTTACGACCCATCTAAAGACACGTTCTGATTGTTTACGTCATGAACTTATTTTTTTCGGGTAGATTGGTGTTTTCCGAAACTTTTTTCTCTCTTGACAATCTTTCATCTTCAATTACTTCCATACACTAATACTCATTTTTTATTATTAATTATTACACCAATTTTCGTTACCATGACATTTAATATTTTGTCATGGGATTTCAAATTGTGTCTAGAAATATCTAGACTGTCATTTTTAATTTTGAATCTCTATTTACTACTTAACATGCAAAACTATACAAAACTCCTAGAAACTTGATAAGTTCCTGGCAATATTGAACACCATCTTCGGGAAATGGGCAGCTTTGAGAGAAATTTCAAGGCAGGGGTCGTAGGCGAACAACTCGAAGAGGCAGTTTTGAAAATATTTAAAATGGTCAAAGAACAACAGAGCGATATATATATATATATATATATATATATATATATATATATATATATCGCTAAATTATCTTTCCTGCGGATATCCAGACAGATTAGATGAAAATACCTACTTAAATTTCTTGCAAAAAATTTTTCCAGAATATGTGCCCCTTTGGTTTCTACAAGAATTATGGTATATACACTATGGTGCTCCATCTCATTTTTCTGCTGCTCTTCGGCAATATCTGCATAACCAATATCCCAACAGGTAGGTTGAAAGAGGCGATGATGCTCCAGTAAGATGGCCACCACATTCTCCGCAGTTAAATACCTGCGATTACTTTTTGTGGGGCGCTTTTAAAACAGAAACTTATAAGACTCTTATACATACTCGTGAAGAAATGGAGACCATTTTGCTTAATCCTCTGCTTAATTTTTCTTACTTAGTTTTTTCCATTTTTTAAAATAAATCTTTAAGACCACATTTGCTCATTACTTTTTTACAGTATTTAGTGTATGCCAGTAATTGGACAAAATTTTTTTATGCCTAACATCAGTCTACCCGATAAATGAAATTTGGATTTGTCATAAAGTTGAAGACGTAAAAAGTCAGAACGAATCTTTAGATGGGTCCTAACTTTTATAACACTTTCACTTTATTATAGCCGACCACTGTTCCATTAGAAAACATGTCATTTTACAGTATTAGACCAAAAATCGTTCAAATCAATTAGCACGTTTCCAAGAAACTTAAGAAAAACCAATTTATTTTTAGACGTCCTCTGCAGGCTAAACGAAGCAGTTTTGTATAAAGGTAAGTCGGCTTAAATGGGGCTATTTTGATGTCAGCAATCCGTCACTAAATGTTGTACACTTATTTTCCGGACAGCCTGTACAATTTTTTTTTGTTATCTAACGTTAAGGAGATTTTAAAAAATGATTGTGACGTTTCATATCCAACTATTATGACTTGTCGGCTTAGTGGAAAGCGTTTTAATCATTTTAATATTCGAGGATGTGACGAACCAAAACATTTTTGGGGTAAAATTTTAATAAAACTAATATTATTTTTAGGAAACATTGGAAGAACTGTTCTCTTTACTTAAAAATCTTAAACTTCGTAATACGTAACCAAGCATGTTAATTTCAACCAAATTTTAATTAAATGTGTTGGCTCATAACCGTTTCGATATAATTTTAATAATTAGTTTGTAATTGCTTATGCATAGATAGTAAATCGGTACAAGGTCTCGCTTAGTGTAATACTGGTAAGATAAAAATCTAGTCGGTCCATTATTTGGTATCTCTTTGTTTTCTTTTTATGAACATGTTTTACGCTATAAATGAATTCTTGAGATATCATATATTCAAGCTAAAACTTCTTTATAGTACCCTTGAAACGTTTTCAAATGATTTTCAAACTTTTCTCTATATAAAATTTTATGTATGCAAATATACCTATAGGATGAAGTAGATTAAGGATAGTAGCATACAATTCCTAATAAGTTATTTACGATTGAATAGTAATGTTTTACAAGCTTTAGGCAGTTCCTAACGTGTGTCAGTGGCCTACATGAAATATTAAATACAATTCAATTTGTTAAAGTACTTTTGAACACAATAACATTTAAAGGCGAAGTATATTACTGACACATGTATACGAGTGATTTTGTTTGCCATGAAAGCAAAATTCAAAACCCAATTTGTGTTACATATAGATTTTATATCTTGCCTGAACCCCATATTATCAGCCTTTACCTACTCCGTTGGTCCGCAGATATTTCCCAGATATTAAGTTTCAAAATGTTTTTCGTTAACGAACCTCTTGCTGTTATGTTAGAGTTGTGTATTATTTGGAATTAGGATCCAGTAAAAAAAAGTATTTTTTTTTAAATTATCGACGTTTTGCAGCTTTATCGTTGTATACTCAGGACACTTATATAGATTTTGTATCAGTCCGTTGGTTCGCAGATATTACACCAGTGTAAAAGAACAACAAGAAGATCGTTAACGAAAACCATTTAGAAACTTAAGATCTTACAAATATCTGCGAACTAACGGAGCAGGTAAAGATTAAAGGTATAGGTTTCATGCAGAATATAAAATCTATATATGTGTCATGAGGATGCAACAATAAAGTTGCGAAACGTCGAGGATTTAAAAAAAGACTTTTGCTTTTTTACTGGATCCTAACCCCAAATAAATCATCACAATAGGACCGTTAACGAAAATCATTTAGAAAATTAATATCTGGGAAATATCTACGGACCAACTAAATAGGTAAAGACTGATAATATGGGTTTCACGCAGGATATAGAATCTATATATGTGTCTTGAGAACTCCAAAAATTACACCACTCTAATATAACAACAAGAGGACCGTAAACGAAAACAATATAATAAGGGTTTCGCGCACGATATAGGATCTATATGTGTTCTGAGGATGCAACAATAAAGTTGCGAGACGTCGACAATTTAAAAAAAGACTTTTATTTTTACTGGATCCTTTACTTGACCAATTTTTTACCAAAATAATACCAGGTTATCCCTATATGACCTTTAATTTTTGTATCAAACTTTGAAGTCAATTAGGTAAATAGTTTTTAAGCTATGCCGAGAACTGACACACAGATCGACAGATGCAACGACGGATGGATAAAATATGTTTTTTGGCTTCTAAGGACGCTAAAACGTGAAGATATGTAAACCCTGAGAGGGTGATTTTTTCACGATTACAAACATTTTTTTTTTGGATGCCATTTTGTTCCGCCATCTTGAATTAGTAACACAGTTTGACTAGTTGATCCCTATACCACAGTTAGCTATGGCAGACAATTTGAAATCAATCCACTAAGTAGTTTTTTTAGGCTGAATTTTTAAATATTTTATTATATCGCCATTTTGTTCCGCCGTATTGGATTCGAACCAAAATTTTACCAGTTGATTTTTAATGTTTGCGCCAAATTTGAAATAAATTGGATAAGCAGTTTTTTCATAACAATTTTTTTTTACATTTCACTACGCCGCCATTTTGTTTCGCCATACTGGATTTTTAACAAAATGTTACCAGATAATCCCCATATGACTCTTAATTTTTGATCAAAATATTCACAAAGTCAATCAGGTTAGATTTTAAGCTATGCCGCAAACTGACAGACACACCTACAGACGAGCCGAAGGAATTGATAAAACATATTTTACGACATGAAGGACGCTAAAATGTAAAAATATGTTAAACCTGAAAGGGTGATTCCATTTTGCTCGGCCATTTTGAATTAGTACCACAACTTTACTACTTGACCCCTATACCACAATTAGCTATAGCACATAATTTGAAATTAATCCGTTAAGTAGTTTCTCAGGCTAAATTTTCAAATATTTTATTAAGCCGCCGTCTTGGATTTGTACCAAAATTTTATGAATTGATTCTAATATTATACTTTGATGTCTGTGCAAGATTTGAGATAAATTAGATAAGTAGTTTTTTAATAATAATTTTCTTAACATTTCACTAGACTGCCATTTTGTTTTACCATATTGGATTTTTACCAAAATGTTACCAGGTCATCCCCATCTGACCTTTTACGTAGTTTTTTAGCTATGCCGCGAACAGAGAGGCAGACAAACAGGTCGATTGAATTGAGAAAACATGTTTTTCGGTATCTAGGGACCCTGAAACGTAAAAATCTGAAAAGATCTCGAAGAATGATTTTTTCACGATTACAATACTTCCCTTTTACGAGGGAAGGAAATAGCAATTGTCAACGACTAATCAGTTTTTGCGCGTTGGGTTAGATAAGGTTAGTTTAAGTACCTGTTTTTAATCAGCTATTAACATACTTGTGGACGGTGCTCCACGTAAGATGACGGACAACCTTATCTCACTGCGTGTTGTCAAGGAACTGTTCCTGGACAACCTGCAGTACGGGAGTATTGAGAATAGTTTTGTCTCGTAAGTACGCATAAACGTGTACGTAATTGTACAGTGAGTCGAGGAAAAAGGGTGCACGGATGCTAACAATGTTCAGTGCTTGATAAATTAGAAATAAATCAACGAAACGTTGCACAAATATAATTGTGTCTTTTCAAATATATTTGGTTTTATTTTTGTAGTTACAACCCACAAACTTCCTTCCAGATGTGCGTCTGTAACTCTCGACCTTGTTTTAGACTTCACATTCCTCATACGAGAAAAGAGCCTTTTACACACATATGTGATCCCAAATAACGGCATCATTTTCTGGGCACGTTTCCGGATTTCAGGAAACGAGTTTTGATCGACATATTTTGAATAAAAATCAAGAAGACCCATGTCGAACTTGTCTTTGGGTTCCGAACACTGCAAATCCTAAGCTCTATCTACAATTTTCTGGCATGTTTTCAACGGATACACCGAAAGAAACAAAGAGATTGATGTAATTTTCATTATCTCTGTCAAAGTCAAAAAACCTTGATTGGAACTGTTTTTGAGTAAATCTACTGCTGCAACATATTTATCCACATTTATACATTCGCAACTCTTTTTCATTTTAGGAAAGTGCGTAAACTCTTTTTTTTTCAACAACTGATTTTTACATATATCCAGTTTAAACTCAAATGTCTTTACAGTGTCAAGTAGGTTGTTGATGAGATTTTCTTTTTCTTGTAGTTCGGTGTTTCAGTCATTGAAGTGCACCGTGATGTACGTGAGAAATCAAAAGTCGCGCAGCCAGTCGGGGTCACTAAATTGAGAAACTGGTTTCCCTTTGGTTTCCATGAGTTCCTTTTTGAGTTCAAAAACGGATTTTAGCATTTTTCTTCTGCTCAGCCAACGAACATCGAAAAAATATGTCACATCACCATACTCGACATTAATTTCGTGTAAAAAATGTTGGAATTCTCTGTAGTTGAGGCCGCGTGATTTAATGAAGTTCACAGTTTTTACGACCACTTTCATCATCTCATTAATATTTTCGGATTTTGCACAAAGATTTTGTTGATGAACGATACAATGGTAATGCATCAAAGGAAGATCTTTCTGCTGTTTTTTCATCAAAGCAATGAGCCCTTCATTTTTTCATATCATGGATGGTGCACCGTCTGTTACAACTGCATAAAGGTTTGTCAATTCTAAATTATATCGTCTTAGTACTGTCATCAAACACTTATAAATATCACATCCTTTTGTAATTCCTTTAATAGGAAAAAGGGCAGCCATCTTTTCAGTGATTTCAAAATTATTATCAATGTCCCGAATAAATAGCGGTTAAATCTGTGCTTTTGACGAGCGCAACAAAATAGTTTACGAACTTCGATACACGTTCTTTTAGTGAATATTTAGTGTCTGCCACTAACTCTTCGATTCTTCTGACGACAGTAACACCGGACAAACTAACTTTAGAAAAAAGTGGTTTTTGAGGCACAATACTTCAGCAGCAGCCTCCATACATTCCTTGATAAAATCACTATCAGTAAAAGGTTTTGATTTTAAAGCTATTTTTTCGGATATAATGTTGCTAGCCTTCACTCTTGCTTCATTTTCAATGTTCTGCTTTTGAAGACTATCTTGCTGTCGTTGAAGCTGACTTTTCAGAGCTCTCACTTTATCTTGCCGTAATTGTCTTTGAATGGCTTAAACTTTGTGGCATGCTTTGTATCGTAATGTATTTTTAAGTTGTATTCGTTCAAGGCTGAAAGGGATTCTTGACACACCAAACAGACGGGTTTTGGATTAAGAGTAACGAACAAGGACAATTCAGTCCACTTTTCTTGAAATATGCGCTTTTCTTCGCTAATTTTTCGTTTTTTACCCAAAGTAAAAGTGATTTTTAATGTCAAGATAGAAGAAACGAGTCTAATTCTCCGATAAAAATGCCCACGACAAAACTAAACTTGCGCGACTACACGCCATAATACAGTATCCGCCTTACACGCATCAAAACACACTATACTCAACTCATTATAATCACTTATCGCACAGATAGCAACTTCACTGCTAGTTGTCACTCTTTCGCTTGTGTCGCTTCGTTCGCTCTTGGAATTAGAACTGGCCGCTGGCGTGTGATGCCGGCTTTATATAGGTCGAGCAGCTACGGGGTTGGACTAGTAGGCCCCTCTAGTAGTAATCATTTCTAGAATCATTAAAAAGATTCAATAGACATGCAACGCCAACTAGTAGCATTGTGGGTAGTCGTGATCGCGAGTTCACAGAGTGAATCTCTTCTAACTAGGTGGCCCTAGCTAGTTTGTGCCTGAATATCTTCAGTTTTAAAATTCCAGTGTTGTGCATTTATGTATGAAGTTTGAGTCCCAATTAATTATTGTACATTTAGGTAAGCAAGTTTTTATAAAAATACTGTTTTTATAAGCCCTGTTTGTGGAAGCCTTCCTTGTGAAAACATTTATTTAGAAGTAAATTATTAAATTAAAGTTACCAGATTTCCCTCGGCAAAAAAGAGGAAACGAAAATATACAATAGACTTAATTTGATTTATAAAATATGGTGATGTAAACTGCAAATACTATATAAATATTATTTGCAATACTTAGGAAGAGCAATCTCTTCTCGGGTTATGTTATGTACCTTGAAATATTGAAATAATTATGTAGGTAAATTAATGTTTATTCTTGGCAAATAAGGCATTTTTTATTATTATCTTTCTTAAACAATCTTATATGGCTTCATTAACAGTTTTTTAATAACATACTTTATTAAATACAAATGCTCAAATGCAAAAAGCTTATATTTAGACTTAACCATTCTACTGTAGTAGCAATAGAGTCAAGAACATAAAAATTGAGTTAGGAAGGAATTAATTTTTAATTTTTTCGTGAACCGGAATGTCCTTGCAATGCGCTCCGGCCCACTCTGAGCCTGTTAAATTATATAATTTTCGAGGATTTCAAACATATGTTTGAGTTTCACAATATTACCTACTATTTTTTCATATTTTTTTTTCAGATCGTTATGCCGGGCTGTGCTGCAGTAGGATGTTCGAATTCTGCCAGAAAAGGCTTCCTTATGAGGTTTTTCCTAAGGATCCTAGTCATAGAAAGAAATGGGTTATTAGAATGAAAAGTGATAAATGGATTCCTAAGGACACATCACGATTATGTGAGGTATGAAATGTGACAATTTAGTTTAATTAATTTTATCAAAACCATAGCTTTTTGCAAAATTAATTTTTTTAAATTATTTTTTTCTTTGGTTTATTTTGCACCAGATATGTGAGAGGAGACAAGGGAAGATGGTACAAGAAAACTAAAGGCAAATTCAGTACCCGCAATTTTTTTTTCTTAATTGTTTTGCCACATAATATAGGTACCCGAGGACTTTATTAGTGTTTTAGTTATTTTTTTAAATGTTAACTGATCTGGCAGGGTCAATTTTTACTCTGTAGAAAATTTAACTGCAAATCACATTTAAGCTGCAGAATCTGCAACCCATCTACCTGCTATTTTTAGCATTATATTAAGATTGAAAAATTTTCCACATACATATATCCTTTCACCCTGTATAATTGTAATATTACCCAAAGTAATTATTTAGAAAAAAAAAACATACAAATTATGAGCCAGTATGTTTACCTTTCATTGCTTTTTTTGGAAAAAAATTACAAAGTTCAGAAATGCCCCTGCCATACTGTTTAAATGTGACCATTCCAGTTAGGGGTTAACTAGATAGTATAAAGATAAATCTTTTTTATAAAAGAAATATTTTGCAGACAGCTCTTTGAAACTAACTTACTTTAATTCTTATGTTCGGAAATTTAACCATTTAGGTAACTATCAAGTATATTTAAATAAAAATATATTACACATTTTCTATTAGTAGCCTTATTGTTACAAAGTATTCTTCAAAAATTGTGTAGGCATTATGTATATCTAAATAAAAGATATGAAAAATAGCATTTTATTGTCAAAGCCTTCATAAAAGTGTAATCCACCAACCTTCAAAACAAACACGAACAACTATGAAAAAAACATTTATGAAATGTTATTTATTTGAGACCTGAGGAAATAAAATTAACAAAGTAAAACTTAAAAACAATTTACTTATATACATTGACCTTTTACTTTATTTTATTAATATCGGTAAAAATGACACCAATTCATAATTGCGATAAATTATTCATTTGTTTCCAAATCTGGTTCGTATAAGGAAGAAACATTCCAAAAGCGAGGCCTCTGTGATATAATTAAAAAGCTATTATAACTAGTTTTTCTGTGTTCTGCTCGTAGTACCCAGATATTTCCGTTAAATTGGCAGTATCAAATGAACCATCAAACCTAAAAAATATATTCAAATTTTAATATGCCTTACGAAAAATTCAATGCCTGGAAAAGAAATGAAACTCGAGCTACACAAAAATGCCTTGTTTATTGTGCATGCAATAACTCACATTTATCGGTCAAATATCATATGAACTTAATAAAAAGTATTAGGTATTGGAAGACAGATTTTCATATATTGGCTTACAAGCAAAGAGCACTAAGTCAAATGTGAACACAGTTGACCTAGTACTTTTTACTTGTTAACTGTTAACTGTTCGCAACTTTACCACGAAGATTCATAATTTAGTAGTGAGTTCTTAACAGCAAAATTTTCCAGATTTTAAATATACCCAGGTAAAAATTGAAGAAAACTTACTTTGATATTGCTTGCAACTTTTTCAATTTAATTAAAAACAATGAATAACAATTTTCCTTTTACAAATCACATAATTGATTATATTATTACATAATTTTATGTAAATTGCATGAGCCAGAACCAAAAATTATAAATCTAATTGTACGTATTAAAGCATACAGTTATATGTAGTTTAATTAACTACTTACTTAATAGTTCATGATCCGTTTCAAAATAATTTGGTATAAAATGATCCGAATAAACTCTCTAAGTAGGTACGGTATGGTAGAAGAACCCTTATTTGTAAGGTCTAGTAGAACATAAACATATTTATTCTTCTAGGCATGAGCTAAAGAGCCAAATTTACCATAAAATCTAATCAATAAATCTAAAAGAAAAATTAAAATTCAAAGCACAGACACTAAACACAGTGGTGAGAGATAGAGTTTTAAGTTTTTTACTTTAACTTACAAATATATAAAAGCCCTAAAAACAAGTAAAAATTAAGTTTAAATAATGCTTAAAAACCAAAGAATCCTAATGGATATAATCAATATTAAATTTGTTGTATTGGTCTTCTGTTGGAGGAAATAGCCTATAGACATATATAACTGATTTTTTAAGTTTTTGGATTTATTATAATGTTTAAAATTTATATTTTTTTCAAGCTTAGACCTTATTTTATGCTTATGAAATCAATAATAAAACATACCTTACCGTATTTGTTAAAAATCAGGCCTTACTAAATCCAGCCACATAAATATTATTAAAATACAAAGTCCAAATAACTAGCTTTCGATTAAAACAAAAATCAAGTAACGATATATTATGAATTTGCAAATAAACAGAAGTAAACTAGACGAAATTCCCATAAGATCAATGGTAAACAATAAAATGTTTGCCCATTAATGGCGGATATTGGCTCCAGCCAATCAAAACGATATTTTCTTTAGCCTCTGGGGGCTGGAAGAAATTAGAAGGCAGGCCCCGGGTTGAAGACCCTTGGTCTAAGCGAGCTAGGAAAGACAAAAATTGTGAAATTAAAATAAGCCCTCGGGGTGTCGAGGCGAATGAGCTCGCCAGGAGCGAATCAGTGCCCCAATTTTCTGATCAAGAATCTTGCCTGGGCAGCAAAACTGCTCATAGATTCTGAATAGATGAGCGTGGGAAAAGACGAAAGAAAATTGGTCAAGTCAGAACTATCGAAGACAGGCTAAAGAAATTCTACGCCAACCTATGGTGGATGCAAGGCAGTTGGTTGAGGTCAATGAGCCGATAACCTCAAGCAATTAAAAATAATGAAAGACGTAGGGCAAACCATACAACTTTTTACTAATTGTTCACTTTGTTAGATTTTAGCATTTTATTTTAGTAACTCATATAATCCTGAAATATAATAATAGATTAAGTCGCATCAAATTAAAATTATCCTCCTGATGATATAAACAGATTTTGCTGATTTATGGTAAGGTATTTTATTGAGGAATATTGAACATGAGATTGGCCTCATTAGGTCCATTTAGATAATATTTTTTCACGTATTTCAACATTACCTCGTAAATTAGGTTTCGAAATACTTCTTATCTTAGACGTATCTCCCTTCGGCTCGAAATGCGATTGTAGGAATTGGAGTATTATCCCAAGGGTGCTGAATTGGCAATAAGGTATCTGTAATTCTAATTCACAAAAAGGAGTAGTGAATAAAAGATATTTTTCCACATCAAAGGTCATCTTGAGTAATTTATAAACTGATATTAGATTTCTTATTCTATGTACAGCTTTTGATTTGCTTTTAATTAAAATTGTAAACGGTTTTAATGTTCTTTGTGTAAAAACTTTTGTTTTTTTATTTATGAACAATTCTTGGGGAGCGGATAACTAAGATTAAAATTGGATATTATTCATAGTTGGATCCAGTTATATTATATATAAAACTTGGTTTTACTAGAAATAAAGCCAAGTTTTCTTTTTTACCTTTTCACAAATCCCAAACATAATAGCCGAAAATATGTTTTAATCTAACGAATGATATCTTATGAAGGCGTAGAAGGACCACAATTTTTTAATTTATATTTTGATAACAAATTCCGACTTCTAACTCGGAATTCCGACTTCTATCTCGGAATTTTGACTAATTTTAAAATACTGCAGAACATGGTGTTCATGCATGTTTGTTCCAACAATATTTTTATCGTTACTTGTTTTCAGAGGCTATGTCAATACAACGAAATGACATGTTTACCATCTGGTGCGAGCAAAAATCGCTGGACGACAAGAACGTTTTTGTTTTGAATTTTGTTTCTGACAGCCTTAATATAGATCAATATCGAGATGTTAAATATAATTTAATTAAGAAATTGGTGTAAGGCGCAGAAGAGTTACCCGAGGCACTGTTCACAGGACTCTGAAAATTCATAAATTTAGGCCTTTTCGTATCCTTCCACTTCAGCACCTAACACTGGCACAAAAAGAACTTCGCTTCCAATTGGTTTCTCAAATAGTAATTCGGCAAGAAAACGAAGACCCTGATTTATTCAAAAATATTGTGTGGACCGACGAAGCTACTTTCACAACATCGGGAGTATTCAACAGACATAATAGTCACCACTGGGCCGTTGAAAATCCAAAAAAGTTCCAGACTATTAAATTTCAAGGGAGGAATTCTATTCATGTTTGGTGTGGGATAAAAAACAATAAAATTTTGGGACCAATATTTTTTAACGGGACTTTAAATGGGCACAGATATTATGAGTTTTTAGAAAACGAAATTAAAAATTTTTTGGAAGACTTACCATTGGCAGAATATCAGAATTTAATTTGGCAACATGATGGGGCGCCTCCTCATGCCGTGCATGATGTGGTTCAATTTTTAAATCGGCGCCATAACGAATGGATAGGGCGAAATGGAACATATGCTTGGCCGCCCAATAGCCCCGACCTCTCAGTTTTGGATACATTTCTTTGGGGCCATTTGAAGAACGTCGTATACAGACAACGAAACGAAAATATTCAAGAGATCATGGGAAAAATTGTCGATGAAATAAACCGCCTTAACCAGAAAAATCATATTGTAACAGCAAGTTTAGAAAGGCTACAAAGGGGTTATCGATGTTGTTTCGAGAAAAACGGCGGTCACATTGAAAACTTATGTTATTAGTAGTTTTATTTTATTATTTAATAATTATTTTTTATTGAATTTCTTTTTCTATTATGTAAAGTTTTATTTTCCTCAAATAGGTTTTTTATCCTTAGAATTGTATTGATGGATATATTTCTATGAAAATTTCCAATAAATCTTCTTCTTGCTTCTCTTGCATTTTCTTGGCACTTGTAAAATAGCATAACAATCTGTAGTCTCTCGTCCAAAGAGTATTTCATTTCGATCAGAGTCAAATATATATTTTTTAGGTCAAGACTTCGACAATAATTAAAATAATGTCAATTTTTATTGACAAAGCATTCAAACGTCATTTTACCTTGATCACCTATACCAACCTATCGTATATTTTAAACAGGTGAAGCTAAAATTTTAGTTTGTAAAACATTAAAATGTAATATAAACAGCTATCGCAAAATCAAATCTTTTAATCAGAACGGACATAAAAAAAATCACTCTTTCCAAAAATCGTATAAAAAACGATACATTCCATTTAAAAAACACCTGATGCATAGCGTAACTCTTTTGTTTCTGGTTCAAATATTTTTTCGATGACATTTTTGGATTCTACAAGAAAAAATACATCGATTGGCTATTTTGAATTTTTCCAAAATACAAGGAAGGTCGAAAATAGGTCCCTGTTCAGTCCTCGCTGGAACACCCTGTACAAAAATAAAAATAAAAAAATTTTGGCCTTTCTGCGCTTTCGTAACATCTCATAAAATTGTTCTTTAAAAGTTTATTACATATCTCTGATATGAGAAAACACTTGTATTATATGGAAGTAGGTGAAAAATCTATCAATCGAACTCATCAATCAATCTGTCAATGGAAGCCATCAATACACAAAAACATTCCAAAAGTTAACTTTTTAACTAGCAGTTTATTATAATCAGTAAGATCAACATAAAACCAACTTGAAAACTACATTTATTAGCAAAGACCGATTATACTTAGAATAAATAGTCCATCAAGCATTTTATACATTTTTATTTTTTATTGGAACGCAAGCAACAATATTTGGCTCGGTATTGCCAGATTAGGTCAGGTCTACCTGATACATAAACGAATTGAACCAGCAAATTGGTAACATTTTTGATGACTTTCATTCTCAAAGAAAGTTCAATTACTATAGCAACTTTTCATCTGAGTTTAGTTTATACTAAGGCCTTTAAGATTAGGCTATCCTTATTGATATCAATGTTTTTATAAATAAGTTATTTTTCTTTATTTTTATTCAACTGGAGCGAAAGCGCAAATTTGTTATCAAATTACATTAGAACTCTATCTAAAAATTACTGTTATACCGCATATCTCTTATCACTTTTAATGATCATGTCATGATCAAAACATTCATTCATCGTTCAGCACTCTTTTCTTTCAAAAGTTTATATTAGTGCTACTGAGTCCTACTTACATTTCCACATAACCATTCATATACAATATTGATTTCAACACTGTTCAACAAAAAGTCGCTTGAAAACAAATAAAGATTTATTTTTTCATATTTGTCTGCTTGTAGATTTCTGTAACTAATTTTAATAATAACAATAATAATATTATCATTATTAATTTTCCAACGTAGCAGACGTTAGTTGCATGCACATGTTGTCAGCATCCCAAAACACTTATGCATTTGCTGTCAGCTTGCCCAGTGCATGCTGTTTCAAGCTACGTTAATCGACATAATGCAGCACTTCGGGTACTCTACAATCATCTAAGCCATGTCTATGGTATCGATGAAACACCAGTACTCCCATAAGCTCCGAATGATATTGAAACGGTAGTGGAGAACACCAACTGCCGGATTTATTGAAATAACGCCTGCGTACTACGACGCGTCTCCAGGTTAATAAACCTGACATTGTTCTGCTAGACAAGCAGAATAATTCGATGTTCCTCATAGAATTTTCTGCTCCAACAGAAACAAACATCGAAATTAAAGAAAGAGAAAAGCGAGCGATATATGTAGTGCTTATTTCGCGAGTTGTGAAGATTATATACCAAATGTAGCGTGGATTTTGTGGTTCTCATCGTTCGCGTTTTGTGAAGAACGAAGGATGCATTCTTGACAGGGTTAAAAGAAATACCAGCATGCCGCGCATCGTCCGAACATCCGGCGATGAACATGCAGAAGGCTGTCGTTCTTGGATCCCTCTGGCTTTTGTAGCAATTGAGTCAGTGGTCGACTAGGCGGTAGCCAAGAGTGAGTGTTATTCTACAGTTGGTCTTCCGCGTAAAGCCCCGTGGGGTCGGAAGCACAGGATGCGTAGGGACGGACCTTACATTGAATAATAATAATAATAACAAAGTCTTTTATTTCTACATTTTTAAAATGTACATGCCATTACACCAATGATATTATCTTCATATACAAATGGGCGAGTTTTAGTTCGGCAGGTACAGGGTGTTCCAGCGAGGACTGAACAGGGACCTATTTTCGACCTTCCTTGTATTTTGGAAAAATTCAAAATAGCCAATCGATGTATTTTTTCTAGTAGAATCCAAAAATGTCATCGAAAAAATATTTGAACCAGAAACAAAAGAGTTACGCTATGCATCAGGTGTTTTTTAAATGGAATGTATCGTTTTTTATACGATTTTTGGAAAGAGTGATTTTTTTTTATGTCCGTTCTGTACAGTTACCTGATGACTGTTCATATTTTCATACTTCCTGAAAAATTATTACAAAAATTAATCGACACCAACGAGTGATCCGACAATCTAGGTACATGTTGTACCTTTGCAAAACAAGATTTATTAAAGTATGATCAACAGGATTTGATCTTCCGGTAGATTCATTAACACTTTGATTGAGACCATATATGATAGCATTGCCTTCATTTTAGTAAAATAAAATTCATTATTTTTAATTAATTTTTATTTTATTTAATGTCTCCTGCCACTACACATTTAATCCCATTGCAAAATAATTCTTAAACCATGTTTCCAAAATTGTTCAGAAAACTTAATGACTAGCAGATGGACAGTGATACAGATATGCTATTATTGAGTTATGTAAAATAGATGAACAAACAAACGAACATACAGAGATGTGAAGTTAATAAAAGCGTTATGAATATATTAAATTTTGAAAAAAAAATTAATGCCAGTAAGAGTTTTTGATCAAAAAATACTTTAAAAGGCGTTGCGTTACTACCATGCATTCGGCCCATTTGACTTTATCATCTTAGTTGCTGCTCCCTGTAGACATAATAGAATCGACTTGTACTCACCACACACCAAAATAGTTTTATTATAACACTATTAAATTATTCGATTCTATGTAACTTAATAATAAGATATTATATCAGTTTGCTGCTGCATTACTAATAAATAGGCGCAGTGCTATATTTATTCCATATAAAAAATTCTCATGTTCCGGTAAGTGTAGTCGTTTTCTATTTGCCTGGTGGTGTATGTTTTCATATGATGCAATCTCTTATGAAATTTCTTCATTTCAATATTTATATGAAGTTTGACAATTGACTATTGTAAATTGGCCTATACTTTTTAAGGTTTGTCCATTGTTTTTCTCTGCCAGTTTTGCCTTAACAAGTTTTATGCCTTTAAAACACTTTCCTTCGCAATTGATTTCAGCGAATTTGTTTCTTATTTTTAAGCGAGTTAAGAAAAGGAGGAGGGTTACCAATTCGATCATATGTATTTATTTTTATGTATGTACATCAAATACTCCGCGAAGGTTTGACCAATTCGGATTAAATTTCCAGGGAGTATTTACAGGAGTGCTCTCATAGCTCTCAAAATTATGTCATCTGAGACTGTTTTCTCGATGTTACATTGAACAATATATATGTTCATTAATGAGTTCATCTGTCAGGAAAAAAATATATTTATGTTACCATTATATATATATATATATATATATACATATATATAACAATTAATAATACAGCCGTTATTTATTTTTTAGTTTTTTCGGTTTAAAGATAAAAAACTTTTTTGATAATCGATTTTAGCAAAAAAGATATTCTACAAAAAAAATTACATATTAAGAAAACAAATTTGGCTGTCATAAAATATGTATTTAATAAACAAAATGCACAAAAAATATATAAACAGAAGGAGGTAGAAGAAAAAAATTATTAAATGAAAATGTCCGAGGTAGCTAAATTTGTATACGAAAAATATTATTTAAAGAATAATTTGAAGCGTTTTTTACGTGATGCAGTTTTTAGGTAATTTAGTGACGCATTTTTTTACATATTCACCATTAATTTTCTCAATAATTAAATTAAATTATTTTTGCCTTGCAAACTTTTTTTGTGTTTATTTTATAGCCTCATCATTATCATCAAGCAGCCCTTAGCGTCCACTGCTGGACATATGCCTCCCTCAAACAAATCCAATGTTAATGATTTTGTGCATCTTGCCTCCAGTTGGTTGAGATGCGCCTAATGTCATCGGGTCAACTTGTTGACGTTTCCCTTTATTTCGTAAGGCATCCGCTCTAAGTCGCTATTCCAAAATTCGCTTGATCAACCTATTATCTACCATTCTGGCCACATGACCAGCCCAATTCCATCTGAAATATGCAATCTTTTCACTTGAATCTGTTACTCCAGTTTTCATTATTATGGTCTCGTTTGGAACTCTGTCTCTTAATGACAAATACCAACATCCATAGTTCCATGTCTCTCAGGCGTATTTTGTTTACCGATCTTTGGGCCTTCACCGGAAATGTTTTAACTTGAAAATAAATTTTTAAAACATTGAGTCTCGGAGAAATATATTTGCTCCACTCAGGGAGTCTGCTATTTTAACTATATTATCTACAGTGCGTTTTATATAGAAACATTAACCAAATTCAGACCGCGCAACGATATATTATTACTTCTGATAAGACTGCAAACTAAATAACGTATTCAAATAGGCAACAAAAAGATTTATTATTTATTAGTATATACTATATGTATATGATATATGAAATATATACATCTCGTTTAGTTAAGTTGAATATTTCCCTCATGTAAAAAATTGTATGATTCAATCTTCCTCCATTGATGTTATCCCCATTTCTTTCCACTCGATCTTTTTGAACATATATTCCAGATGAATAGTTTTGGAGAAATAGATCTTCATTTTACTTTTTATGAGTGAAGATTATCTGCCCGGCGGTCTGCCAGACCGGCCAATATTTTATTGTGAACTACTTTATCGAAAGTTTCTGCTGTCTACATTTACCAAGACTAGATATTTATGATACTCAACACGCTTACTCACTAATAAGTGATTTTACCACCTGCAAATGCCGAGTCCAGTTCTAAAACCCGCCTGCTCGTTTTATTGATAAAATTCAAATTTTCGTCTGATTAAGATCTTGCTAGAGATTTTATAGCGGTGGAAGAGAAAACGGCTGTCACTGATAGGTCTGCAATTTTTTAGATCCGTACGATTTCCTTTGTTGTACACAATATGAATTGAGACATTTTCCCATTTTGAGGGTGTATTTTCTTCAATCACCCATTTGATGAAAAGAAACTCGCCGTCTTCTCCTGGAGCCCTACTAGTCTTCATATCTCTTATGAAGTTGGATGTTTACTTGCTCTTCCATTGAACGTTTTTATAGATAGAGAAATTCTCCAAAATATGTTATTTATCTGATGTTATTGTACCATTCATATCTGTGAGTTTGTGGATATCATGCTTGACCGAGTATAGCTTTCTCCTCTTAAACTTTAGGCTTTTATTATATTGAATAACCTTTGATACTTTCTCTTTATTAAAATTCCGGTTTATGGTTTTCTTAAATAAATCATATTTTTAAAATAAGCAGAACTTTTTATGAAAAATAACATTTTTGTGTTATAGTTGGTATTAAAAAAGTTTCCATTTACATATTAGCTAACAACTGACCAATCCTTTAGGGGTTATATAAATACAGGTAAATTCTGCTTCTAAAGTTTTTTAGTCAAAACGCCACCGTTTCGTCTGTAAAATGGATTATACAGAATTAGAAATAATTGGCCTATATAACAAAAACAAAATGTTGCTAAAGGGCAAGCGGGATATAATGGTATTCATCCTGACATGCCAGTTCTTTCCATTATACCGAGGACGCAAAAGTCTTCAAAGGGAAAAACGTTGTCCAAATAATGACGAAGGGCTAAAAATTATATTATGTTTTCAGAAAATCCAAATTTTTCTACAGTAGATGCTGGTAAATATTTTGATAAATCTGCCAAAAAAATCACAAGGTCATACACAAGTATCGTCTATATAAAATGTTGGAAGTGCAAAAATTAACAAATGACTACAAAATTGAAAGACTAACATATTGCAGTTATATATTAGCTAGGAAAAATGGAGACAATGATTTTTTCAACAAGATTTTGTGGTTCGATGGGTCCGTGTTTATTATAAACCGACGAAACACTCATATGTGGGCATCAGATAATCCTCAGGGTTATATTGAAATTAAAAATCAAGGACTTATGTCATTAAATGTCTGGTGTGGTATTCTTAGGAATCGAATAACTGGCCCGTCGTTAATATTTGAAGGCTCATTAACGAGAAGCAGATACCTGTAGTTTCTAACCAGTGAAAATGAAAATTGTTTAGAAGTATTTCCTCTCAGGGAATTTGTCAATATTGTATGGCATCAGGATGGTACGCCATCTCATAACCCTATTTATATAAAACATTTTTTCTAAATTATTGTTACAACTCGTGGAACAATTAATTGGCTACCAAATAGTCCTGACTTAACCCGTGAGATAATTTTATATGGGGAAATTTGCAGAATGAAGTCTACAAAGAAAAAAGGAATATATTGTAATAATCCTGAGTTTATTTGCAATGCTTTACTTAAATGAGATAATCGTTATGAAACTTCTATTCGGACGCGAGAGGGAAAGCGAAAATGCCAAATGTGATTTTGACGAAACGTCAGCAAAACTGTTCTTTTCAGAATGACAGTAGTGAATGGATATATACCCGGAATGAACACACATCATATACAGTGTGTCCGAAATTGGTTATGACAGTATTGGGATCTCGGAAACCGTGATAGTTACAAACATGTTTAAATGGAGAAAGTTTTAGACAATTAGGTTTGTAATTTAACGCCGTTTTGCTCGCGATTCTATCTTTTTTAGTTTTTGAGATATTTTGAAAAAACCAAAAAACTGCATTTTCGAAAAAGTCCTATAATTTATTTATTTATGAAAATTTTCAAAATCTGTAAGAACATTATTAAGGCAACTTTTTACGTAGAGTGCACCTATTAAGTCAGATTTTACATACGACGTTTGGATTTTCTAGAACCATCATCAATTTTGTTTTTTCTTATGGCCGCTATATTCGATTTTAACAGTTTTGAAAAGAGTATTTCTTTAGCTTTTCAACGGTGTATCACACTTTGTAATTAGGTTATTACTAAAGGTGCAAAAAGTGCGTAGAGAAAATATTTAAACGTTTTTTGGAATTATCAAAGTAAAAAATTAAAAATTAATAGTGTTAAAAGGCAATATGTAATTCAACATCCAGTTCTACAAAAAATTAGTAAAAACTACTCAATAACATTGCACAATGTTCTCAAATGTTCAAATGACCAGCCGTAGATAACACTAACATCTTTGCTCAAGTAGCCTTTGGTTTTGAAATAATAGAATGCTGTTAATCTGTCAAAAATGTTTTATTTAACATCCATCGCTGTTTTAATAAGGATTACAATGGCGTTAAACTTTTCTAATGAAGAAATGTTTGATATGTTAGTGTGTTATATTAAAAATGAAAGAAATGCAAACAGGGCCATGGATGTGTATTTTGACACGTACCCCGAAACACGGCAGCCTGGCAGAACTTATTTTCAAACGCTGGTTAGAAACTTGCTTGAGTTTGGCAGTTTTAATAAGATTCGCACAAAGAAGTATGCAAAAGACAACGAGCAACGCAATAGGCAAATCCTAGAATATTTTAATGAAAATCCGACTTCATCTACAAGAAGAAGCGAAACAGAACTTCAAATTCCAAAATCTACCGTTCATGGCGTCTTAAAAGTAACTAAATATCGTCCTTACAAGCCAACAATTGTGCAAGGACTTCAAGCAGGTGATTTCGAAAGAAGAATTGTTTTTTGTAATTGGTATATCAATAGATGTCGAGAAAATCCCGCTTTTTGCAATAAAGTCATTTGGTCAGATGAGACTCATTTTACAAACTGTGGCATTTTTAATAAAAAAAGTCACCATTATTGGGCTATTGAAAATCCGCAACTACGCGATCCACGCAGGCTGCAAGAGCGATTTGGTTTTAATGTGTGGTGCGGGATGCTTAGTAAGATAAACATAGTCTAATTGAATTGCTTATAATTCAATATTTTCCATTACTTTTTAGGAAATCGTCTCATTGGTCCCTTTATTTTTGATCAGACACTGACAGGCCCAAGATACCTTGCCATGTTACAGAATCAAATAGTTCCTGCCATTCGAGAAGCTGTGCCAGATGATCAGTTTAATAGCTTGTGGTTTCAGCAAGACGGTTGTCCTGCACATAACAGCAGGGATGTACATACCTTTTTAACAAAAACTTTTGGTGAAAACGTAATATCCAACAGTGGTCCTGTCCGCTGGCCAGCTAGATCCCCGGATATCACGCCGTTGGATTTTTATTTATGGGGATGTGCGAAAAATGAAATATACGAATTTGACCCCCCAGAAAATAGGCAAGTTCTTGAGCAGCGAACCCGAAATATTCTAGAAAATATAAAAAGAAATACCATTCAACGGGTAATCAGAACAGTTGAAAGGAAATGCGGACACTGCATAAAAAAAAACGGTCAACATTTTTAATCCTAGTATTATGTAGCATTTTTTTATTAATTTTATTGAGTAGGTAGTTCATACTGATTTTCTGTTAATTATTGTAAGGTTAGTACTTTTAAATCGCCATGAACGGTTGACTTCAGAATTTGAAGTTCTGTTTCAATTCTTCTTATGGAAAAAACCAGATTTTCATTAAAATATTCTAATATTTGCCTATTCCATTCCTTGTCATACTTGCATACTTTCTGTTGCGATTCTTAAAATTGGCTAACCCTAGCAAGCTTCTAATCAGTGCAGCGCTTGAAAAGAAGTTCTGTCGACAGTCGTTCTTCGGGGTACATTATGTGCAGTGCACATAGTATTAATGTTACTGAGTAGAACTTACTGATTTTATGCAGAATTTAATGTCCAATTTAAAAATATTGCTATTTGAAACTATTAAATTTTAATTTATATCGATAATTCGAAAAAATGTTTAAACAGTCTTATTTCAAACGCAAAGCCTACTTGGGCAAAGATGTTAGTGTTATATGCGGGTGGTAGTTTGAACATGTGTGAACATTGTGCACGAATCAATTATGTTATTAAGTAGTTTTTACTGATTTTTTGTAGAACTGGATGTTAAATTACAATATATTGCTATTTAACACTATTAATTTTTAACTTTTTACTTTGATAATTCCAAAAAACGTTTAAATATTTTCTCTACGCACTTTTTGCACCTTTAGTAATAACCTAATTACAAAGTGTGATACACCGTTGAAAAGCTAAAGAAATACTCTTTTCAAAACTGTTAAAATCGAACACAGCGGCCATAAGAAAAAACAAAATTGATGATGGTTCTAGAAAATCGAAACGTTGTATGTAAAATCTGACTTTATAGGTGCACTATACGTAAAAAGTTGCCTTAATAATGTTCTTACAGATTTTGAAAATTTTCATAAATAAATAAATTATAGGACTTTTTCGAAAATGCAGTTTTTTTGGTTTTTTCAAAATATCTCAAAAACTAAAAAAAGATAGAATCGCGAGCAAAACGGCGTTAAATTACAAACATAATTGTCTAAAACTTTCTCCATTTAAATGTTTTTGTAACTATCACGGTTTCCGAGATCCCAATACTGTCATAACCAATTTCGAACACACTGTATGTATATATTTATTATTTATATATATATATATATATATATATATATATATATATATTAAATATATATATTATATATATATATATATATATATATATATATATATATATATATATATCAAAAAATTTACTAAGTTTGTGGTGTTTACTAACTTTGCGATGTTCATTTGTTTTTGTAAAAAACATATCCTGGCGATTTTGGACAAACCCTATAACTTTTAGATTTAAGTTTTTTTTATTGCTTATACTAAATGCGGAAGCCCTTGTACATGATCACCCACCTGCAGCAAACCGAGATCACCTGTCAAATCGGAAAATGTAAATGTTCAAAGGTAAATGTTAATTGTGCACATGTCAAAATTTTCAGTTTCATTTTAAAAATCATTAAAATTCAATGTAACAGATTCTACAAGATTATCACGCACCATGGGAATGTTTTTTCCCTGCCTCCTGGCAGCCATTCTAAATGCGTGCGCGATCCAAATATTCAGGGAACCCATGAAAGTAGGGAATGGTCCCCTCATAGCAGTATACATGTTCATATTTACCGTTTTTATGCTGTTGTGGAGTGTTAGATTGTATCCTAGAAATCTTAGAAAAATTGGAAAACTGCAATTCATTATCGAGGTACCATATTTTACAAGCATTTTTTATCTGCTTAAAAAGCTGCTTACTAAAGATAAATTTACTCGCTTTTTGACAACAGGAACAATAAAAACGCTTTTACCTTTCAGTAATAAATTAAATTGCTTAATTCAAAGGGAATGAATAATAAATCTTGAATTTTAAAGACAGTTATTACAAAAAAATCGGTATATTGTGCATTCCCTCATAAGAATTGCTTCCGTTTGTTCAGGAAAGTGAAAAATAACATAATTTGCAGTAAGGTGTTTTCCCCATAATTCGCACTACCCCCACTATTGGTTCAATTCTGAGAGATAGGAAAAAAGTTAAATATAAAGTTATAGCGTTTATTACGTAGTTTGTAGAAAATTATTAGTCAACAAATCTTTTTTAAAATGAAACATCCTGTATATTGCATGCTCATGAAATGGGCCTCTTCTTACTAATTATAAATATCCCATCAGGTTTTATGCCTTTGTCTTCAAAGAGACCCGAAAAATTCAACAAAAACCCTTCCATAAACCGCAAAACGATCCACTACAAAGTAAACTCAATGGAAATGTATTGATTGCTATGGCATAACTAAATTATTATCAACTTTTTAAAAACTACTTAGTAAACCCTGTGACTTTTACATTTAACGTTTTTTTCCATCTCTTAAACTTTAAGTCAATATTTGTGAGTGGCGAATTAGGAGGAAAGACCTCACTATCTTCTTGTAAATGAACGATTCAGGCTCCAGGTAAAAATAAGCTTGAAGTCTAATTTAAATTTAGACCAGGTCTAACTTGACAGTTATATTTAAAATGACATATGCAACAATGGAACAAATACTTTTTATATATGTCACAATTACAAACTATGACATTTAGTTAGTTAGTTAATTTCTTTATTTAGCATAAATGCTACACAATTTCACTCTTAAGGCATAAAATTCTAATTATAGATAACTCTAAACTAGCTGCAGAAATCATACTTTTGTGTTCCTTATCAGCTTTTAAAATTGATTCTTAAATAAATAATCTCTTAAGTTATTTTTAAATTGTTTATAAGATTTCTGATAAATGATATTTATTATATTAAATCGACCCTTTATGAAAAATTGACTTATAACCAACCTCTTTAAATGCATATTTTCAATGTAAATCTTTTTTTTGTCTTGTTTGATGATTATGTTCTTCGCAGGTTTCATTTATAAATGTTCTTAAATTTTCGAGCAATTAATTATTTTTTTATTTTATAAATAAAATATTGAACTAACTAAAAAATTAAATTACGAACATTTAACTGTGACAAGCAAAATATAATTGGGGTACTAAGGGTTTTAATTGCCCTGGTAACTAGATCTGGTCTAGCCCTTAGAGCTTTTTAGTAAATATGGAGGATTAAGTTTTCAAACATTATGCTAGGCCATCATTTTATTGCACAGTTCATCACTACTTATATCGCAAAATTCAAATTCAATTTAATGAATAGTTTTTTAGACAGTCTGTTAAACAACTTATAGGCAGCCATATTGGATTAAATTATTACCAGTTAATTTCTATGTCACAATTGGTTTTTGTACAAAACCGATTTTTTTTAACCATTTTATTAGGCCGATGTTATGTGTTGCCATATTGGATTTTTCCCACAAATTGGTGCCAGGTCATCACCATATTGTTATAACCCTTGTAGTTTTTTCGCTATGCCATGAATAGGCAGACTTGAGACACACAGACCGATCGATAGAAATAGAAAAACGTATTTCTCCTCTAAAATGGTAGGTTGTTGCATCAAGTCGCTAAAAACTACTGTATTAATGCACAAATTAAACACATGACGTCGTTATTTATAATATGGAAAACACATTTAGAAACTTACGAAACTGTACGTTGTATATTAGAAATTTATTAACAAAGTTACTTGGCATGCTTGTATAAACTGAACAGAAAAGTAAAAAACAACATTTAAGGATAAATATATAAATATATTACACGAAAAAAAAACTGAAACATAAAGATACGACAATACTTTCCTTTTACGAGGGAAGTAATATATGAAGTTTAATGTTTTCTTTAATAATGCAGTTTTCGTTTATTTATTTGTATGAATGTTAACAAATATTTTTTGTATGGAGTTTCGATTTTTGAATTTCAATGTTTTTATTATATTATCTAGACTATTAATACAAAAAATGTTTCTAACAGTTCCTGTCAGCCGAATTTCTAATGGAAGATCTCGTCATTGACTTCTGGTTTCCACTGGAAAAATACGTACTGGATTCTCTGCCTGGGCTGGCCCAACAAATAGACGACTGGGCATCAGGTAATTATTAGAAAGCTAAAATAGATAAGTTGTGTCCAATAGGAATTCCCCATTCATAATATTATACTAAATATAAGCAGATCCTCAGTTAAAAATCGTTATGAATTTTTTTTATTTTTTTTTAAATAATATAAAATTATTTTGTAGTTGGTGACTTTTCAGTGGAGATCATAACGGATTTCTTGAAAGATGAATCAACAGGATTTTATGTCAGCTACATGATTTCTTTGTTTTTCTTGGTTGCCGCTCTACATGCCAGCAGAGTTGTCGATTTAAGAACATTAACGTAAGTAATATACATAAGAAAAATTCTTTATAGTTCTGAAGCCCACGACCAAAATGTGTATTCATCGCTGCGCATCTGATAAACTGATACATGGGTAATTATAACTAAAGCTGTCGGTAATTGAATTACAGTAATTGAAAAATCAATCTCAAATACTTTTAAGTAATGTAATTATTGTACTTGATTTTAAAGTAAAGTAATTGTAATTGATATCCAATTACTAGGGAGAAAGTAGGGTAGAAGTAGTAACAGGGAGACACAAAACTTCAAGTCAAAATATCTTATATATTATATAATATGTTTTATTGCAAATTAAACTCAGCCTTTTTAACACGCGGCTAGGAACTAATTAGTAAACTCAGTTCAAGTAAAAAAAAAAAATAAACTTAAAAAGAGAATATATGAACAAGAAACAGAAATGTCCCACTGTTCTAACCCTTATTACGTATTTTTACACTTAAATAAACATTCAGAATATGCTTCTAGTTAAATATAACATTGTGCAGAATAGCAGAAATATATAATTTCTGCAGGTGCAAAACGGCCTACAGGAAGAATTGCTTTCGATAATGTTTGGCCAAGAACTTTTGATAAAGATGTGTGAAAGCGCATTTTTATCGATTTTTAGTAACATTGTGGTAATTTTTTTTAATCCATTTTATGGATTTATTAATTATTTTATTAAATTAGAGAAATTAACTTCAAATTTTAACATCCCTGTGTTACAGATAGAGGCAAAATCATTTTTATGTCTTTTCCACGACTAATGACAAATCTGGGACATAAGATTCAAAGAATCTATCATGGCGTTTTGTAATTATTCGTCATGAATGATACTTTAAATTCATTTTTATTACATTGGGATAGGATTTTTCCCGCGTAATAGACTTTCTGTTTAGCAATAAATTCTACAAGAACATAGTCATCTTGAACTGGGTGACGATGGAGATTTCCAAAATTTAGTGGCTCAGGTTCCGGCTTATCGTCAAAAAAATATTCTTCCCCACTGGAAACTTGTAGATCTACCCCTTGTTCAGCGGTTGAATCATCAGAATGGCTATCCAGAACTCGCCTTTTAACTTTGTATTTCTTCTCGGTTTTCTCTTTTAAATTCGTTAATCCTATCTTCTCCGGAGTGTTTGTCAGAATCATGGTTTTGCCTTTACTTGTATTTTGGTCCGATTTCCTTGGATGTGCTTTAGGATAGGCTTTGAAAACAGTTAGACTTCTAAAACCCTGACTTAAAATATTCTGTTCATTATTAGCTGAAGTGAACGGCATTTTCAGGGGTTTCAACATTATTTTCGGTAATCATTTTCCGATCTGTTTCTGAACCTGGTATAAAATCATCTTTATTAAATACGTGTCTATCAAACGGGAAAATCCCTGTTTTTCTAAAGGAATTTGTAATATGTATGGGAGTCATTGCTCTGGGATGAGCTATTCCTACACATAATGCCACGTTGTATATAGTAATAATTTGGCCAGGATGACTCATCATACATGAGTCTAAAGCAACGCTGAAGAATGTCTGAAATGGTTTTAACAACCCTACGTCCAATGATCGCAGTTTATAAGTGCAGTGAGTTGATATTGTTAAAATAGTGACGCCATACTTTTTGGACAAGTCTATTGCTTGAATTGAATGATGACTTTGGTGATTATCCATTATTAACAAAAAATTGTTTTCTATTGAACTGTTAGTATATTAAATGAAGTGGTTTATGACTTTTTCAAAACATTCTGTATTCATCCAGCCTGCCTTTGACACTAAGCCAACGTTTCTGGTAGGGCACCGTTGATCATAAAATCTTTAAAATGGACTCGGGGAAAAATCATAACGGGAGGTATGGCAGGAGTGTTCCGGGTTCAGCGCTTGTTCTTTTGCTTACTTGTTTTATCCCTTTCTCTGCGAATACCTCTTGCTGTTTTTGTGCGGTAACAGTTCTGATTTCATCTAAATTAAAAATGTCGTTAAATCTGGGAGAACGTTTAAGATCTTCTTCTAATTTAGAAAAAAATAGGCTAATGGTATGTTTATTAAATCATGTGGCTCTAGATAGGCTGCATCCCTCAGGAGTCCTTAGTGAATTATTCGGGTGGCGGTTTTGAAACCCTTTTATCCAAGCTAGGGTAGCAGATTTGAACAAGTGCCAAGTTTGTACAAATGCGTTATTATTATGCAATGCAGCCTCGTGATTAACCATAAAACATTTCTGAACACGATACAATATACTCGGACAATATATTTTCTTGCTAAATGCTAAACATTTGTCGAACTTTGTAATTCGGACGAAGTCGAATTTTTTTGACATATCTATGGACTGTTTGAAAAGAGAGTCCCTTCATTCTTGAAGCAGTGCTTCTGAAAAACGGCCAATTTATT